>OZ010606.1:23154937-23177437 GCA_963932145.1 Acanthosepion lycidas | reverse complement strand
CCGTATAACCACTCTGATGATGGCTCATGTGAGTCGAAAGCTTAGAATCAACTTAATAAAGGAATTTTGTTTTTATTTTAACCAGAAATTAAAGCAAGCATTCAAACATTAGAACGTCTCATGATCAGACATAATAGACATTCCTTGTCTGTTATATTTAATAATAATAATAATAATAATAATAATATAATATATATATATATATATATATATATATATATATATATATATATATATATATATATGAAGAAATATAGTCTTAAGATGTGCTATATCTATGGAATAACGTGCTCAATATCATCAGAGATAGAGCGTGTGTAAATAGAAAAGAGAACATAGAAGTCAACACTTAGAGGCGACAGTCTGTTTCATGCTAGATGCAATCGTCAGGCCACGAGTGCTGTTATTTTCTCGGTTATTTATATATACGGGTCAGTGGTGTATATATATATATATATATATATATATATATATATATATATATATATATATATATATATATATATATGTGTGTATGTATGTATATATATATATATCTGCGTGCTGTGCGTGTATGTGTGTGTATGTCGATTGGATGCCTTTTCTTTTTTACGTCTTGGAATTAAGAAAAAATGCAAAATAAAAACCTCTACTCTCTCATTTTTATTTCTATCTTAAAGGAAGGAAAATATGTTGATGTCGCGTTAATTGCCAAAAGCGATTAATTTTCTGAAATATGTCTTTACAGCCTAGGACTCAAAAGCTGTCGACCTCTGAAAAATATCCCGTGCACATTACTTCTTTCTTTCTCAATTTTAATGTTTCTTTGTAAATCAGTGCCACTTCGTAAGATATTAATTATCTCATTTTAATTGAGCAATTAATAAGTTTGTTTTGCATCAGCGAATAGTGCAATTTAATTCTCTCCGCGGGTTCAAATAATATCCTCCCATCTTTCACGTCTTGAAATCTGTATTAATTGAATAACCCCTGAATCACTGATTAAGGTAAGCTTTCCTTTCAAATCAAAACTCTATTACTCTCTTTCCAGATCAGGCGTTTATTACTCTCCTTTCACGTCAGACTTCTTTTACTCTCCTTCTAAATCAGGTCTTTATTATACCTCTTCAAAATCAGGCCTATATTATTCTCCTTTCAAATCAGATCTTTATTACTCTTCCTTCAAATCAGATCTCTATTACTCTCCTTTGAAATCATGCCTCTGTTACGCTCCTTCCAATTCAGGCCACTATCAGCTTGAATAAGACAGAAAATAAGTTTTCATACACGCCAAAACAAAACTATTCATGGCATAACTGTTTCATATATGTATAGTAAGTACTTTATAGTATTCCTCTGGTGCCTCGGAACGCATATGGACCCCCTTGGTGAGGTTTCTGTAATCGAATTATTCCACGGGGGGAAATATTTCGATTCCTTTTTCCCCCAGGAAGCGTCTGTTTTCTGGCGTGGTCGTCCTTTTCTTAGATGTCCATGTGTCCCCACACAAAGTTGTTGCACCTACCTGGGTTTAGAAATTCAGTTTTCCTTCTCGTAGACTCCACAACCAAGTTTGAGGTATTGGGTATGATGTGCTCTGTGGCCGAACATTATAAAATACGCCGGATTAGATGGTGGCTTCCTCAAGAAAAGTGGAAACAAGTTCGCACCCTACTGAGAGCATGTCTTCTGTAGTAAGATTCTCGAATGCACAGGCAAGTAGATAAGTTTAAAGGTGTCTACTCAAAGAATTGTATCTTATAAAAAGTTCAAGAAATATATATATATATGTGTGTGTGGGGGGAATGTGATATTTAACTAGATAAGTGTTTGAGTAGACATCCGTGTGTTTTTTTAATTAAGCGTGGAACTAATATCAACTGGCCTAGTAATCGAAAGTCTTTTGAATAAAAATGTATATTTCGGCAAGAATCAGATCTATGAGAAACCACCTTCGTTTGGTTTGATTTGGTTTGATTTGGTTTGGTTTACGGCATATCAACCTCAATGGGTTATTTAATGCCGACAATTTTCTTTTTGCTGGTAATACATATATTTTCTTAAATATATTGCTTCAATTTCCTCCAAAAAATCTATTTCTGGTAATACTTTCCTTCAAAATGCATCGCTTGTAATGATTTGCTTTCAAAAATGTATCACATGTAATATTTTTTCAAAAATTTATAGTTAGTAATACTATTTTCCAAAAGAAAAAAAATGCTGGTAATAATTTTTTTACAAGGTATTTCTGGTATTAAAACCTGTTTCAAAAATCTATCGCTGGTAATATCTTTTTCGAAAAAGGTATAGCTGGTTATTTTTTTCAACACTGTACTGCTGGTAATAATTTTTTACAAAGTATTTCTGTTATTGTTTGTGGGTTAACTATTTGCCCATAGCTGTGAGTCTAACAGGGGCTAGTACTCAGGGGTGGACCTGGGAACACCAGCAATTAAGAGGTGGTTCCACGCTTCTCAAAGCCTCTTGATCAGAGGCCTTGCTGTCGGATGTAGTTTTATTGTCTCACAAAGGACGCGGATGGAGGAGAAACCACTTTCAAATAAAGCAATGCTCAATTGCTCGATTTAAAAAAAATCTCATTTTTCCTTGGGACCTTTCAAAGTCTATATCTCCTAACTTTATTTTTGTAGACGAAAAAGTAATTTTTTAAGCATGTACTGAATTTTTAAACTGACCTTATTTTTATAAACGTCACACACACACACACACACACACACATATATATATATATATATATATATATATATATATATATATATATATATATATATATATATATATATATGTATGTATATTGATAATATTATTTGTCAATATATATATATATATATATATATATATATATATATATATATATGTATATATATATATGAATTCCCAAGAGGATATATTCCAGGTAAAACTCAATGTCCAGGTCAGAGTAAGAATATAATTTTTTTTTGATTTGTAGGTCTGATGAATTGTATATATATATATATATATATATATATGTATATGTGTGTGTGTGTGCGTGCGTGCGTGCGTGTGTGTGTGTGTATTGTGTATTTAAGCAACAATCCCGACTTTAGTTTCGTTGAAAGCGACTGACAAGGTGTACTGCTTAGGTTTTTTTTTATATATAATTTCTCATTTCTATTCGTATAATTTTTCTTTTCAAGACCTAATTATATAAAAAAAAAATGTCCGAATGTTTCCCAAAAGCTTGTGGCTATACTTTTAGCCATTATCAAGAATGATTTTTTTTTTTTTTTTTTTACTTCTGGCAGAATGTATGAATTGTTTTATGGATGTATCTACAGTTTTAGGAATGTTTTATTGTCCAAATACGGTTATCAAATCGTGGCCGTGTTCATAGACGATATCATTGAGTATTGGCTTTTTTATTTTGTATTAATAATACATTCATTATTTTTTGCCTTTTTGTACATGTGGATTCGGCTATTATATTAGGTTGGTGCAAAAATAATGTCGTTTTCTCACATATGTTACTTTTATATATGATTTCTGAATTAATTCATTGATATATATAGCCATGTTATATATCATTTTGAAGCGCGTTTTTCGCTCTATCGAATCGTGTTATTCGTTACCGTTCTCAATCTGTTCATTCATTTTTTTTTCAGGCTTTTCGACAGCATGGACAAAATTCAAATCCGCACGATTTTCTTGTTCCAGTTCAAACTAGGCCGAAAAGCTGCCGAGACAGCTCATGATATCAATGATGCGTTTGGTCCAGGAACCACTAACGAACGTGTGGCACAACGGTGGTTCAAGAAATTTCGCAATGGTGACGAGAGCCTCGAAGATGAAGACGGTCGCGGCCGGCCGACTGCGGTTGATAACGAACATTTGAAAGCCTTAATTGAAGACGATCCTCGCAAAACCACACGAGAAGTTGCTGTTGAACTCGAGGTCGACCACTCAACAGTCGTTCGCCATTTAAAGCAAATAGGGACGTCAAAAAAGTTGGATAAATGGGTGAACGATAATCAAAAATATCGTCAAAAAACGACATTATTTTTGCACCAACCTAATATTTGTATTGTGTATTTCTTTGTGATGTTTCTAAGTGAAGATTCGTCTAGCTTATAGTTACTATGCATTTGATTTTAGTAAAAAATGTTATTGTTGTTGTCTTGTTTGTTTTTAGTTCGAGCTCAACGTGCCACGCCTTTTCTGGATAGTTCAGGTTCAGTTATCTCCCTTTTAGTAACCCAACCCTCCAAGTTTTTGTTCACCTCTGCAGTAGACAGGTACTGAACTCAAAACTCTTTGAGTCAAATCAAACACCGCCTTTATCCACTGGAACATATAGATAAAGGCGTTGGTTGAGAAGGCATGACACGTGGAACTAGAACAATCTAGCCCGGCGGGCGAAATAAAGCATGCTGTTCGAAATTCCAACGTATATCACCTGAAGAATGCCGGAGCGTACAACGGCCGAAACGTGGTGAATATGAAAGAAAGTTTACGGTAGATGACGCTCTGTTGCCATGTAGGCAAACTTACACTTGTCATTCGTTTGTCTTCAACGTTTAACAAGTGTAGTTACTTGAGAAGTGTTCCGTTTAACAATGGCAGGATATTCATATAGTGAGAAGGCAGATATGCATTTTAGATAAGGCCGCGTGAATGGCAGTGATCAAACACTTGCAGGCGTGCGTATAAACAAACGAGGACATTTTGAAAATTTGTTATCAGTTGCTCTTTTGAGGTACAATGATGCCCTGTTGAACATATGTTAATATCAACATTTACCTTGCTTAGTTGTCAGGAACTCGCCCTCAAAATTTGTAAAAGTATTTTGGATTGTTGTTTTTTTTTTTTCTTTTTTTTTTCTTTTTCTTAAGCATTCCACACCAAGCAAGGCGGGAAGCCCCTAGCAAGCAAGGGGTTACAGAGAGTTGGAGCGAGATCAAAGAAGTGATAGAGGAAAGGATGAAGAGAAGGTTAGGGGAAAGAGCAGGGCATCTGGAGACGTCGATTGGCATTACATTTGAATAGTTGGAGATTATAGCTATCAGGAAAACAAGAAATGGGGAGGGAGTTCCACGGGTGAGAAGTGCGAAATATAAAGCTATTGGAGTAGAAGAGACGGCTACATTTAACAGTTTCGACAGATGCCAGCCTAGTTGAACGCTTAAATTCATGAAGTCTGGGAACCAGCGAAAGCAGCTCATCGGTGCAGTTACTGTGAAAGTATTTGTAAAAAAAGACAAAGGGGGGCAACGGTACGTCTGTGAGAGAGCGGCTGCAGACGAGATGCCAGATCAGGGCTAATTACATTGCATATCCGTCTTTGGATTTTATCAAGAACCTTGAGACAAACATAAGGGTCTCCAGACCACATATGGCAGCAATACTCCATGCAAGGACGAATAGTTGATTTGTAGATTTGAAGGATCGACTCCGGCGAGAAAATTTTCCTGGAACGGCACGGGGAGCCGACTTTTCTTGCGGTGGAAGAAGCTAATGACTCAATGTATTCTTTCCATCTCAGTTCAGCAGACAATGTGAGACCGATCAGTCGTAAAGAGGTGATCTTGATTGCATTGTACATTTAACAGCGTTTACTATAAATTTTAAACTTAATAATCCAAACGCAAAGGATTTGCGGACATATCTTTATATAGACTTTTGTCCTTTTTCTGTTGTGAGGAATCTGTCAAGTTTGTAAAAGTATTTTTGATATATTCTATGTATATATATTAGGGTTATGACTTTCTGAATTTTTTAAAATATTTGATTTGTTAAAAAATAACGAGGATACGTTTAATTCAGTTTCTTTTTGTCACCCTCAACATGAAATTTCTAAAATGATATTCTGGAGACTTCTAGAGATTTCTAGAAATTTCTAGAACTTAGAATTGCTGCAACTTTGAAGATAAACACAAGAAAACATACAAACAATGAACCCCTTGGAAATGGCTAATTAATTGGCCGAAAACGCTTGGGACAAATACAGACGGCTTCTACAGTCTCCAAAAATGAAAAGTAAACCGTAAGAACATAAGAAAAAAAAAAAAAAACTTATACGATTTTACTTGTCTGTTTCATTCAATTAAACAGATACAAATGAAAAGTAAAAACAAGAAAATAAGATATGAGAAGTTCTTGATACCAGATTTAGCCAATGAAAATAACATATGAGAAGTACTTGATACCAGATTTAGCCAATGAAAATAAGGTATGAGAAGTACTTGATACCAGATTTAGCCAATGAAAATAAGATATGAGTAGTCCTTCATACCAGATTTAGCCAGTGAAAATAAGAAATGAGAAGTTCTTGATACCAGATTTAGCCAATGAAAATAAGATATTAGAAGTTCTTGATACCAGATTTAGCCAATGAAAATAAGAAATGAGAAGTTCTTGATACCAGATTTAGCCAATGAAAATAAGATATTAGAAGTTCTTGATACCAGATTTAGCCAATGAAAATAAGATATGAGAAGTTCTTGATACCAGATTTAGCCAATGCAAATAAGATATGAGAAGTTCTTGATACCAGATTTAGCCAATGAAAATAAGATATTAGAAGTCCTTGATACCACATTTAGCCAATGAAAATAAGATATGAGAAGTTCTTGATACCAGATTTAGCCAATGAAAATAAGATATGAGAAGTACTTGATACCAGATTTAGCCAATGAAAATAAGATATGAGAAGTTCTTGATACCAGATTTAGCCAATGAAAATAAGATATTAGAAGTTCTTGATACCAGATTTAGCCAATGAAAATAAGATATGAGAAGTTCTTGATACCAGATTTAGCCAATGAAAATAAGATATTAGAAGTTCTTGATACCAGATTTAGCCAATGAAAATAAGATATGAGAAGTTCTTGATACCAGATTTAGCCAATGAAAAAACGTTAAGATGGAAAATTCAAAATTGAACGGAAATATAATGCGACAAGATAGGAAACTTATTATCGATACAATGTCGCAATATAATTTTTAATTTAATATAAATATATAAAACTCATAAAAATGTTTACAATTTATTATATAAAAGTTAAATAAATGTTTTAAAATTGTTATGGTCCGGTTCCTTGTACCACGGTGATAGTCGAAGGTAGAACCAATAAAGAAGAACTCGAACACGGGCATGGAATAACACAGATATATTACAAACAGGAATATATACAGAAAAGTAGAAAGTGTTAGTACGAACAATCAGGTTTAGTAGGGAGAACAATGTAGTCTCGACCAGTATCACTATTCCAATGTCTTGGAGTAATTGTCTGAACGCAACTCTGTTTCGGACTGCCTCTGACTCGATTCTTGACTCGACTTGAACTACTGACGAACTACTGACTGAGACGCGGTATTTATTAAGTGTGGAATAGTCCATTATTATTATTATGGGTAAGATCCCATAGCAAAAATGATTTTAGCTTTTAATTTAGAATAAATATTTAAAAAACATATAAATGTTTAAAATTTATTTTTTATTCTAATTTAAATGTAAGTTTGTTATAGTTAAGTAGTTGTTTTGTTTGTATCTGGTTTTCCTTCTTAAAGTGTCTTTTAATGTTTATGTGATTTCATTCAAGATGTTATAAACTTTGAATTCCGACGTTGTAATTTTTCTGTCCTTTTCATTTGTATCTGTAAAATTTGGATGTACTCCTCTCCTCTACTTTTTTTCTTTTCTTTTCTTTCCCTTTTCTTTTTAGTAGGGCTGATTTCTTATGCTTTTTATGTATTTCCTTTTTTTCTTATTCTTTTTCTTTTTTTATTGATTTCTCATTTTCTTTCCTTTAATTTGTTTTTCTCACCTTTCCTTTTAGGGAATGAATAATTATATATATATATATATATATATATATATATATATATATATATATATATATATATATGGTATATCGAAAATATCTTTACAAAATTTGGGTGCAGGTTTCTCACACCAAAGCAAAGTCAAAAATCCATATAAAGGTATGTCCACAAATCATTCGTTTTTTTTTTTTAGTTATTAAGGTTAAAGTTTACGGTAGACGCTGTTAAATGTACAATCCACCGCACCTCCAAATATATCTTATATATATATATATATATATATATATATATATATATATATATATATATATATATGTAGAGAGAGAGAGAGATAGATGTGGGCAGAATTATTCACTCCGCTAAATATTAGCATATATTCTAAGGAATTCGAATATTTGCAAGTACTTATTAAATTTACATTAATATTTGATTCTGCATCTAGTTATAAATAATTCGTGAATTTAGAAGTTTCGAATTGGGGGCTTTTTTTCATAGTTATAGATGTTTCTAAAAATTGGAGCAGTTCGAAATTATTGGCCCCCTTATAGAAATTATGAAATAATATTGCTCTATGACAATTGTAATATTTTTTCCTAATTTAACATTTAACACAAACACTTTTTGAACATGAAATAGTATATACCTGACTCTAAAGTGTGTTTCATTAAGACGGATTATATATAAGATTGTTTCATTAAGACGGATCAAAGTAGACAGTAAATAAATCAGTGTTATTGGTGAAAATTCATTTATTTCTTTATCGGATCATGTTATTTAATCATGATAATTATACCTGAAATATAATATTGCCTAAATTATTGGCCCCCTTATAGAAATTATGAAATAATATTGCTCTATGGCAATTGTAATATTTTTTCCTAATTTAACATTTAACACAAATACTTTTTGAACATGAAATAGTATATACCTGACTCTAAAGGCTGTTTCATTAAGACGGATTATATGTAAGGGTGTTTCATTAAGACGGATCAAAGAAAAATAATATTGCCTAAATGTTCGCCAAATCTAGAAGAAAAAGAAAAAAAATCATTAGACGCTTGAACTTAATTCACACTTAAAATCGATCCAAGTTATTGGAACACATCTTATAACATTCTAAAAGTTAATGAAGAAGACAATATGTGAGTGTGACATATTGTGATAACTTAATCGTTCTTCAACCATGGCGAAGACGGCTGAACTTGACAAAAAGCTCCCAGTGAAGATAGTTGATGCATACAAAAAACGTGATAAATATACAACAGTTTCCAAGCGTTTAAATGTTCCTAGGTCAACAATTCGTAGCATTATCAAATACAACGAGACTCATTGCGTTGAGAATAAATTATGGACTGGTTAATTTCTTACAAAATGAAAAGGAAACTTATTAGAGATGTCTCGAAGAATTCTCACTTACCAACAAAGGACATTGTCAATCATGTAAAAGACATCAGGGTTGAATGTATATTATATGCTTTCGTCGAACAGGATTTAGAGCTTGTCGCCCAAGGAAAACTCCCTCGCTTTACGTTAACCCCCTAAAATGCCATCTAGAACATGTGAGTAAATATTGAAATTCTGTTATATGGTCAGATGATACCAAACTAGAATTATTTAGTCACCTGAACTCCCGTTATGTAAGGAGGAAAGTGAATGGAACTCACAAAGTCCGAAAATAGCCTCCCTACAATTAAGCACGGTGATGGGAACATTCTGCTTCTGAACCAGGAGAACTACTTAGAGTGCAGGGTATCATGGATAAAGAGTAGTATTTGGTTATTTTTTTTAAAAATGATATAAAACAAAGTGAATGAAAGCTGTCTTTGTGGAGTCAGAGGACATTTTCAACATGAAACACGAACAACAAGAAACGAATTGTTACAAAATATGGAGATGTCAGCAAAATTAATGTATTGGTGTTCCCAGCATAAAATCCTGACCTAAACCCAGTTGAATGTTTATAGGCAAATTTGAAGAAAAATATACCTGAAAGAAGTCCTTCGAATTTGTAGGAACTAAAAGCTATGGGCAAAGGAAGAATGAAAAAAAATACCTATCATTGTGTGTAGTGATCTTGTAAGGAACTATCAAAAACGATTAAATGCAATGATCAAGAATAAAGGTTACATGATTGATTATTGAGTCAAGAGGGCCAATAATCTTGTTGTATGTTAAATGATTTTGGTGTTTATTTCTATTATTGTTTGACAATAAAATAAAATTTTGTTGTGGGTATCACTGCACATCCTTTCAAATCCATTATTTCACAATTTCTGAAAAATGCACATGAAGTTTTCATGAAAATTTGAGGTATTACAGCTTAATTTGTAATTATGGAAGGGTAGCGAATAATTATGTCCACAACACAGCGGTGCATAAAAGTGACATATATAAATATATATATATATATATATATATATATATATATATATATATTGTGACCAAGCAAATGGTTATGAAGTAATAACACAAGAGGTTGCAAATAAATTATGTATCGAACATTAAAAAAGCCCAAAATTGTGTTACTCGACTTGGGTGTGTGTGTTGGTTGAACAGCGTTCAGTCTATATCACTGTCCCCACGAGGCTTGCTCTCCTACTAACTTTATAGTAAGTGGAAAAATCCACAATAGAGTCATTAAAGGGAGAATACCAGAACATATATATATATATATATATATATATATATATATATATATATATATGCATGTAAATAGTATATATATATATATATATATATGTGTGTGTGTGCGTGTGTGTGTGTGTGTGTGTGTGTGTGTGTTGGGTGTGTGTGTGTGTGTGTGTGTGTGTGTGTTTATATAATAGCTGGCCACTCTTAATCGAGGATACCCGCCTAGTAGGGAGGCTAGCCAATCCCTATTTCAAATGCTCGCTCATGCACATTTGTGTTTACTCAACACCCATAGAGCCCATCTGTGGTTTATACTGCAACTATGCTGTGCAGACCTTAGTTACAGTTTCTGGGAGAGAGCGTGCTATCTAGTGATTTGACTGTGATTTGACTGTGTTGCTTGAACCGGCTTCTAATGCTCTAGATTGAGCGGCTTGGTGATAGTAGTCGTGGCTCCAGTGGGGGGGGGGTCACAGTCCTATCGTTACAGAGAACTCAGTATGAGTTCCACCACGGAATATGTGAGCGAGCGGCGCTATATTCAGTCTGATTTGCTATCTCTTCGTTACCGAGGCCCGGTGGAACAGTTGGTATGACGTTTGCTTGACAATCTATCTGCCAGGGTTTCAATTCTCTGTAGTGGGTGCGCACTGCTGATGTGTCCCAAATATAGGACGAAACGGCCGCCCAGTGCTTTCTGCATTTTGTTGAGGTTTCTTTCAGACTCGGTGAATTACTTAAAATATAATTATCAAATCCTCCTAATAATTTCCATATATAAATATATTATTATTATATATAAATAAATACTAAATAAATACACTGAGTATCTAGTAAAAATAACGTTTAAACAAATAAATTAAAAATACGTCGTATTTATCCATTTCTTAAAATATATATATATATATATAATGAAATGGATTATTCAGTCCGACAATTATTTAATATATTTTCAGTTTATGTTAATTTTATGAATACAATTTATTTAAGTAAATGCTTTTTTTAAGCAGTCATTTAATCTGACGTGCCATACCATTTAGCTACAGAGAAGCGCCTGTTTAGCAAATTGCAAATTACTGTTTTTATAGACACAATCTTCGACGACTTTTTTTCGATCGATCATATCTGTTCACGAAATGTATCTTAACGTAAACAATGACAACATATAATGAAATGGATTAAGCCCGCTATTTATTCAATATATATTCTTTTTACATGTGATTTGTATAGATAAAATTTATTTAAGTAAATGCTTTGTTTTTAATCAAATATATATGCATCGGTGAAACAAACAATTTGGGAGAAATTTAACAAAAATAATTACTGGTCCTACCCCGCCAAGTAGTACTGCTCACAAAGTTTAGCAGTAATAACCTGTACTCCGTTCTGTTTGCGGTCTCTGTTCAGATTCCCTCTCTCACCTTAGATAGTGGCTAGGACAATTCTGAAGGTCTAAAATATTATTCGTTGTTGGTTAAATAAACAGCTTTTGATTCAAACAAGACGTCAGCTGGTCAAAAGAGATATGCTTGTTTTGCATCAAGATGAGAAAAAAATATTGTAAAAATATAATCATCTTCATCAATATCAAAATAAAACTAAATTAAGAATTTAGACTCCAATTCGAAGTTTAGAAGAGAGAAAAAACTCTTATCAAAAAGATAATTCAGGTGTATATCCGCGGGACTCTGTCAGCCAAATGATAAACATTCTCGTTCAGCAGCAATTTGCTGATAACACATAGAAAAGCAACAGAATTCCCAGGAGTGCTGGTTTAGTTTTTATGTTGTTGTATCAGATTGGTGCAAAAGTAATGTCGTTTTCTCACATAGTAATATATGTGAGAAAACGACATTATTTTTGCACCAACCTAATACTTGGGTTGTTCTTGTTTTTGTTGTTAGTCGTGGTGGCGGTGGCGGTGGCGGTGATATTACTGTTATTATAAAACGTCATCATCAACTGCTTTCATAACTATAGACACACAAATATAAATTTGCTCACACACCGGAATTCTTTTTTTCAATTTCGGAATCGAAATCTATGTCCTACGGTTTCCCTCGCTCTTTTTATCTCCTCCTCCTCCTTTATCTCCTACTCCTCCTCCTCATCATCATCATCGCTGTTTTGTTTTGTTTATTTTTTTTCACATTGAATCTTCCAATGTCAGAATTACCCCCCCCCTCAGAAACGCAGCATCTTTCTCAATATCTTTCAAAATTACTCGTGTTTCCATTATTCTTTTTCTTATTTCTTTTTCCTTGCTCTCCTTCTGCTACAAATCCACATCCAAAGTTTCAATTCTGTTGGAGGAACCCCTTACTTGTTGGCCACTACGACTTCCTATCGATATTGTAACATGTAAGGCTGAGATATTAAATCAGGTAGTTTTGCCATCTCGACTAACCTCGAGTTCTTTTTCACTGCTATGATCTTCAGTCTTGTCTTTATCATAGTCCCCACCTGTTGTCTCTAAGACGACAGATTAACCAACCCATCTCTGTTTGCTTTTCTTGATAGTCTCGATTATGTCATTCACTCCATTCTGCTGTCGACTCCAGACTTTGTTCTTCCTGCCACGTAAGGTGATGCCGTGTATGATTCGCTCCAAGAGTCTCTGCAGCGGTGGTGTAGGATGCCCATGTATCACTTCCATAAGTAATTACCGTCAGAACATATTCATTAAACTATTTCCTCTTGGTGTCAATTGAAGACGTGACTAAAATACCCAGCTATTTCCAGTAAAAAAAACAAAAAACTATTCGGACGCCTAGCGCTTAGAATTACTTTATTTTTCAGTCTAATATTACATAATTTCCAAATCACCCAACGAATACTGAGATTTTTATTTACTGTGTTTTCCCTGTGTTTTCCTTTAATCTTTTTCAGCTTCGATCCTATTTTAGTTTTTCTCTCTGATCAAAAATAGTTGACGAACTTTTGTCATGTAAACGAACACTCGGTGACACTTTTGTCATGTCAACGAATACTCGCTGTCACTTTCGTAATACTCGTTGTAGTAGAGTCTTTGTAATCGCAGATACAACTATAGTAACGCCATTGAACAATACTCATGTCAGATACCTTCGAACAATACTCGCACTAATAGTCGATAATACTCGCTCGAAAAGTAACCACCGAGTAGTCATCTGCATAGAGAATAGTGTAGAGAAGAGAATATCGATCCGAATAATAATAGAGGGTAGAATAGAAATAGCGATGCGAATAGTAACAGAGGATAGAATAGAAATGAAGATCAATTACACGCCACGCTAATTCCTATACATGCGTTTCCTCTATGGTCACTTGATCTACTTATTCAAAATGGAATCACCTGTGTTTGCTCATTGGTGATCTATGTTCAAATTACAGTGCCAGCTCCTATACCATACGGACATTTCGCTCTTTGGCATAAGTTGCCTTTCTTTCTGCCCCGAAAAGAATGGTCGTCGACTTGTGAATCGAAATACAAGAGTAACTGACTTTCTACATGTTAAATTCTACAGACTTCCGAATGACTATTATTATTAATATTATTACTTTTTTTGTAGGAATTTCAGCCGGGGATTTTTCATTATGGGCGTTGCCATCAAGTCATATGACTTGACAGGGGGTACATTTCGTAGAAGCAAGGCAAAATTCTGAAGCTGTCATAATAAGCTTTATTTCGTCTTTAACTTCGGTGGTATAGATAGACCCCAGTACCCCAGTTATAATTGGGTTGGTTGGTTGATTTTTGTTTAGTGGCATATAAACCTATATAAGTTATTTAATGTTAAAATCTAAACATTTTGAATATAGTTTTATGCCTTCAACTATAGATAAATATTTTGGTGGTCATTTTGCTATAAAATATATTGTTGTTATTAGGTTGGTGCAAAAATAATGACGTAATAATGTCGTTTTTTGACGTATTTTTAACGTCAAAAAACGACATTGTTACGTCATTATTTTTGCACCAACCTAATATTTCTACTTTAAATATGTATTGTAAGTAATTTTTACATAAAAATGTGTTGCTGGCATTTTTCTATAGAAATGTATTTTTTATACTTTCATAGTGTTTGGACGTTGATTATTTGCCCGTAGCAGGGGCCTCTACATTTGCTACCACCCAGAGCCAGGGCAGATCTGGAAACAATAGCAACTAAGAAGTGATTCCATGTTCCTCAAAACCTCCAATCTTCCAGTCAGTGGCCTTGCTAACGGATGTAGTTTATCGCCATACCCAGGACTACTTATGATTGGAACAACGAATTCTGTACCAATAAACATCGAGAAAGTCAGACTAAGGCGTAGTATCCGATCACTGCAGATGTTTGCGTTATGTTGCACTACAAATTATTATTAGTAGTACGATCATTATCATATTCATCATGAACATTAGCATCAGCATTTCATTTCTTCCTGTGTAATCTTTTACTGCCTCAGTTAAGGGAATAAATATATACATTTTGTTTGTGCAGCTTCTGATGTAAAGTGATACATGTACAATGTTCTATTTACTTTACATTGTTAATATTCTCCTGACTAGACGAACAATACCACAACGTGCATTAAAAAAAATCTATTGTAAACAGTTGTTAATTTTTTTTTTAATTTTTTTTGCCTCTATCTATTTTAAAATATTCAATACCTCTGTCAGTATGAGTTGTAAAGTCCCAAAATGGGGCCTTTCATGGTTGATTCAGGATGACGATCATACCATTTTTAACATGTCTTGAACTGTAATTAACATATCTTAACTGGCTAGGGTACCTCGACGTGGTTTAATGGTTACTAAGGTTACCTTGCTAGATAAACTAAAACTGAGTAATGATTTCGATCCTCACACACATCCGGCCATGTGTCACATATAAGCTACGCTTAGAAAATCACTTCGACATGGTACAATGGTTACTAAGGTTACCTTGCTTGATAACCTACGAGTGATTAGTGAGTTCGATCCTCAAATACATCCGGCCACCTGTCACATCTAAGCTACATTTAGAAAATCACTTCCGACACTTCGACGTGATACATTGGTTACTAAGGTTGCCTTATTTGATAACCTAATTAGTGAGTTCGATCCTCACTTGGCGCCCCATACTTCCGGTCTTGTGTCACATTTAAGCTACGCTTAGAAAATCACCTCGAACATATCGACGTGGTGTTAGCAAGCTTGCCTTACTAGGTCAATTACGACCGAGTAGTGAGTTCAGTCCTCACTAACTGCCCCATACTAAACTACGCTTCGAAAATCCCCTAATATTGAATGAATACAGTATAATCTTTTCATTTTGTATTATTTCGATAGTTGGATAATCAGATACGAAATCAACATGTTGTTCATATAATCTACTTAATTTCGCATCACTTTGGAATTATGTTTACCTGGTAATCCTTAATAAATAGGCTTTGGTCCTGTGCAACCGTTATACATGCCTCGGTTTCTACTTTTAGCTCTTCACTTTTCAGACACTCAGATGCGTTGCATTTATCGATATCGACGTTATTATTTCTGAATGTATATTTGCTATTTCCGTGGCTTTAGTTTTGGCCAGTCTGTTTTTTTCTAATTTTTTAACCTTTTTAACTTCGTATACTTTTTGTTGGCCCAGCATTTTTATCTTTTTCCTTCAAAGAGAAGCTAACTTTATGGTTTTCTTTATACAATGAGAAAAAAAAAATTCACCCCAAGCAGGGCAATAAAGCCACTAAGATACAAAGAATTACTGAATGAAAAAAGAATACGAGAAAAAGAAAACCACGATTAAGAAGAGAGAATAATAAAAAAAAAAGAGGAATAAAGAAGATAGATATTGCATTTGAATTTTTGAAGATCAAAGTTAACCGAAAAGAAAGAAGCCGAAAGTGGGTCCACAGGCAAAAAATTTCAAAAGAAGAAACTCTTAACATAGAACTTACGGTTACATCTTGAAATTTCAACTGTAAGCCTAGCTTCTAATCGAGAATTGAGCTGAAAATCGTAAAGTTGTGGTACCAAAGAGGGAAGATCATGAGAACAATTACTAAGAAAGTATTTATACAAAAGCCACACGGAATCTACATTACGGTCGTAGAAAAGTGATTGTAGCCGAGATGCCAATTCACAATCATTAGAGATTCTTCTTTGGAGTTTATCAAGAATCTATAGAAGTACCAGACCAATTGTGACAGCAATATTCAATGCATGGATGACTGGTAAGCTTACTCATGTGTAAGATTCTGACAAGAAAAATTGATCCCAATACGCCAATCACTACTGGAACCACCTTGACATTCCCTTTCCGCATTCTAAATAATCTTCCCATTATTATTATTATTATTGTACAAATGTTTTTTTGTTTTCAATCGGCGATCCCTCATTATGGATGCTCCCCATCAAGTCGTTCGACCTCAGACAGATAATGCCCTTCGCAGGATACTGTGCCAAGCAACGCGGATTTCTAAAGAGATGGAATTATATACTTTATTCCTAGTTCAAGTTTTCAACCTATATAGGACCATAAGCTCGTCTGGGTGCGGGTAAATTTAGATAAAAAGCCGACATTGACTGGTTACTGGAAATTCAACAGGTGTCGGATTATTAGTAACTCTGCAGAGGGAATTGATGAGTAGTGTGGTTAGAGATAAGTGTTGAGGCCATCTGAAGTGTTTGTTGCTGATTATAGCCGCCGGATCAATGTAGATATATAGCAGCGCAAATGGCAGCTAAATCTAGAGTAGAGGCTACCATCAAATCGATAGATAGTGGAGAAGTAGCCGTTGCTAGAACCGAGATGATCCCCTTGCTTATGAAGAAGGACTAAGATCTGGTAGTTAAGGCACACTTAACAAAGAATTCCTTGCGAGGCGACGAACTGCAACAAGATGAGTTGCCTCGAATCGATCTACCCCAAACGTCACATTACCGGACGGAATACAGACGAATGCACATCTATGACGCCTTCTGGTCTTATTTTCAGGAGCTATTCACCAGGGAATCTGTATTGATTCCTACTTAGTTCGACACCAATTTAGCTGAATTTCCTCTTCTAGACACGGCTTAAGCAGCTGGATGTGAAGGGCCATCACTGAGGCAGAAATTTTGGAAACAGTTCGACAGAAATCTTAAACATGCCGGCCGAGTTTAGATAAGCTTCCCTAAGAAGCATATTTGAGGCAGCGCCCGTGTTTATTCCCCCTGCTGACACTGAGCATCGGTTGAAGAATGGGAGCATGCACCCAGTGCTTTACCAGTGTTGTCATCATTTTGCCGTGAACGAACGAAATCAGTGGAGATATGGTAGTTAATTTTTATGCTTTAACTATGCTTAATGCAGAGGTAAAGGTCAATTTTGATCAGTCCAAAGCATTTGATAATGTGGACCATCGATTTCGCGAAAATGTTCTTGTGTCTGCCGGTTTTGGGCCGTATTTTCGCCCCTTGACCCGTCTCTTGTATGAGGGTGTTGGTAGAGGCAAATAGAATAAAAGTTCGGTAACTTTAACCTCATCTCTCTCTATTTGTAAGAGCTGTCCGATTTCGCTCTATGCTGTACATACTTGCGTTGGAACCTTTCCTTCGCAAGTTAAAGGGGAATCCTGTTCTTCGCAGAATCTTGTTGCCTGCTGCGACCACCTCGGCCAGGTATCTCGCCTATGTTGCCAACGTGTCTATGCTCGTAACTGTCACCGCCGAAATAGATGAAGTAAACAAAGAAATTTGCAGGTCTGAGATGTTATCGGCGTCCAAATCAAACTCGATAAATCTGTTGGCTTCCATTTGTGTGATTCTCTTCAGAGTTATTATTTTAATAACCACCCCGATAAACATTATAAAACTTTTATATGCCACTAGCAGCATGGCCCGGCGTTGCCCTTGTTTGATTCAAAAATCGTACGACTCATACAGCAATCGCTATGACTTAACTTAAAATATTTTTGCCCTTCCTTGCCTTTAAAGGAGTGCCCTTGCCGTGCTGATGTTGCTACATACCTTACTTCTTGCCTATCTCAGACTGCAAATTTTTTCTTATCTCTATAATAAACATGAAATATGTTACGAAAAAAGAACTAAACAAAATGAACACAAAACGATCAGCTTTAAAAAAGGACTCGTAACTGGAAAAACCAAATGAAAAAAGTCGGTGTTGGCCTTCCCGCTAACTTGGAGCATGTGCATATAAATTTTGGTGCAAATCCGTCGAAAATTGCGGCCGTGCATTCGTTACACACACACACAAACACGCGCACACACACACACACACATCCTACCTTTTATAGATAGAGATGTTCGTTCAAGAAGTGGGCAATCCTGGCTCCCCACTCTTTCTTATCTTTTGTAGCTCTAAGTAACATCTGTCCCCTTATCATCTCTACAAATCACTGCTGTACACAAACCCGGCAGGGTCTATGGGGAATTTTTGTCCGAGCCTATGGTCTTAGAACCCCCACATAAAAATAGGTTTTGTGACACATTCTGCCTCGTTGGGAGATCGAGTAAATATCGGCTTGCTTTTCAGTCTCAGTTGGATGGACCGGCCTGTCAAGATACTTGGTATCCGGTTTGGTCTCGGCTTACAACTGGAGATGAACTGGTCTGACGTTCGATCGAGGCTGCAGCTCGCCCGTGACCTGCGAGGAATCTTCCTTTGAATGTGAGGACGGAAGTGTGTGCATCGTATATCTACCCGATTCTCTTTTACCAGTTCTTCGTTCTTCTACTCCCATCTGCCGAACTAATGGGTTTAGTTCGATACTTTTTTTTATTTCCTCTGGGGAGTCAAGTCACCTTTGGTATGTCGTGAGGCCTGCTGGCGGTCTGGGAATGCCGAGCGTTGAGATTCGTTAACATTTACACCGATTACATAAAAATCATATTTACATTTATGTAAATAACCTCCATATAAAAATCGACCTTGTGCCAAATCCTGCCCCGTGGAGAGGTCTGTTAAATACCGGCTTGCTTTCCAGCCTCAGACGAACTTGTAAATACATACTTGCATTGTTCGTGTTTAAGTTAAACCCTTCTATTTTGTAAGTTACCGTTTTAGTTTTTATTTTCAATAACTACCCGGACAACATTACATAAATAAGTTTAATTAAGCAAATGATTTATTTTGGCGACTTCTGTGTCAATATTAATAATAAGTATGATGTTTTGATGAATGGAAAATTATTTATACTTATGTGTCAATGAGTGAGACTAGATCGGTTACGTTAAAACTATGTATAACTGGCCACTCGTATTCGAGGATACCCGTCTACAAGGGCGGCTAGCCAATCCCTATTGCAGAGGCTTGCTCCGGTGCACTTGTGTTTATTCAACACCCACAGAGCCCACCTGTGGTTTATACTGCTGTTATGCTGAGCAAACCTTAGTCACAGTTTCTGGGAAAGAGCGTGTTATCTAGTGGGATAAACAATTTGAACAAGGCCAGCACGCTCATGCTCTCGGCCATGATGACTTGTGACTTCGTTAAGACTATAGAAGACCGGAAATCCCCATCCCTCATTTTAGTCCTTGTGGCACTTTTGAAAATTTTATTTACAATAGCAACACATTCATTTCGGATTGGAACCAGCAGTTATGTATACATTTACACACACACACATACACACACACACACACATATATATATATATATATATATATATATATATATATATGTATTATCATTATTAAATGTTCACAACAGATGCCTGTTGATAGTAACTAGAGAGTTAATGCCAACATGTCTCCTGGAGTTTGCAGCACCTTACTTAGTATCCTCGCAGACCCTAAATACTTCTATGGCCTGAGAAGTTACAATTTTTTATTGAAAGCTAAATTCAACTTCACTTGTTTTTTGAAGAGTTTCAAGTTTGTCTTATAAAAAGATTTTCCTATTGTTATTATTAAATATTTGTCTCGTCTCTACTTTTCTCTCTTTCTCTATTACATACACATAAACATACTCACATACCAGCGCGCATACAAATACAAACTAATACACAGAGGAGAAAAGAGTATATTTTAACATCATCTAATAGTGAACATTTATTAAACAACGTCCACTGCAAACATTGTAACCGACTAGTATTTACGGATGACGGTTTTCTCCCGCAGGAAAGGGAGACGTCTATCTGTTTGGATAGCAGATAATTGTATTAAACTCCTAGGTAAACTGGACAAAGTCTCAAGGGCACGTTCCATTCTCTGGCGAATGACATGAAAATCGATGGCTTGCATTCGGTAGCTTATTCACAACACGAACCGGAAGTATCCATCGGTGAAGTGGCGCAAAATGTTATGTCCCACGTGACTTGCCTATATTTATTTCCTTTTTTCGCTTACACTTTTCTTTCTTTCTTTCTTTCTTTCTTTCTTTCTATCTTTCTTTCTTTCTTTCTATCTTTCTTTCTATCTTTCTTTCTATCTTTCTTTCTTTCTATCTTTCTTTCTTTCTTTCTTTCTTTCTTTCTTTCTATCTTTCTTTCTTTCTTTCTTTCTTTCTTTCTATCTTTCTTTCTTTCTTTCTATCTTTCTTTCTTTCTTTCTTTCTTTCTTTCTATGTATCTTTCTTTCTTTCTTTCTTTCTTTCTATCTTTCTTTCTTTCGATCTATCTTTCTTTCTTTCTTTCCATATTTTATACAATTGCCTCTTTTTTCTCTCTCCTTTTTTCCTTTCATTCTTTATATTTTTCAATTTTTTTCTTGCATCCATATTTCATCTATTTTATTTGTTTGCATCCATTTTTGTACATCCTGTTTCCTTTTTACTTTTATTCATCTTTTGCCTCTCTTATTTTTCTTTCTTTCTTTTCCGTTTTCTCTTTCTTTCTTTCTTTCTTTCTTTCTTTCTTTCTTTGCCGACTTCCCTTTCTTTCTTTCTTTTCCGTTTTCTCTTTCTTTCTTTCTTTTTTTTTCTTTCTTTCTTTTTTCTTTCTTTCTTTCTTTCTTTCTTTCTTTCTTTCTTTCTTTCTTTCCCGTCTTCCCGTTCTTTCTTTCTTTCTTTCTTTCTTTCTTTCTTTCCCGTCTTCCCGTTCTTTTTTCTTTCTTTCTTTCTTTCTTTCTTTCTTTCTTTCTTTCTTTCTTTCTTTCTTTCTTTCTATCCCATCTTCCCTTTCTTTATTTCCCGTCTTCACGTCTTTCTTTCTTTCTTTCCCGTCTTCCCTTTCTTTTTTCTTTCTTTCTTTCTTTCATTTTCAGCTTTTCCCATAATTAACTGTTGATTTTACTTTCTTTCTCTTTTTACACATTTCTTTCTCTTTTGTAGTTAATCCTTCTGTCTTTCTTTCAATTAATTCTTCACATCTATCTCCTTGTTCCTTTTATTCTCATTAGGTTAAACTCAAGCCTTTCTTACTATTTAGCTTCATATTCAACTGTCTCTTCTCATTATTTAATCTCACCCTACTCGTCTCCCAGTTCATTCGTATTGTCTCTCTTCAGTCTTTTCATCTAGTAATCCAATAACACTTGTCGTCCCACAAGTGTTCCACAATTTTCTGTGTTAAATCGTCAGTACAACGGGCTAATTCCACAGAATCTTTGCTTTGTGCTATAAGACGAAAGAAAGAGTGAGTGAATGGCGAAGGAAACGCGCCGAAAAGCTTAATCGACGGCGTCTGGCCCGAAAGGATCCGAGTAATAGGATTAGGGAAATTAGAGGCCGATCAAGCGGCAAAGATGGCTGCGAAACAGGACAGATTCAGACAGATGCCTATTCAACTGGTAATGAAGTGAATTATGATCTCACACAAAGACAACGACAGAATGATACTGTGAAAAGCAGACATGCACTTCTCATCTTTCTTCTTTTACATACAGTACTTTATTTTATCTCTATTTCTCACCACATCTATCTATCTGCTCATATCTATCTATCTATCTATCTATCTGCTCATATTTTTTATCTATCTATCTATCTATCCATCTATCTATCTATCTATCTATCTATCTATCTATCTATCTGCTCATATTTTTTATCTATCTATCTATCTATCTATCTATCTATCTATCTATGTTCGCCTGTTCATCCATCTATCTATCTATCTATCTATCTATCTATCTATCTATCTATCTCAGGCAGTTCATATCTATCTATCTATCTATCTATCTATCTATCTGCTCATATTTTC
>OZ010606.1:23107437-23152437 GCA_963932145.1 Acanthosepion lycidas | reverse complement strand
TTATCAAATCCTCCTAATAATTTATGTATATATATATATATATATATATATATATATTCTAGGTGTTAAATTCTCCAAGCCTTCTTTCCGCATTATGTTCCCCCGTGACTTCACCTTTCTCTTTTTCATTGTAAGCACCTGTTTATTTGTAGTTCCAATTTTCCTTAAACCGTGCTCAAATGCTCTAAAATATTTGCAGGATTCATCGGCAGGGTAAGGGTTAGGAACACATTTCTTTGTTTCTAATTTCTTTTTATCCGTGCAATGATTTTCTGTTATTCATTGTCATTAGAACATTAGATATTACCAAGGAGTTTGGCATTCTTATCTACAATAAGGATTTCTTGGAAATCTCATTTTTATTTTAGAAAGGAACTTGCGTTCCGTAGGATAAAAAAAAAGGTCTTAAATGTGCCTATGAATGCATCACATCGTGAACAATTTACTTGGAAAAAATTGTAAATTATTTTTACAATGTCATGTATACTTCGATAAAAAAGCCATGGTTTCTCTGCCATCATCATTATGATTACCATAGTTATCATTACCGTTCCTACACGTGGTAAAAACGTGATGTCACCTTTTTCCGAACACGGTAATGTTTTCTGAGATGGCACCAAGCGCACCAGAGAGCAGAAAAACATCTGGCATTATCATTTTACGTCAATATTTGCTTATATCCAGTGCTTTTTCAGCTTATATTTTTATTAATTTCATTTGTTATTTTATCATACATTTTCCGAACATGGCAACGTTTCAATGTTCTCATCAAAGAATTCCCAGCATTCAATATTAGAACAGAAATAGATTGGCTCGCCTATCGACTAGTTGACATTCCTCCCGGTTTTTGAACAAGCCAAGGAGTATATCCCTTGTTTCCTGTTTAGGATTGGCTTTCCGGTTTCTTCTGAATTCTAATTCTCTTTCAGTCTAAGGACAAGACGATGAAGTCTCGTATACTCTCTTAAGGAAATTTTTTTATGACGCCAATTTTATATTTAAGAGGACATTCACTCATAAGATTAAGGCGTCAAGAGTTTCTACTAGTGTTTTTTTTTTTTTTTTTGTATAACGAAGCAGGGAATATGTTTTTACTGAATTCTACGATAATGTCTAAGAATGGGAGTTTTTTTTGTTTTTTTTTACTAAGTTCATAGGTAAAGTTAAGGACAGTATTTTTAATTTTTTTGTTGATTTTCAAGGAACCTATAACGTTTGATTTTATAGTCGGCATTGTGTTTTTATTTAATTTACTAAATTATAGATAAGTAGGTACGGTGGAGTAATGGAGAACGGCTCAGAATGAGGAATCGGAAAGCCGAGTTTGAATTCCAGTCGAATCCATTACATTCACTTACGTGGTAATACTGTTTGGAAAGGTATGAATATTCTTCTCCCATAGATATGGGTAAATAACAGGTCAGATCGGGTTCTATAGTCTTGGATGATAAATGGTCTACCTCAGAAAGAAATGGCAACCTACTGTGGGGAAAAACCTGTCTGGTTTATCCCGCATGGTACATAACTGTCTGACTGAAATTTTAAATCGATCATGAATAGTGTGCAGTAATTTTTTTTTTAAAAATGATCCACTTTCCAAAATTGCGCATGTATTATCTTTATTAGCTCATCTGATGGCGACATTAGGATTTTTATTTAATTCTTTTGCATCAGTTTTGAGTTTTGTCGTTAGAATATTGTTATAGTTATTGCGAAGAGTGCAGTCTTTTAGATCACCTCCCTTGAGAAGATCTCACAGGTCTGGGTGGAGTTTTACACCGGCCAAATGCTGGGATAGTGACCGGTGTAGAATTTCAATTTCGGTCTTTTTGGTGAGGAGATCAAATTAAGGTTGGAGATGGCAGTTTGGTTTGAGATTTAGGAATTCTTTCTGGTCATCTGTTAATTTATGGCTGGATAGGTTTATATGTTGATTGCTTCTATTATGAAGTAGAATGTTTCCTTGATATACGTTTATATAATTATTTGTTTGTATTTAAGTTGATTTTCCTTAATACTTAAGGTGATATGATTCTGTACTTCCATATATTCAGATTCCTTCAAGATATTTTTTAGTTTCTCATTATGGTTTCATTATTTAACTGTTGGATGTAACTTTTACCTGTTTTTATTTGTGTTAAGACAAGTTTTTTTTTTTAATGTTGTAATGTTACGTTCCTTGTTGACTGCCGTTTCATGTAATTTAATAATTCCTTATTTGGGCAGCAACCCATCTTGTATACAAGTTTCACTAAAGACAACTGAAAAGATACCGGCCTGAAAATTGCGTTTAAACATGAAACAGGCTTTTTAAAATTTGGGGGACTGGTTCCTTATACCAAAGCAAGGACAAAATACTCGTATCCGGTTTTGAATGGTTTAGCAGGATCCCTTCACACGCTGATGAAGCGTCTATGCATCATTGATATCTGCTGCATAAACAAATTGTATTAGGTGGTCCCACATATAAAAATCCAGATGATTGAGATCAGGGAAACGTACATGCCATAGAACCAGTTCTCCCCTACATATCCAACTTTCATGGTCGATATCAGCGACTACATCGCGAACAATGTGACTAAAATGTGCTCGGGCCTCATCATGTATGAGTCACATCTTCGTATTAGCAGGGGTACATCCTCTAGCAAGTCTAGAAGTGTGTTCGAAATAAAGCCCCTGTAAGAACATATGGACCTACCAGACAGTTATCTACAATTCCAGTCCACACATTAATCGAAAATTGATGCGGTATTTTACCCTGGAGATTCCGATCTACCCACAAATGTTGGTTGTGTAAATTTGTTATTCCATCTCTTCCAATTGTTGCCTCATTCGTAAACAGTAATGAAAACAAATATTGATTCGGCATTTTGTGCAATAAACCATAGGAAAAAGTTCTTCTGTAGTATGTGATCAGTGGGCTAAAGATCGTGCACACGTTAAGGCAATACTACACACATTAAACATTGAAGACACACTAGCCACAAATGTACACGAACGACAAATGTAACCTAGTCTACATGTAAACACAGCGTCATCTATCGTAAATTTTCCTTAAATATAGCTCAAATACATAGGTATTGCGGATATATTTTACATGGACATGGCTGTGACGAATCCGCCTCCAAACTTTGTAAAAGTATCTTTGAGACCATATATATATATATATATATATATATATAAATATATATATATATATGTGTGTGTGTGTGTGTGAAAAATGTGTGTATATAAATATAAATAAATAAATGTATATGTGTATAATTATTTATACATTATATGCGCGGTACTTATTAGAAAGCGCTCAATATCAGAGATAGAGCTAACATATATGGTTGGATAGATGTGAGTTTGTGACCCTGGGTTTCACGCTTTAGCGATCGTCAGACAAACTCTTTATTTTCTTTATTTTTCTCTTTATTTTCTTTATTTTTCTTTTCTTTATTTTGTCTGACGATCGCTAAAACGTGAAACCCAGGGTCACAAGCTCACATCTATCCAACCATATATATATATATATATATATATATATATATATATATATATATATATATATATATATATATATATTCCTTTGTGCTGTGCACTCTCCAATTTTTTTTTCCTTTGTGCTGTGCAAATTCGCGCGTTTTGAATTTTTTCCCCCCTCATACCATTAATCATTTCATTTTTTAATGTTTTAATTGCATGTAGGCTGTTTGTGTGAGTCAATATATATATATATATATATATATATATATATATATATATATATATATATATATATGAATCCATCAATTAGTGTGACTAATGTGTACATCGGTAGTCAATTTCTATGGTTATTTTGAAGAATGTTTTACTGCACTAATCGAGTATTATGTATGCACTAATCGATTTTTTTATATAAAAAATTTAGCGTACTAATCGAAAACGCATAAATCAAATGTACATTAATCGAGGGATTCCTGTGTGTCTATAAAAATTAAATGCGAATGTCAGCTTGTTACACTTTTTCAACTTTACTCCAAGAAGCCGTCCGTGAGCAAATTAAAAAACATTCCGGGGCGGATCCAGACCCACAATCCTGAAATTTTGGATTCCCAAGTTTTCATTGCTGCGATTGTTTTCGGCGATATTGTTTTTACGTGATTCTTTTTGCGACGTATAATTTTTGCACGATAGCAACTTGGAAATAAATTTGAGGACAATGGAAATTAATGGCAATATCCAGCGAAAGTCACCCATGAAATAAAATTAATTGTTTGACGGAAAGTAAGAACCTGCGTACATCAAATTGTCTTTAAATTAAGTGTCAACAAAAGAATTATCGTTAAACTTTTAAAGATAAGCTTAAATGTTAATGCAAAACGGAAATGCAAGGATGAATTTTGAGCTCTTCTGTAGTTTATTGTTGCCTATCACATACAAGCAGTAGTGTGCCTCGCAAAAAGAAATCTCTGAGGACTAGATTGCAATCATAAGATGCAGCGAGGTAAAGGAAGTCCCGTGCAAATGAAAAGTTAGATTAAATGGCAGCTAAAAGAACTTCCAATGCTGAGAATATTGCAAAGACTTAGGAACTCTTGAACAAGTTGGAAGAACAATCAAGAGCTAGCTTAGAGTTCTCCCCATTGGGCAGCTTTTAAGCTAGTATAAAATAAGTCCATTAATTCTTTCTAAATTGCTTTGTTTACATTTAGGATATGAAACTAAGCCATTTTCGAGAAAAATAATTGAATAAGGAAAGGTACTTTCCATTAAAGGTAAAATAGACATTTTGTTGGACTATGACATTCTCTGTAGCTGAACGATCAAACAAGCCGGATCAAACAATGGCATCTCCTTCAGGTCGCAGGTTCGATCACTGCTCTCAGGCACATTTTCGTTATTAAGATTTCTCAAATACGAAGGCCACGTGGCGTAATACACACCCACACACATATATACGAGAAATACGCAACTATCTCAGTTACTAAGAAACTATGTACACTTATAAGATCTGCAAAAACACTGCTTTTCACAGCTTCTATTTCATGAGCCTTTTTGTTTTTGTTTAAACTTGTCAAATAATTTTTTTTGTTTTTTATGCTTTCCTTGCATTTGATGTAAACTATGAGTGTTAAAGTCTCTAAGCTCTCTTTCCTTATTATAGATTTCACTTGTTTACTTATGATTGTAAGGATAAGTTTCCTTGTCGTTCCTATTTTCCTCGTTACTCATATTTTTTCACCATGGCTTTCTCTGTCATTTCAAAAATTGCCTTCGCCTGTGGATAAATTATAGTTTTCTCTGCCATATCGAAGATTACATATTAGCACTCCAGCACATTTTTCTGTTTCTAACAAAAATTATTAATATCTGTCTTTTAGCTAAAGCTTAACATCATATAACATAATTTATTATCTCACTTCATACTACATGCATCCGTATATATATATATATATATATATATATATATATATATATATATATATATATATTTTCTGCTTCCCTTTTTCAATGTATCCCGTAATTTTTACATTCTCTACGCCCACTTTCCTCTTGGGTATGACGATAAACTACCTCTGGCAGCAAGGCCTCTGATCTGTTTTGAGTAATGTGCAACAACCTACAAATTGTTGTTGTTCTGGTGCTAGTAGCATCTGTTACTGTCACAACTATGGGCAAAGAATTAACCCTCAAGCAGGGGTCAAAACACTCCTCAATAAGCGAAACCTGCTTTGTGACAAGACATATTGAATATGAAATGTACATAGAAACGTACTGAAAAGTTCATATGTTCATTTTACTTGAAGACAATTGTAACGTTCTCAACTGATATGAAGTGGAAAGACTACATTATATGCTTGCTAGGCCATCTTCTAAAAAATTTGTTCACTATCTCGTGCGAGACAGTTATTCTCTTCAGAATCTATCTTACATATCTATAAGTCTACCATTCGCCCATCATTAGAATATTGCTGCCACATATGATCAGGTGCCCCTGCTATTTACCTTGAGCTCTTTGATAAAATCCAAAGAGGCATCAGCAATATTATTGGTCCTCATTAGGAGGATCGATTTAAGTCACTTTCCCACCACTGTCAGGTTGTCTCTCTGTGTCTTCTCTTAATATTTTCATGGTAATTGTTTGGATGAGGTCTTCGCTATGGTACCTACACTTTTTGAATTTAAGCTCTGTACTAGACTGGCGTCGAGATGTCATCACTTTACAGTTGAGCTGGCCATATGTAACCGTAAATTCTATACTAACAATTCTTTTCTCGCATGTGAAAGTTCCTTCCGGCTCCATGCTTTACAGTCTACTTTAATCTGCACAAATTTAGATGCAATGTCAATCGCTATCAACTGTCGTCCTGATTACTCTTTCTTCTTTTCGCTAATTTTTAATGTTTCTCTTCCTCATTTTCTCACACCCTGTAACCCCTTGTGTCTTAGTGACTTCACTACCTTTCATGGGGTGATAACGATTATAAAAAAAAGTGTAAATTATTTTTATAAATGTCATTTATACTTCGATAAAAAGGTGCCTTCCGTAACCATGCTTTCTTTTTATCATTATCTTTCCTACGCGTGCTATTACATAATTTGTTTGACATTATGTAATATAACCTTTTCTAAACACAGCAATCCTTATTCCGATGACACACAGTTCAACAAAAAGTAGAAAAACATCTGGCATTATCATTTTCCATCAATATTTTCTATTATATATATATATATATATATATATATATATATATATATATACAGAGAAAGAGAGAGAGATTCCTTGCAGCGTATGTTTCCTTTGAGTTTTGTTATTTTACCGTAACTTTTTAGCTACTATACCCTCGACATTTCCTCGGGTGTCTATCGAAAATGTTCAACAGAACCATTTTTACTCTTATCTTTGACTTTTTGTCACGTCTTTCGTAAGGATGCTCAGAGCTCTTAAGATATCTTTTTTCTTCACATTACCGTATTACGTTTACCAATAAAACGAATTTTTTCGTCCATGCTGGATTATGGAACTAGATTCACGGACTACAACAAATAAGAACATATCTTTTTATCCATTAGGCCATGTATTGAGATAATATCATTATCTTGTAAAAATGTTGCATTAAAATATTTTTAGGGTCACCTAAAATGATTTTCCTTTTCTGTTTCAGGAGGAAACTTTTCGTGTGCTTTTCTTTGTTTTACAAGAGTATTTTTTTACAGTAAGTTTCATCCTGTACAAGGCCCGAGAGCCACCGGGGTAGAGGGTTACGTTAAGTGGTAGTTTATATGGATAAGAGGAGAAGATAACGGTTATCTCTAGAGTTGAACTGGTTAAGATTGCATTGATCAGGGAAACATCGTGTTGGGAGAAGTTGGTTGGGTGGGATTTACTTCTCACCGACGGAATACGGAGGAATGTGGGTGGTTTGCTACAATGTAAGTGGCATGCCGGGTCCTAGCCGTCAATGTTAGACCTGGTGGAACCAAGGAATGTAGTTTGTCTGAGCACTTTCAATAGAAGTGGCGATAGAGCAGTGAGAGGCTTACTACATCCCGCCTATGAGAGAGAGAGGTTGTGGGGTGGAAGACATTTCTTCTCTAACAAAGACTCGGTGACGCTTTTGAACTCTATCAAGACTGGGGAGCTTTCCGCTCAAATATGGCAACAGTACTCCATTTTCGGTCTGATCTGGTTCTCAAAAAGGTAGAGGATAGCATAAATCAGGTGTTTACTGGAGCGGTACAAGGAGCCAATGATATTACCTGCATTTTATGCTCGTTGTATTATGTTGTCCAATGGTCTAAGTTTTTCTGAAAGCTTTCTTACACAACGGATCAATGACTTTTCTACCTTGCAGTTTAAAGCGACATAATAAACAATTCCTTGTTATCCAATTTGGGTATTTATTTTAAACGACTTATCACTAGCGTTAAATCAGTTGTGGGTAGTTTCATAAAATGTTTTATTTATTTCCAGGTTTCAAGTCGTTTCATCAGCCTTGAAACCCAATTTAAAATAAGATCCGATAATTGTCAGAATCCATATAATTGTATAAAGCATATATCGTAATATACAAATATATGATAAGATCCAAATGAAAACCAGAATATAATATTTGCCTTACAACTGCTTTCGCTACAGGCGAAACGTTACTAGCCTCTCGCTACTCTATCGCTATTGCAATACCAATTTCTCAAAGCAGCTACATTACTTAGTTCTACAATTTCAGACCTCCGAGACGAGAACTTGACAAGCCACGTACACATGATCGATTCATTCTAATTCCCTTCGTATTCCATTAGTAAGGAGGAAATTACTTTACAGAACAGATTCCTAAAAGCATGTGTCCTCAATCACTACAATATTGAATTCTTCAAATCTAAGCCCAATTGCCATCTATACGACATATCTCCATACTATTGCGTTCATACTTCATTCCTTTAGACGCTTGGAACAACATCGTTCAGTAAGACTCCAGCTTGAGTGGCTCTTGGACAATTGTATAAAAATGTAAGACTAACAGTGAACTCCGTGGAAACATAGAAGCTACTCACACAAAATAAAATCTTACAACAGTACCACCCACTCAAAGCATACATTCAAACTAAAAGAAAACACAAAAGATAACATAGAAAATAAGAAAAATAACATTTAGAATACTCTATGAAAAAATAGTGATAGTTATCTTTTCAGAATAATATAAACAAAAGAACTCATTTTCGATTAGAGATATGAAAACAAATTTCTTATACGCTATCTACAACCACATCATGACTACAATATGTAAATGAAACACCCATAACTTAATTCTGATAAACTTTATTCCAAACACCGAAACAGAGAAAGAAAAAAATACACGATAACGATATCCAAATAAAAATGGTGAGTAAGTAATATATGTGTGTGTACGTGTGTGTGCGTGCGTGTAATAAAATAAATAAACAAATAATATATTAGGTTGGTGCAAAAATAATGACGTAATAATGTCGTTTTTTGACCTATCAACGTCAAAAAACGACATTATTACGTCATTATTTTTGCACCAACCTAATATATATATATATATATATATATATATATATATATATATATATATATATATATATATGTATGTGTGTGTGTGTGTGTGTGTGTGTGTGTGTATACATTTTTAAAAGTCTTTAATGAAAATAAATTTATATACAACCAGGCTCTCAAAAATAGTGGTTTTATATTTTTCTGGTGTCTGCTTTTTAATTTTAATTTAGGTCAGCGAATCGGTAGCGAATTATGTATCGAAAAATAATTCTTATTTATCTGTATCTCCCTCATTTAAAACGTTATTTAACTCTTCTCGTTAAAACTTCTCTCTTTTAATCCCCACCTTCACCTTTTAGGCCTTCCTGTTTTTCTTTCTTCTGTTACACCCTCTCTCTAGAGCTTTCATACATTTCCCTCTCACACTTGTTTCCCACCCCCACACCTACACTCTCACTAAAATTTTATTTTTTATACCCAGAGTTATATTTTCCGATTTCTTTTTTTTTTTTTTTTTGAATTTGTAGGTCTGATGAATTGGATCGTGATTACGATTCCAATGTAATAAATTATAACCATGTGTGTTTGAGCCTTTTTTATTATATATATATACATATATATATATATATATATATATATATATATATATATAGATAGATAGATAGATAGATAGATAGATAATCACTGTCGAGGTAATAACCATAAATTAATTAGCGCATCTACATACATACTTCTTCCAGCCACCGAAGATACCGTCATCGTCGGCTTTATCTTGTATCCAAGAATTTAATTTCTTTCCTGATCGTTTCCTTCATGATAATGGTGTTGATTACTATATTCATATCGCCAACGTGCAGGTTTAGGACTAGAAGCGTTCATATTTACCGAAACCGGCTCCCGGCACCCATTTCCTATTGCTGTTTGGTTTTGCAAGAGTTGGTTATTTGAAAAATAGAGTAGAATAAACTGCCCATAGCGTGAAATTGTTTAATATGGACCTCAACTTGCCAGGAAGTGACCATGCACTTGATTTTATGAACTTCCTCTGCGGAAGATATGGAATAAGACATGCAGAATCCAGTTATTAAACTGCAATGGACTGCCGTTGACTCTGTTATAATTTCGGGTAGCGCCTTCTGTATCATGTCTGTCGTGCGTAGCCCTCTTCATCCGCTAGTTCAACCGTTGAGATCTGTTGTAATCTTCATCCGCTTGTTCCATTTTGGAGGTCTTTGGGGGTGGTCGTGCTTAGTCCGGGTCCTCGTCTTCGACCTTGACACCAAGGGTGGCCCTACCATGAATTTAGAACTCCCGACGTTATCGTTCTCATAGTCGATGGACAGCGCAAGTCTCTTTACCACGACAAGGAGCAACCATCAGAGGCAGTTTTGTCAAGTTGTTCGTTGGTTCCATCAAAGGTTTTTGTTTTTCATTAATATATATATATATATATATATATATATATATATATATATATATATATATATATTAGTGGTAAATATACACATACATATGCAATTATAATACTAATATATATATATATAAATATATATACATACATGTATGTATGTATATATATAAATATATATACATACATAGACATACATATATATTTGTATAAAAAATAATTCCAAGAGGATAGAATCCAGGTAGAACTCAATGTCCAGGACAGAGTAAGGATATAATAAAAAGGCTTAAACACTAATATTCCATCGTCATAATTTATTCCATTGGAAGACTTTTTAATATATATATATATATATATATATATATATATATATATATATATATATATATATACTTACACATACATGCACACATACACATACATACACATATATATATACACATACACATACATACACATACACCTACACATATATATATACATATACACACATACATACATGCATATATATACAACTACATAAACATACAGACACTTACATATATACACACATAAAATACATATATACCTACATATACGGATACATACCCACATATATATACACACACACATAACCACATCTACAAATACGCATACATACACATATACACCAATATTTTTAACCTCTTTTCTTCTTCTCCTTTTTACCTTCTTACTTTATATATATATATATATATATATATATATATATATATATATATATATATATATATGGGTGTTCAGAAAAGTTGTTACAACGTTCGCTTTCCGATACACTTCTGTCGTTTTCTCAAAAAGTTGTCTTTTTAATGCTATTGATCGTCCTCGTGGGGGCATCACCGCTTGCGGTAATTTTTGAAAATGCCTGGAAACCATTCTATAGGCTGATCCAACAAGTATTATGATTGAAAATTGGTATCCGGAAATGTTCGGAAGGCGTAGATGGTTGGTGAATGCACGAAGTTACAAGTCATCGTGACTGAGGGTTGTTCAAATTGATAATCATTCCAAATTATGCGCCTAGAAAACTGTAACTAAAGTCCACTCATTATTGCTACAACATAAAACCCAAATGAACTCTGTGGACGCTGAACAATCACATAAATAGGCCTCAGCAGGCGTTTACAAAATAACTTCTTTAAAAATATGGAAAAAGTAAATTTCGGAAAACAGAGGAATTAATTAGAAGAATGAGATAAAAGGCATACTTCTACTTTCGTGGGAATAACTCAACCGATAAAGAACGCGAAGTTTACGTTTTTAATAGTAAAAAACTTGCACCATTCAACAAACAGCTATACGAATTTGAAAAATACTTACTCAACATTATCAATAACATCTCCTTTTAAAATAAGAAAAGCTACTTCCAAAAACATCTAGACCAAATAGTTAAAAGCATAAATGATTGTGATAATATACTAGTTAAGTCTAACAAAACTGGCAACTTCTAAAAATTGGCAGCAGATGACTACAACAACTTAATTAAAAAAAACTTAACCAGGACTTATAAAAAAATTTGCAACAACAATATAAATATGGTTAATAGCATTAACAGAGCTAGTAAAAAAATTACTGATAAATTAAAAATTAGCGATAGAAAAGGCAAACTTGCTGAAAAGGCATGTTACATAACTCTTAAAGACCACAAACAAGATTTTATGGAAAACCCTACCACAAGAATAATTAACCCTGCCTGACCCGACATAGGTAAGATCAGCAAAAGAATCCTGGAAAGAATTACTCGCCAAATTAAGAAACCACCTTGGATTAAAATTATGGATCAATACCAAAGATGTCATCAATTGGTTTACCAATATTGATAATAAACCTGATTGCACCCTATTACAGTTCGATATCGTGGATTAATACCCGTCAATATCGAAGGATTTATTCACGACTGCCCTGAAGTTTGCTGCTGTGTATTTGAACCTGACAAAGGAAGAAATAGATATAATTCTCAGTGCAAAAAAATCTGTCCTCATTCATAATGGGGACCAATGGATAAAAAACAATAATGACCTTTTTGACATCACAATGGGATCTTTAGACTCTGCAGAGTCTTCTGACCTTGTTGGTCATTTTATACTCTACGACTTGACCGCGCACCGTGAAATAGATATTAAGGACATCAGACTGTATAGAGATGACGGGCTCATGGTAGTGAGGAGTTCTACTAATTTTAAAATAGAGAAAATAAGAAAGATTATATTTAGTGAATTTAAAAATCTAAACTTAAAAATAACAGTCTGTACTAAATTGAAAAGGGTAAACTTCCTCGACGTAACTCTAGATTTAACAAACAACGCATAGCAACCTTATAAAAAAACAAATTCTAACCCCTTATATATACGCCCGAAGCCAAACCACCCTCCATCCATAATTAAACATATACCCTCATCAATAGAGAATAGAATCAGCCTTAACTCCGCTAACAAAGAAATATTCCAACAACACAGTAACTTTTATATACGCTGCCCTAAAAAATAGTGGATACAAAAATGCTAACATAAATTATAGAAACAATTGTACTAACCTGAAAAAAAAAACAGGAAAAGAAAAATCATTTGGAATACACCTCCGTTCAACCAAATGGTTAGTATTAAACTAGGACAGAAATTCCTAGCTTTAATTGAAAAACACTTTCCTACCAATAGTAGACTTAGTAAAAGTAAGTTACAGCTGCACTGAAAATCTAGAAAGCATAATAAAAAAAACACAATAATAAAATCCTGAACAAACCCCCATGCCTGAATAGTTTTAATAAAAACCCTACACTTATATTAAACGAAAATAGTGAAAAATTATGTGATTGTAGAAACCCAGAAGACTGCCCATTGGAAAATAAATGCTGAGTTAAATCTGTGGTATACCAATGTATTATCTCATCCATTGAGAGTCCTAATACTAATATGATATACATTGGGTCTACGAAGAATGAATTTAAAGCCAGATGGAGGCAGCATAAGTGCTCTTTCAACAATATAAATAAAAGAAATCAGACATCTCTATCTAAATATTTTTTGGCATTTGAAGGAAATGAATAAAACACCAAAAGTAAAATGGAAAATTATAAACAAAACTTGAACTTGTAAAACTTGGGATGACCCATGCCCTGTATGCCTACATGAAAAACTACGAATTATTAAGTTTCTAAATAATAAAAATCTATTAAACAATAGACGGTTTTTTGCCGACATCATCAAATTTTTGCATTGAATAATTAGCATAAAAAACTAACAATAAAGTAATTTTTAAAATCCATAGTCCTAATAAATAGTTTAAATGCCTACAAAAAAAGATAACCTTTTATGAAGTCGTCAAAAATCAAATGTTAGCGATTCACGACAGTTTTTATATACACAAAACCATTTCAGAAAAAAATAAAATAAAAAAATAAATAAATCTCCATAGACACTAAACCAGACTAGAATTGTCATCTTCCGCTTTAAATTTAGACACCCCAACCTTACCCTGACTTGACATCTGTGAATGTAACTGAGATATTGATACAAATTATTAACACCTTACGCCCCTTTTTCTTTAAACAATTGCTCTAGCCGTTACCATAGAAATTTTGATTTCAATATTGAATATGCTTATAAAACACGTAAATTTCAGAAATAAGTTATTCCAAAAAAATTTCGCTTGAAGATGGAACAGAGCTTAGTACTTTAATTCAATTTAATTCAAATAATTATAATGAAGTTTTTCGGCTCTTGTTTTGAAACATGAGAATTCTTATGTAGCGTGTTGGAATCATATTTTTAAATAAATAATTATATACATATAGATAGATAGATAGATCTATTGAGCCAGACAAACCTACCCAAGTTTCACTTAAGCGGATCATCAGGGAAAGCTTGCTATAGAGGCAAAAGAGAAACAGCATATTTATAGGCGATAATCAAAATCATACCACGTGACCAAAGAAAGGGGACATTTAAGAAAACACGTACAATAAAGGTTGAATGACAATATAAACAGGGGGAGATTAGACCTTAATTCAATAACCAAGATTTTCTATGCCGACATTTGTTAAGAATCTCGGTTTTAGAGTTTGATAGATCATTAGGTTGATTATATAAAGAGTTCGACGTATGAAATTCCGACGACCACGAACTAATTATCTGGATGCTTATGACGGGCATGACTTTTGAGACCGGCTCGAGAATTGCACATGACCACAAACAGTACTGGAGAATGTGTTGTATCCAAGTGCAGCAGGAACAGCAGATGTTTTATTTTGATTTGTCGTTTCATGCAGTCGACTGATGGTTACTTCGCAGTGCAGCCATATCAATGTTGTACTTCTTTAGCTTCAATATATATATATATATATATATATATATATATATATATATATATATATATATATGTATTATGAAATGGACTCAATCCGACAATTATTTTAATATATTTTTCATTTATAAATTATTTTTATAGATACAAATATTTAAGTAAATGCTCTGTTTATAATAAACAGTATTAACAACATTTAGCGGCCTGAATATCCAAGAAATTTCATAGAAAATATGTGTCCTCCGACAGAAATTCAAACTGTATTTAAAAGCAGTAATTCGACCTTGCTAACCAAACGTTTCCTCTGTAGCTAAATGGTATAGCACATCAGGCTATATAACGTTTCCGTCTAGTATACAAGTTTAATTCATGTCGGAGGACACATATTTTCTATGAACATAACAGGTCCGTATATGTTGTTAATATTTTTTAAATTATAAACATTTACTTAAATATTTATATCTATAAAAGTAACGCATAAACAGAATATATATATATATATATATATATATATATATATATATATATATATATATATATATATATATATATATTGCTTCTAACATTATTAAAGTAGATGATCCATATTTTAAATAAACTCCACATTTGTATTCATTAAAAGTATATATGACGTCTATTGGCCTGTGTGTTCGCTCAGGTATACCAGCTACTGTGAGCTTTGGTGTGCGGCCGGTGTACAGGAAAAGGGCTCGGAATTGTTAATCGGAGAGCCGACTTTCTATTCTCTTTGGGTTCATGATACTCACTTACGCGCAAATAGCCTTGTGAATAGCATGAATCTACATTTTCTGTCCCTCCCCTCAGCTATAGGTTAATTAGTAGGACTTGTATCACTAAACCATTATTATCTCCTCGGCCCAAATTCGTACACTCTAAAAATATTTACTGGCTTTAAATAACCTGCAATGGTTGATAATCCGTAAGAACTGAATCAACCAATCAACATGCGATTGGGTGACATTCTAGCGTTTTTTCAGCAATGGATTATTTCAAGTCTTTCACTTGATTTCTAATCTTCTACTATTTTTCCGTGTATCATTACTAGATGTCAGATTGCAACTGACGCAAGTATTATCTTCAGTTTCAAAAAAAATTCACAGCCTTCTATCTTGGGGCACCTCGACGTGGCGTGATGGTTAGAAAGCTTGTCTTGCTAGATCAATTACTAGTCAGTTCGATCCTCACTGGATGCCCCATACTTTCGGCCTTGTGCCACATCTAAATCGGGCTTAGAAAATCACTATCAAGACCGGTTTATCTTGCATTTGAAAAGGCCTAGATTGTAGTTGTCCGGTAAATATCTTTTTGGGAGTTTCAACAAACTCCACAGGCTCTTATCAATATCAAGATACTTCTTCTCACTTTCAGGTGAACTCTGTTGCCCACTGTAACAACAAAATCCACGAATTGGATTGGTTGATCTCCTTGGATAGTCACTTAAAATTGAACGCATTTCACCATCTTGGAGAGATTCTACCCTGTGCTCCTAACACTATTGTTTGTGGTTTAAATCAACAAATCCCAAATCACGGTGCCGCGGACTGTTACCTTGTCATAGTCTATTCGGTACCGAACCACATAGAAAGTACAAAGTATTTCTTCTAATTTATTGACTATCGTTGTCTTATTTATTGTGTTTTGTTATGCGCATGACCAACACCAACTGCCGTCCTTTTAAAAAAAAAGACATCGGTCCGTGTGGCACAAAGTTTTTGGACCGCTAGTTTAAATACAGTTGTTTCTACAGTTCCCAACGTTTCATCTTTTCTCCTAAGACACGATATTTCGTTTATTTTTTCTAGACTAATTTTGTTATGCGCATGACCAACACCAACTGCCGTCCTTTTAAAAAAAAAGACATCGGTCCGTGTGGCACAAAGTTTTTGGACCGCTAGTTTAAATACAGTTGTTTCTACAGTTCCCAACGTTTCATCTTTTCTCCTAAGACACGATATTTCGTTTATTTTTTCTAGACTAATTTTGTTATGCGCATGACCAACACCAACTGCCGTCCTTTTAAAAAAAAAGACATCGGTCCGTGTGGCACAAAGTTTTTGGACCGCTAGTTTAAATACAGTTGTTTCTACAGTTCCCAACGTTTCATCTTTTCTCCTAAGACACGATATTTCGTTTATTTTTTCTAGACTAATTTGCTACATTGACAGATTATTGGGTCACAATTTAATCTTTATTTCCCCACAGTTTATATTTGATTTTTCCTGTGCTTCATCTATCAAATACTTTATACAGTTCTTGCAAAATTTTTATCGACTTGTTCTCTAAGCTCTTTCTACGTAGGAATAACCATGTCGATTTATCCGCCATTCTTTCCAATTTTTTCTTGCGTGTCTTATGGATTCTATTTTATTCTCTAGTCGTAAATTTTATGAAATTCTAAGAAATAAAACCTTCTGAAAGGCGGTCAGAAGCTTTCTCTGGATGACGAAACCTTCTGGCTTTTCTGCAGTTTTCTTTTCAGCATAAGGAATACAGCTGGTTTTAATCTTCTATCTTTATGAATTCGGCTGGCTAGCAGAACAAAAAACATACGAACATTCTTTCGTTATAAGTTGGCAGCAGCGAATAAAGGAAAAGATGAATTTAATTCTTGCGTGATTAAATACAAAACACGATCATCACCACAAAAGGAGGAGGAGCCAACAGTAAATATAAAAAATGAGACCAATTTCCTTTTTGAAGTCCACGTAGCAGGAAAAGGAAGTAATCGTCGTCTGCGTATTTCTTTTCCTTATCTATCTATCTCAGCCTGTTCCTATCTATCTACATATCCGAATTTGTTCTTTATCTATCTATCTATCTCAGCCTGTTCCTATCTATCTACATATCCGAATTTGTTCTTTATCTATCTATCTATCTATCTATCTATCTATCTATCTATCTATCTATCTATCTATCTATCTGAGTTTGTTCCTATCTATCTACATATCCAAATCTGTTCTTATCTATCTATCTATCTATCTATCTATCTGAGCCTGTTCCTATCTATCTACATATCCAAATCTATCTATCTATCTATCTATCTATCTATCTATCTATCTATCTATCTATCTATCTATCTATCCCAATTTATTCATATCTATCTATCTATCTATCTATCTATCTATCTATCTATCTATCTATCTATCTTATTTCTTTCTTTCATCATCCTCTCTTTTCAAACACTTAAGAAAGCTGACATTACCACTTTTACACCGAAAACATTTTTAGATTAATGTTTAATCATTTTTACTATTTCTAAAACTAAATAATATTTTTAACTTTATTTTATTTAATATTCAATGATAATAAACGTAATAAAATTAATTTTTTATAGTTCTATAATTTTCTCGGGTTGGTTTGGTTTGGCTTGGTGCATTTTTTATTTTGCTTTACGGTATATCAACCCCAATGGGTTATTTAAATTTTTAGGATAAATTGTATGAGGAGAATATATATTCAGTTTTTTTTTGCTGGTATTTTTTAATGTATCGTTGGTATTTTTACTATAAATATGTATTTTTAGACGTTCACAGTGTTTTGACCCCCGTTTGGGGCTTAACTACTTACCCATACCTGGAACCCTAACAGGTGCTACCACCCCGAAAGAAATACTCAACTACCCTAACGTCCCCTGGTACCGCGATATCAGTGCTACAAAATGGTCTGTCTTCCGATGTCTGGTCTTCTTACTTCAATTACATTAGTATATTGCACAGGGTAAGTCAAGAGCAGCGGTTAAATAATAGTCTAGCAGACTATTATTTTCCAGAGAATTGTATTTTCGTCTGAACTCCTCATTCTGACCTTTGAGGTGAAATACAGGTAAACAAGAGAAGTCTTTTTGTATTGGTTAAAACTAGCATGGACATGTTAGAGAGATAGAAAGTGATTTCAATCAGGGTTGCAGCACAACGTGACAAAGTTCGGAGAAGATTTTCAGCTGAAATAAAAAGGGGATATGAAAAAAGTAGTCTAGACATATTGAACAGTCGATAAGTACGATGACATTACGTTGTTCTACTGCCATACACACGCACACATCTTCGACAAGCCAAAATAAGGATTAATGATGAAAGAAATGAGGAAAAAAAGATTGACGGCATTTTTTTTTTTTTTTTTTTGATGGATAGACAACGGAAAAAAGGACGAATAGAGTAGAAAAAAGAAAGGAGACAGTCGAACAATATACCTTTTTTTGATGTTTTTTGTTTGGTTTCGACAAAAATTTGAAGCCGTGTGCCAAAAATCTATTGTTGATTTTTTTTTACTGACACCCTTTAAATGTTTTGTCTAAGGTCGTAGGGAATATACATCACAGCTTTAGACTCTCATTTTCTACTATTGCAGTTATTTTATTCCCAGGCCACTTTTATTCTCTTCACAGTTTTTATCTACCATATGGTATGCATTGTACAATATATAATTTATTGTTGGAACTTCTTTTGTATTGTTGTTGCGTCAGGCATTATAATTATTATAAAAGATTATTTTTGACCTTTGTTTTATAATCTCTTGGTAGGTCATAAGCTATGACGTAGGGCAAATTGTACGATTATTTCTGGTTTCTACTTAATTTAACAAAAAAAAAAAAAAAAAAAAAACAGATATTAAAAAATAAAAATAAAAAGTAAAGTCTTAAATGGACAAAGCTATTCGCAGGCTGTGCTGGTTCGAACTATTACTCCAATTTCCTGGCGAGATTTTGTAGCTTTGCTGTTGAGTTCCTTTCTTTATCAGACCCAAAGCTCCAACCACAACAAGAACAGTTTTACCTTTTAAGTGCAACATTTGACCTATATCTCTAGGTTTTTGTTTTTGCTGAGATTTTCAAAAGGATGTTTTTGTCACTTCGTAGGCTCATGTCAACAGTGTGCAAACGTTTTTTGTTTTTTTTTTGTTTTTTTTTGTCTGTTTGTGATAATAATGTCTATGCGATTTGCTTGTATTGCTTGATCTGTGTTGATTACCAGACGATGGTAATATCTGCTCATTTACCTACAGATTCAAGTTGTTGTTCAAGTTGTTGTTTATACCAGTTTTCAACTGTTTTTATCCCGTAGTCATGACCGATCTTCCAGATATTAATCTGTGAGTATTGAATACCTCAAAATATTGTGAGCAATAGTTTCAATGTCTTGGTCACAAGTACAATTATGCAAGATTTGGTATTTGCGTTTTGTGCAGGAAGAAGAAACCCTTAGGTCCTGATTTCCTTAGTTGGTTGCGAATTCATACATCATCATCTACATTTTCTTCGGAGAAAATTTGTCTATGTCGATGAAATTTGTCTCCGACCGCCTTATATTTAATATCTCCAGTTTGTATTTACATAATCATTATTATTAATATTATATGTATGTATAGCTGGACACTCGTATTCGAGGATATCCGTCTACTAGGGCGGCATTTATGTTTATTTAACACCTACAGGGCCCATCTGTGGTTTATACTGCAACTATTCTAAGCGAACCTTAGTTACAGTTTCTGGGAAAGAGTGTTTTCTCTAGCCTGATTTGAACCATGCCAACACGCTCAAGCCCTCGACCACGATGACTTGTGACTTCGTGCTAGCATAGATATCGACGTCTACCCAATTTCACTCACAAAGCTTGGGTCAACTTTTAAGGCATTTCCCACTCCCAGTCCGATAACTTCTTCCTGACAAATCGACAATGGTGAGATTCGAACCCGGGTCTCATGGTCAGAATGCGAACGTTCTAACCACTCGGCCACGTGCCATCCTACTACTACTACTACTACTACTACTACTACTACTACTACTACTATTATTATTATTATTATTATTATTATTATTATTATTATTGTGATTGAAGTTCTTCCCGACATCTAAGTTTCGGTCGGGTGATTATGATCATAACTCAGTTTCTACCTACAGATTAGAAACCCAGTACTCTGCTGTATCATGCTACGCTGCCGCCTTGCGCATTCACAATGACGTCAGAAATCTGCAAAGTGTCTTGCGGCGCAGAAAGATTCTTTGAAATAGTACCAAATAGGTCAAAATGGACAACATGATTTACTGCTGGAAACATTTATCCGATTTGGCCTTCCAGATTTTGATACCGGGTTTTCGTGCGTGTTTTTGCCTCTTCCACCTTCACGGTATTCTTATTTCAATGTACCTCCACGATTATTAGCATCTATTCATGACTTCTCTTGTGCACAAGTGTACTATCAGGGCGATTGCTCTCCAAGCGCATATCAATCAATCAATTATTATTATTATTATTTGATCTCTGTTGTATACATATTTTCCTTCCGGGTCCCAACCAGAGACCTAAGGTCAGAAATAGTTTCATGACATTTTCTACTTATCATTTATATATATATATATATATATATATATATATATATATATATATATATATGTATATATATATATGTGTGTGTGTGTGTGTGTGTGTGTGTGTGTGTGTGTATGTATATATAAAAGAAAGAGGTTGTTGTGGTTCCAACGAAAGAAAAGTGAGTATATTAAAAAGAAGAGAAGAGAGGTGCTGCAAAAGTTGTTGGTTGTAATGTGGATTTAAAAAAATATATATTATGCTTTTTTTTTTCCATAATTTTACTACACGGGTTTCTGGTCTCGCGACCGTCTTCAGGTAAAAGGCGGAGATTTCCACATATTATTAAAAATAATTAATTTTTTTTCCTTATGTTTTTCAATGTTAAATATTCTCGATATGAGACATTCTCTGTTTTTGTGTTAAAACGAAGATCACACACATTTTACATATATAAATCTCTTTGTAATGTGTGATCTCTACTTGTCAGTACATTTTTTTCTTTAAGATATGGCCTACCAGGAATGCTTTCAATAAGTTTATCAGAACCTTTTCTAATCAATCCAACTGGAATTATTGATCTCCTCATATGCCACATTTTTGAGATTTTCATTTCCTTGTATTTTGATAGTTTATTATAATTATTATTATTTAGATGTGCATTTAGAGTATTCCTTTGTACAACATTTACAAGTGTTCTTTCAGCTAGTAGCTGTTTTTGAAATCTTACATTAAAATAGCGGTGAAATTCTTTCATCCAGTTTCTCGTAAGGTCTCGCTTTTTTAAATTTTCGAAAAGGGTTTTATTTTGCTGCTATATTCCTTTGTTGAATGTTATTTTCAGGGCCTTCTTTTTTATCCTTTATTCACATTTCGCAAAGATTTTAAACACCTTTTCACTGTTGACAGCTATGATTACAATGTGTCATTGTCGAAGAACTTGGCAACGTCAATCTTAAAAATAATACGAGTTTGCTACAAAATGTAACTGATCCAAAATTCAAAAATGGAAAGTAAAAAACCAAAATTAAAAACGAACGAAAATAAAACATTAATTCAAAAGCTTCTTCGCGATTCGTAAGCACAATGTCACAGAAGATTCTAATGCCATCCAACTTGTAGCGTTCATTCATTCTTGTGGAAGGTGTTTGACCAGCTCAGGTCTCATTTTCAGAAAAAGCCAGTGACCCGTATTAATCTTATTAAGATTGATTCATAGTGAAATGTAAGGCTGTCCTTTTGATTTCGACTGTTTTTTTTCATGAATTTCTTCCATATGTTTCAATAGTTCAGATTTCTTTTAAATGTCTTTTGTTGCTTTTCAATACTTTTTCCTGTGTGGCTCTAGAAGGTGTTTTGGAGAAAGGGTACAGAATTGAGAAAGACCATAACAAAATAAATTAATTGGGAAAGTGATATGAAAGAGAGATTATGCGTGACCGTTCGTATACGAATATTCCTATCTGCCAGTTTGACGACCAAATCCTTGTTGTAGACGCCTGCTCAGGAATATCTGTGTTTGTTCAACATCTACAGAGCCAACGTGTGTTTTATATTGCAACTGCGTTTCAATTACAGTTTCAAGTAGAGAGGGCAAGTCAGTAGGTTGAATATGTCCAATACGCTCAATTATCAACTGCTTCCAAGAAGTTTTGTCCACCCAATTTCACTCTACGCTTGTCTCAATCCTTGTTATGTCTTCCTGGCCCTTCCAAAGTGTCAGATGCTAGGATCATCACCCGTCACACCATCACTTAAATTATAAAAAAAAGTAACCTTAACAAGTCAATCATAGAGGGATTAGAATTAGGGTTTCATAATCGAAATGCTAACGTTATAATTAAAGGGTGTTTCATTAAGACGGATCAAAGTCAGCTGTAAATAAATCAGTGTCGTTTGTAAAAAATTATTTCTCTATTGGATCATGTTATTTAAGTCATAGCAATTATGTGTGAAAAATAATATCGGCCAAATATCCGCCAAGGCTCGGCGGTACACCTTCATTCTATGGTCAAAATTTTTTATGACGTCTCTGCATAGTTGCTCCTCGATCTCACTAATATGCCTTATTATCTCATCATTCAGCTGTTGAATTGTTGTTGGCTTGTTGGTATAGACCTTACTTTTGAGATGACCCCAAACAAAGAAATCTAAATGCGTCAAGTCGCACGATCGTGGTGGCCAATTGACTTCACTGTTTCAAGAGATGATGTGACCTGCGAACATCTCATTCAATAAAGCCATTGTGGCATTAGCTGTGTAATAGGCTTCCATAACTTTAGCACGTTGTTTGATCGTCAATCTTTCTTTGGTTGAAACTGCCAAAGACTTAAGTTGTTAAATCTGAAAGAAAAAGAAAAAAAATCATTAAACGCTTAAACTTAATTCACATTTAAAATCGGTCCAAGTTATTGGAACACACTTTACTTGGCTAAGCAAAGAATAGTAAGAAGAAAATAAGAAAGGGCCATGGAAACAAGTTAAAAAAGAAAGGAAGGAAAAAGACCCTAAAAGAAGTGTAAAAGAAAGAAAAGAAAAACACACGAAAAGATAAGTAAAAAGATGGGGAAAAAGCGACAAGGAAAGAAGAGTAAAAAGAAAGAAAAGAAAGAAAAGGATAAAAGAAAGGAAGTAAAAAGAAAGAAAAGAAAGAAAAAGATAAAAGAAAGGAAGTAAAAAGAAAGAAAAGAAAGAAAAAGATAAAAGAAAGGAAGTAAAAAGAAAGAAAAGAAAGAAAAAGATAAAAGAAAGGAAGTAAAAAGAAAGAAAAGAAAGAAAAAGATAAAAGAAAGGAAGTAAAAAGAAAGAAAAGAAAGAAAAGGATAAAAGAAAGGAAGTAAAAAGAAAGAAAAGAAAGAAAAAGATAAAAGAAAGGAAGTAAAAAGAAAGAAAAGAAAGAAAAAGATAAAAGAAAGGAAGTAAAAAGAAAGAAAAGAAAGAAAAAGATAAAAGAAAGGAAGTAAAAAAAAAGAAAAGAAAGCAATACAAAAAACTGAGAAGACGGGATCACAATAAAATGCAAATACAAAATCAAAATCAGAAAATAAAGTTAATTTCATGTTTAGAAAAACAATCATACACAAGACCAATTGTTATTGTTGTTATGGCTTCCGTTGGAAGCCTGTTTATCATCCGATCACCGAAGTTAAGCTACGTTGAACCTGGTCACTTCTCCGATGGGTGATCGAAAGGGAATGCCACGTGCTGTAAGCCAGGTAATTCGACGATGGATAGCATCTCGTTTCTTACGCTAACTGAAAACCTCGATATGTGGAGGTGCTTCTAGACGCAAGATCCTCCTGAATTTGAGTGAGTCGTGCGTGATTTAACGCTGTTCTATTCGGACGAGTTGCTATGTGACATCGCCACATTCTGCCCACTGAACTCTCCGGTTTGCTAACATCTGTTAATTTAAGGGAATTTCAAACCGACACTTAGGTCCGGAAAAGAAGAGGGTTTATTTTACTTATTAACCTTCTTTTTTTCTTTTCTTATCATTTTTTTTTTTTGACTGGAAGTGTATCTTCCGACACCCCAGCAAAGATTAAGTCACCCATTATTAATAACCCTTGTATCAGATACCTAAGTATTTGGTACGTTAATCATTTTATTTGATTGCTTATATAAGCGATCAAATAAAACGATTAACATTTTATAACGAATGCTAAAAAATACAGATTAGGAAATAATTGCGAAAAATCAACGTGCAATATTTTATCACGCTATCAAAAGTCTGGAATACCCAGTGGGGATCCTCACAACGTTAAAAACGATCTGCCAGATGGGTTTACTCCCGATTACATAACAATTGTCTCAGAAATTAAGGTTGTGATTACAGCGGCTAAAATATATGTTTCACTTTTATTAAAGCTTCGTACGAAGCCTTAATAAATGTGAAACATTTAGATTGATATACATTTCCTACTTGTTCTTTATTTTATCACATGCCAAGCACACACACACACACACACACACACACACACACACACACACACACACACACACATATATATATATATATATATATATATATATAAGAATAATACAAATAAAATTTCTCCAGCAGTTTTCTCACTTCAGCTGATTTGATTATTTAAAAATAAAAAGCCGGCCAAGGATAGAAATGAATACAATATCGGAACCAGAAATTAGGAGTGCTAGAGAAAAAACAATAATAAAAACAAAATTGCAATATGAGCTAAAGTAAAAAATTGAAAGCTGTGAGATTAAGTTCATAATAAATAAAAAACCGAGAACATCACTGGAAAATACGAAAACTTAAGGAATCAGCACATATGCTAGGCCACAAAAATCTCCTAAGCCGACCAAGCATAGAAATGAATACAACACGGGACAATACAGAATGCGAGAGAAAAGCAAAAACATTGCCATATTCACGTGAATATGGCAATAAAGATGAGAACATCAGTCCGAAGAATGTAAATGATTAAAATATGTGTCAGAAATATAGATAGATAGCTAATTGATGTGATGTTACATTCAAAATCTCGACGTTAGACTTTCATTGACGAGATTTTGTAATTTTCAGTCCCCTCTTCTGGAGATTTATACTAATTCCAAGGAGGTCATTAATCCAAAAAGAGCTGAATGGAATTGACAGTGCAATATAATAATATTAGGTTGGTGCAAAAATAATGACGAAATAATGTCGTTTTTTGACTTTAAAAATACGTCAAAAAACGACATTATTACGTCATTATTTTTGCACCAACCTAATAATTAGCCAATAAAATCTATCTCGATTATAATTTATTTTATGACTATTTTTTACATATTCATCTCTTCAGACCGAAGTTTTTAGTTTTTTTTCTCAAAAAAAGATGAATATATCAATATATTCATGTAAGATGATTTTTGGGCTTATTATATATTATATATATATATATATATATATATATATATATATATATATATATATATATATATATATATATATCAGGAACACTTTTCTTTACGAACGCGTGTTTCAGCCCTTTACCAAACTAGATAAAATTCTCAAACACTAATATTCCAAGTTCTTGAAAATATATTTCAATTGAGTTAAGTTGATTCTATAAACAACAGCCACCTGTGCTAATGCAAAACTCTTTAGTAAAATGATTTGGAGCCCTCTGATTGGCGTTTTTTTACATTCGTAAAAATAATACGTTAGAATTAGCTGTGTCTCCATTCTGAACGATGATAGCTCAGTGGTAGAAACTCACACCAAATCGGTCGGGTTTCAGTGCTGGCTTGAAACATTCGAGTGTCTGGTCGCACTGAGGAGCTGTGATACAGCGAAACACTACTGTCTGCGAATCACACACACACACACACACACACACATATATATATATATATATATATATATATATATATATATATATATATATACAAAGAAATAATCACACATAGAATCAATCAGAAATATTAATGCGATTAATGGTGACATCCGTCACTAGAGACATAATATATGCATTAAAATACTGTTAATCCATAGAGTGAAGTGATCCTCGTCGAAACAATTGATGTCTGTAGTTTTCAGTTTATTTGATGTTAAAATGCTAGTACTTACGAATAGTCCTCTATTCATCATCAGGCATGTGTTTTTTTCCTTATAAAATCAAAAACGAAATACTTGTTTGTCGACCGAAAGATGTTTTTTGAATGTCTCCTATTAATGACGGTTAGGAACAATTTTCGGAACGTGCAAAGACGCAACGCTAAGTTTTTCAAAATTTTAAGTGAGAATTTTATTTAAATATTTCTTGTGATGAGGTAAATCCACGTATTCTATTTTTACAAGTGTATTCAGTTTATATGTCATGAACTAAGCATATAGTTCAATAAGGTAGTGTAATGTCTTAGTAGTAGTTTTTTTATAGGAATTTTTAATACAAAGAAATAATCACACATAGAATCAATCAATTTTTGCACGTTCCGAAAATTGTTCCTTTTTTGTAAATTATATGCTGCCTAATGTTTTATGTTTAAAAAAAACTATTGATCCGCAGTACAGAAAAATTCCTATAAAAAAAAACTACTACTAAGAGATTACACTACATAATTGAACTATATGCTTAGTTCATACCATATAAACTGAATACACTTGTAAAATAGAATTCGTTTATTTAACACATCACAAGAAATATTTAAGTAAAATTCCCACTAGGATGCAAGGGGTTACAGAAAATTTAGAGCAAGATCAGATAGTAGTGATAGAAGAAATGATGAGGGTAGTGGATAGATCAAGGCAACTGGAGATGTCGATTGACATTACACTTGAATAGCTGGAGATTATAGTTCACAGGGAAACAAGAAAAAGGGAAGGGAGTTCCACAGGCGAGAGGTGCGAGACATGAAGCTATTAGAGTAGAAGAGGACGGCTACATTTAGGAGCTTCGACAGTGAAGGGGTGAGAGCGGGATGCCAGCCTCGTAAGGCGCTGGAACTCATGACGTCTGGAAACCAGCGAATGCAGCTCCTCGGAGCAATTTCCATGAAAGTATTTGTAGAACAGACAGAGGGAGGCGACGGCGCGTCTGTGAGAAAGTGACTGCAGACGAGACGTCAGGGCAGGGCCAACTACATTGCATATCCGCCTCTGGAGCCTATCAAGAACCCCGAGGCAAACAGAAGAGGCACCAGACCATATATGGCAGCAATACTCCATGCAAGGGCAAATTGTTGATTTTTAGATCTGGAGGATCGACTCCGGGGAGAAAAAACTTCCGGGCGCGGCTCAGGGAGCCAACTTTCCTTGCAGTGGACGAGGCAATTGATTCAATGTATTTATTCCATCTCAGGCCAACAGTCAACGTGAGACCGAGAAGCCGCAGAGAGTTGCTCTCGAGAAGTTGAGCGTCAGACATTCTAATGGAAGGAAGGGAAGGATCTCTGTGGTGATTAATAGAGAGCAGTTTTGTCTTGGAAGCTTTGAAGTTGAACAGCCAATTCATGCCCCAGTTCACAATCGATTGGAGGTCCTTTTCGAGACGCACGGCCAGGCGAGTTTTGTCAGCAAGACTAGATTTGTTTTTGAGGCAGGAATAAATTATGGTGTAATCCGCGTAGATGCCAACTTGGGAAGTTATTGCGTCAGGAAGGTAATTTATGTAGATAAGGAATAGAGTGGGACCTAGGATGGAGCCTTGAGGAACACCTGTGTTCGTGGGGTAGGAACTGGAGGAGAATCCATTGAGAACGACCTTCAATTTACGGTTTGACAGGAATGATCGTATTAGGTTATATAATCGACCCGTATTGCTATAACCCTGGACCTTGCGAAGAAGGCCGGCATGCCATTGCCTTAATAAAGTCCCTCAGAAAAAGTAATGCATTGGCCAAGAATAGTTTTTCCTCTTGTCTTTTTATTACACACACACACACACACACACACACACATACATATATATATATATATATATATATATATATATATATATATATATATATATTAACTGATTTAAAATATGTTTTTTGCTACACAGTTCTAACCATGTTTCAAAAATGGAAACTAAAATCTTCGAATTTAAATTTGTAATTAAATTAAAGACATTAGTTCCATTTCATCCTCAAGCGAGTTTTAAATCAGTTAATTTATAACATTAATGCTCTGTAAATTTACATTGAGCACTATTTTGTAAAAATAAAAATATCTAGAACACCGGATTATATATCTTACTGTTATTTCTTTATATATATATATATATATATATATATATATATATATATATATATATTATGTATATATATATATCCAGAAAATATAGTCTATTTATGAAACTCCCACGTTTAACCAACAGGGGAATGTGAATTACTACCTTCGATTTATTTCATTGGACAAGGTTTACAACAGAGTTTACTTCCACTTTCACTTTTGCATCTCCATAGCAACGTCTTCGCCGATCGTCTAGCAATTGCAATCAAGTGAAATGACCTTTCATGAACCCGTTCTCGCTCAATGTCTCATTGATTGATGCCCACTTGAAACTGACCATCAGTCACCGACAAATACGAATCGATAGAATGCAAATGAGTGTCCAAGACGAAGGTTTTAGGCCACTACAGTCGTACACCACCCACAGCCCGTATGAATAGAAAAGGCCTCAGGTGTAATCGTATAAAGTTTCAGAAAGGTGGAAATCTGAATGACACACTGTCGATTCAATTTGAAGAGATGATTACCGGTTCTTTCGTGTTCCCCCCTTGACTAGCACGTCGGTTAGGCATAGCAAGATAGTCCGGCAATCCGACTGTTTGTATAAGCTAATTACGGCAATCAAAAAAAAAATCTGCCAGTTTCTGTGACTGTCTTGATTACTTTGGGATTCTGTCTGCTAAAATCTTTCTACGGCTTTAAATTGGAAATTCTGAGTGGTCTACAGCACTAGTTTATAAGTTATTTTATGATACTAATGTTTAATTTTGAAGGAGCAATTAAATTTTAATTTTAAAATCCGTGATTTCTTTCAACTATTACACATCTTTTTGTTTATTCAACGTAGATCAAAGAAATATGTTTCCACGGTAGCAGCATCAGGAGGATTATCATCATCATCAGTATCGCCATCGTAGAAATACAACCCTCTCCAGCGACAATAAAACTGTCCTTTTCAGGACAACATTCACCAGCGAATACAAAACTGTCCTTTTCAGGACAACGTTCGCCAGCGAATACAAAACTGTCCTTTTCAGGACAACGCCCGCCGGCGAATACAAAACTGTCCTTTTCAGGACAACGTTCGCCAGCGAATACAAAACTGTCCTTTTCAGGACAACGCTCGCACACGAATAGAAAACTGTATATTTCAGGACAACGCTCGCCAGCGAATACAAAACTGTCCTTTTCAGAACAACGCTGGCCAGCGAATACAAAACTGTCCTTTTCGGGACAACGCTCGCCAGCGAATACAAAACTGTCCTTTTCGGGACAACGCTCGACAGTGCATACAAAACTGTCCTTTTCGGGACAACGCTCGCCAGCGAATACAAAACTGTCCTTTTCAGGACAACGCTCGCCAGCGAATACAAAACTGTTTTTTCAGGACAACGTTCGCCAGCCAATACAAAACTTTTCTTTTCAGGATAACGCTCGCCAGTGCATACAAAACTGTCCTTTTCAGGACAAAGCTCTTCTCACCTCTACATTATCATACAGTGATATTTTTGCCCAGTGCACTGTAACCTTATTTTTATTGATGTATTTTCTTTAACGAAAATGAACCTGGCAATATATTTTGACATAAGTCTTCGTTTTGTATTTCCTTGTCTTCCGTCATTCAATATCTGTTTGCGGACCAATATGCCACCTGCAACAAAGTCATTGCGCAGCTGAGCATCTGACCAAATACCTTCAGATATCTGGGTTTGAAAGCCAACAATTCATTCATGCGTCGCGTGTCTGGAGCAAGTAAACCTAGTAGAGCCCATTTCTCCCCAGATCAACCCACAGCCGATATCCTCCAACTTGAAGTCTTGTCTTGGTCACGATCACGACTGTTGATTCCATCGAGTGAACCCATCCCACTAGCCGTTGACTTCAGCCTAGGCAGCCCATCACCCAGCAATATCGTGTTATCACCGAACTAGCTGCATGTATAGTTTATTGAGTCCAGTCTACCCCATAGTGCTAGATGACTGTTTGTCCTACATAAAGGTATATCCGTCATTTGATAGGTCCTGTTTTTAATGCTTATGTGTGTCTAGTCTCCTTACTCACCAGAGAAAAAAATTGATAGGGGAGTAGGTTTTGTTGTCGATGACATTACTATGCGGCAAGGGTCCGGGTTATAATGACGTGACATAAATTAGGATAGTTTTGGAAAAAATATAAAACGTTGATAGTTGGCCATTCGCAATTTTACATTTTTTTTTTTTAAAGCTTAACAGAATCTTCATTTCCGTCTTTTACTAACAGTGAATAATTTGGAAGTCATCCAACCAATTATGCATCTGCTTTACATCAGTAACACAAGAATAGCAATCGAAGACATCAGAATTGAAAAAGCAATGCATGCAGAGGTCATCATTACGATAGATATCTTCTTTGGTCAGATACATGCATGGAATCAGGAGGTAATCGATTTGGTTCTATTGTTTATTGGTCGCGGCAGTGATATCGATCTCAAATAATTGAAATGGTAGCAAAATAAAATAAAAATCGTTTCAGCATTGGAGTTACCTAAAAATGCTAATAAAACATATTGTTTCTATTTTAATTTTTAAGCTACACTTTATTTCTCTACACTGTAGACAAACATTCAAATAGATAGATCGATAGACAGACACACAGATATCTGGAAGTAAAAAGATAGATGTGGCTGACAGAAATAGATATATTGAATATTATCCAAATATTAATCTATGCCCAGGCTTTTTCCCTAGTATCACCTTTCCTAACAGCATTAATGCTCTTCCAAGCAAACGTACACAACTATATCAAGAAATTAAAAGAAAATTGTTGAATCCGTAAACACAACAATAAAAACAATATTTCCACAAGTGATAGTACATGACGTAATTTTCAGTTAACAATATGAATACAAGGACATTTTGTTTTGTTGTTAATGGCTACTTTTTGTTTAATAAATTCATTTCGTTTTAGTCTCGAAACGAAACGCGTCGGCTAATAATACCAATTGTATTTCTATTTCCTATTGCCTTTTACCTTAACAGACACACACACACACACACACATATATATATATATATATAGGAAGGCAGGCAAGAAGGAACAGACGGAGATAGACAACTGCTTAGATAGATAGGAACAGACTGAAATAGACAGATGGACAGACAGACCGATGGCTAGACAGACACACAGATATCTGGGAGCGCAGAGATAGATCGATGTGATTGAAAGAGATAGATAGATAGATAGATAGATAGATAGATAGATAGATAGATAGATAGATAGATAAGTAGGAAGGAAGGAAGGAAGGAAGGATGGGCATAGATAGATATATAGATATATAGATAGATATATAGATAGATAGAAACAGACTGAGATAGATAGTTAGACAGACAGACCGATGTCTAGACTGACATACAGAGATTGAAGAGAAACGAAAGTAAGCTAAAACTTTTTTAGTGGATATACGTGTTAGTATCATCATTTCTGTTTTTAATAAGTGAAATCTTCTTTAATATGACTTTTTAAGAGATTTTTCTTTTTTTCCTTTTCTGACGTCGTTCTTTCTGTCTGATTCCATTGACCAATCCCCGATAGCAGTACACTAAAGTAAAACAAGCTGAGTGTGTTCGATTCCTGCCGTCGGCAGATTTTTACTTTAATTGGACTTCTCAGCTTAGGTTGGTTATTATTAATTTCACTGTTTAATAAAATTACAATCCAAACACGTGGACCCATTAAAATAACGTTTATAGTCATGAGAAATAGTGTCGGATAAAAAATCCTTTCAAAATAAATATATATGTATGTATCTTTCTCTCTCTGTCTCTCTGTCTCTTTGTCTCTCTCTCTCTCTCTCTAGATATATATATATATATATATATATATATATAAAGTTGTAGCTTCTCTTTATTATTGAACTCCTAGCGTTTTGAAGATAGACACCCATAACCATATATATATTCTGAAACAAAATTACCCAATGTACTTAGATAAGTATATTTCATTATTATCAAAGGGAATCCCCGTGCTGATGGTGGGTGGTCCGCCATTGATTTTTTCCCTTTGATTAAAATTAAATTTAAATTTGAACAGGAGAATAACTCCTATCCAAAAGGAAAGCCAGAAGATGGAGGTCATATCGGCAAGATCAAAATGAAACAATATGGACGTCAAATTGGGCAAGAAATCACCAATCAGTGAGTAGTGCCTTACAATATATATTTGTTGTGACAATTCAACTTTCCTATCACTATTGAATTCTGTTCATCAGTTTATTCAATCAAGTGTTGCTTCAAATATATATCAATGGGGTCAGATCAAACTGAACGCACCTGACCAGGTGGTTGGAATGTCCTTATGGCACAGTGGATAAAGGCATTGGTTAGAACCAGTGACAGGATCCAAAGAGTGTGAGTTCAATACCCGGTGAAGGCAGTGGAGAACTTTAAGAGGGAAAATTATCAGGAGATTACTGATAACTGACATCCATTAAACATGGCACGTGGAACTAGAACAGTCTAACCCAGTGAGCGAAATAAAGGGTTCAGTTCGACATACCTGAAGAAGGTCGGAGCGTACAACGGCCGAAACGCTGTAATAAATATGGCGACAAAGATGAGAACAATAGTCCGAATACTGTAAATAATGTACATGTCATCTCAGAAATATAGACAGACATTCTCTCCTGTAAGCAGCTACATTTGCATTAATGAATCTTCCTGTTAAGAATTTGTCGACTTCATCTTCATTTCTTTCAGCATATCCTAGTCTCAACACAGCTGCATCGCATCCTTTCTTCTTATACTTCATTATGAATATGATGGCTTGAACAGAACAGCTTTGTTCTACATTAATATGTCTTTTAAAGTCTTTCGAATGAACAGGAGAATAAAGAACAATCCATCTATTATCAATTGTATAAATTTGCCTATTTCTTGCTAGGACAGCAATTCTTCCTCTATTTTCTGGCGATCTTCTTCTGTAGATAGGATATCTTGTCACTCAAGTTTTAGTTTCATTAATGAAGTTTTGGATATTCTTTCCCACGTTGTCCAGTTTTCATATATCGTGCTTGTGGGTTGATTGTACCGCAAGGACTATGAACCATTTGTGTTCTGATAATCTTATATTCTTCAGGATCTAAGTTAGGATCAGGTATTTCAACACTGATGATTGTATCAATATTCTGAGGATATATCCTGTCTGTTCGTTAGCCAAAAGAGACTCTATGCATGTGATAATCCTATCGTCTGACATTTAACGGTGTAAGTGTAGATTTGTGTCTTTCCAAAGATTCTACCATTTGTTTGAATTATTGTTTTGATTAATTTAATCAGTTTGATTCTAAAAACTCTCGCAATGACACCATGTCGAACTTTAGGTATTTTTTTTTTTTTTTGTAAAAATCTTTTCAATTATTTTTATTAAAATTTTCTTAAATTTTTGTATTTTTTTATTAAGAATTTTACATTTTCTTCTTAGTGGGAAAACATGGGTAAAAAGATTTTTATGTCCGTTTCTTTTTTATCATCTCTCATTACAATATTATCATCGTCGAAATTACCATGGTTACCATTATCATAATTAAGATTGTCATTACTGTCCCATCTTTTTATACTTTCGTTTCTATCATCATTAAGGCTAACTTTACCGTTAACTCATGAATAACTAATATTAACATATTAATAATAATTAATATTAATAATAATTAATATTAATGATAATTAATATCCCAGTTATCATCCCTATCAGCATAATCACAATCGTAAATAACAGAAAAGCATTCAGCGTTGAAAATACAAACATCATCACCATGCCCACAAAAAAAACCCAAAGACCCAGATCAATATTAGTGTATGTGCGTCTACATGTGTGTATGTGTGTGAGAAGAAGTGTAAGTTTGTCTGACGACGCAGGCGGTAGATCTGGGAAGCATCAAGAACACCCCTACCCGCACCTCGTTGAAAAGAACATCACTACACATACAAAGCCACGGTTCCGACACCGAAATAGAATTAAAATTCCCTATTTGTCTATGCCCGAGTGCATGGATGCGTATTTGCGTCTGGCTTCGGATTGTTTTATGAGAGCGTGTGTGTGAACTAAGATGAATATATTTAGTTGAAGACATAAAATTGTTCCAAAGATTAGATTTCGGTATTAAATGACCCGCAGAGATGCTGATACGCCGCTAAAGAAAATCAAATAGTAACTTGACTTTTTAACAAAATCCTTTATTCAATCCACGGATGTGTGGGTAAAATGCTCTTATTTTACTGAACCAGTATATATGAACTTTCGACATTAACAGGGATTGAACCCACAAATGCCAAGTTGATAACGTTTAATCAACGTTTAATTTGCTAGTCGATGCATTTCTCGTTCAATTCAATGGTATCATTTAAAACTAATCCCTGTGATCAGGATGTGACGCTGTATTAGTTTCCTGATACTGAGTGGGGAACAGTTTGTCTATTTTTTTTTTCTTAATCAGAATTATCCAATAAATAACGATTCCTATTCTCAAAAGTGTTTTTTTAATCATTTTATCCCACGAAAATGATCCTCACTGAGGGCCGATACTTTCAGCCTTGAGTCACATCTTCCCATTCTCTTCCATTAATCCCACGCTTGGAAAAACCACCCCCCCAGGTAAGGTGATAATGCCACTAAGACGCAAGGAGGTGGGTGGTTACTGGTAATGAAAGAGAATGCGAAGACATTAGTGAGGAGAAAGGACAAAAAAAGAATAGGAATCAGGAAGATAGAAGATGACGTGACATTTAAATGTTTGAAGATTGTAAGTGGCATGGAAGCAAGTTAATAAAAGAGATTTCCACAAGTGAGAAGTGTGGGAAAAAGAAACTTCCGACAAAATCATTCATTCATTCGCTCTACTAGTTAACGTACTTACTTGGAGAATATTAATTAAACACTTATTAATTAATTACTTATTGATTAATCACTTATTCAGTAAAATGTTTAGATCAAAGTCCGCTCGTGTCTACATGTCTGAAAAAATTATTTATGCACTGGCGCAGCGATTCGCGTACGCACACACACATGTACGCACACGCCTTTTTACTTGTATATTTATAAGAATACACTGAAATTAACACATAAAAATGGAAATTATTTTTATAAATTTTCTTGGTTTCTTTGATACACTCTTACCATTCCTATTCTACATTAACATTTCATTTTTAAGACTTTTCTTTAACAGTTGATAGTTTTTTTGGAACAGAAGAAAAAAAAAAACTTCCTTTTTTTTGTTTTGTTTACTTCTCTAAAAAAAGCCATTATTCTTTTCACAGGAAAGCATTTCTCGAAGAGTTTATCGATAGACTATCTTGAGAATGATTTGTGAGCCATATGCCAGGAGAAAGAATGCATCTTGAATATATTTTTGACGATTTCCTTTTTTTCGCGAAGAACTTTGGCAAAAATGGCAAAAAAATCAACTGATTTATTCCCGAATGCATTGCATGACTTCATATCCCCTATTTCAAGTGTTTTGTTTCGTATTTATTTTCACATTCAGTTTAAGGTGAAAATAAAAAGGATTTTCTTTTTTTTCTTTAAACAAATCCTTCCACCTACCAACGGAGAAACATCCCTCATCGATACATTTTTTCTCTCCATATAGCCCCTTCCCACCCTTCACTTCTCAATTTACACTCTCACTCCACCACTCTCTCTCTCTCTCTTTCTCTCTTTCCCTCTCTCTCTCCTTCGATAGAGACACGTATATGTTTTCTATTTTCATCATCTTTCCACCACACAGATTCTCTCTCTCCCTACCTCTCGTAAATATTATCTTTTCCCATCTATCTTTTAACACATGACAGATTATCTTTCTGCTTATCATGATGGTTGACTCTATTCTTACATCTATTAGTAAATAAAGTAAATATCTGGATGCTTCTTTCCGAGTATTGTTGGCTAATAACTCCCAGTGTTCTCTGAACTGCTCCAGTAAGTACTGACAACCTTTACAAGAGCGAAATTAGATCGAAAACATATTACTGGTGATATATATAGACAGGAGCTTTCTCGATAGAAAAGTATCTATTCGGTCTTGTGAGTAATTAATTATTTTCCCCATAGATGAAATGTTGCGGACTTCTAGCTGCTCTATCGTTAATTTCATGGAATATGTTCAGACAAACTACATTCCTTAGTGCCACCAATTCTAACCTTCACGGCTAAGACCAGAGAAGCTAGGCACATTGCAGCGAATCACCGCCATTCTCTTCGGATCCCATTAGTGAGACATAAGTTCCTCTCGTGCAACTTTTTCCTACGAACTGCTGCTTTGTGGAACCAACTCCCAAAAGGATGTTTCTTACTTCACAACAACCTTAACTTGTTCAACGCTTAACCGTTATCTTCTCCACATATCCGCGTAAACGGTGCATCTTACTCTGTAATTCTCTAGCTCGATACACTCTCAGGCTTTGTACATTTGTAAAAAAAAATGGCATATTTATATCACTTCAACACCCAATGAACCAAGTTGAGTTTTATACTATAACTATGCTTAGTTACTGTTTATTGGACGGATAATCTGGTACGATTGACCATTGAACAAGAGCATTAAGTGCGACATCTTGGTTGTGACGGCTTGTGATTTTGTGCTTGTGTAGCCATCTTGGGCTTGTCAGCATTTCTGTAGACGCAATTTTACACACAAGACATGGGTCAACTCTTGTTGATTTGTCAGAGGTGACTTTATAATAAAATTGGCTTACGAAAAAGAACCCCGACGTCCGTCACCGTTGAGAAGTATGTAAAAACCGTTACATCTATTATGTATTCACATGCACGCACAAACGCACACAGACACAGACACACACTCACACATTTTGAGGTTGAAAGTATTTTCAATGTATTTCAATGAGAGGTTGAAAGTATTTTCAATGTATTTCAATGAGAAGTTGAAAGTATTTTCAATATATTTCTCCTCTTCATTTTCTAAATTACTGTAATTATTGCCACAAGTAACACATTGGAGAAACCTTAAGAAATTTAAATAACGTATTATACACACACAGACACACACACTTACACGCACACATTTACACAGACATATTTACACACACACACATTTACACTATATATATATATATATATATAGCTAATATTAGTGGTAAATATACACATACACAGCGGCCCTTTCGGTAAATGCCCTTCAGTTTTAGTTTCCCCCGCCCCATCTCTCTCCCCCACCCCTTCTTCTTTCCTTTCCTCTCCCTCTCTCTTATTCTGATCTTTAACTATAGATCGTCTGTGGTGTGTGTATGCCACCACGAAATGTATCTTTAATGTATTAGACATCCGGCAACATTCATATTTCTCTCACTTAAACCTCTTCCACTCACATCTCTAAAACTTCTCTCTGTTGAGGTTTAATCTCCCACCTTCCCTCGTCTGTTACCCCTCTCTTTAGCTCTAACATTCGTCCCACACTCTCATACTTACACTCTCTCTAAATTCTATTTTTATTTCCGGAGTTGTTTTTTTATGTTTTCTTTTTAAATTTGTAGGTCTGATGAATTGGATCGTATTTACGATTCCAATGGATTAAATTATGACCATGGAATATTAGTGTTTAAGCCTTTTTATTATATATATATATATATATATATATATATATATATATATATATATATATATATAATGTCACTTTTCTTTACGAATGTGATTCAGCGCTTGAGGAACTTTACCAATCTAGATAAAGGTCTCAAGGAACGAATCGCGTTCTTAAAGAAAATTTATCTGATATATATATATATATATATATATATATATATATATATATATACCAACCAGTTTCGTTCCTTGAGAATTTTATCTAGGTTGGTAAAGTTCCCCAAGGGCTGAAACGCGTTCGTAAAGAAAAGTGTTCCTTTTGAATTTGGAATTTTATTTATATTTCTCTCTCTCTCTCTCTCTCTCTCTCTCTCACACACACACACACACACACACACACACATGGATATAGACCGTATTTGTCGGCCTATTGGAGGCGATTTTTTTTCTTAAATGGACCAAAAAGTTATCCTGCGTCCATTACAGCAGTATCATACATGAGATGGACACATAAGTGGGGTTCGCTTGGAATCAGTGCGCACATAAAGCTTAACTCCTGGAAGTGAAAAAACATGATCTCAATAAAAAATAATGTACGGAAAAAAATTCATCAAGGAAAAATAAATTAAAAAAATTATACACAATATTCAAGTCAATGAATTCTGCCATCGCTTCTATCCACATGGTCCAGTGGATAAAAGCCATGGTTGGATTCAGTGACTTGGCCCAAAGAGTTGTGAGTTCAATACCTGGTTACTGCAGTGGCGAACAAAAACTTGGGAGATAACGGAGACATCCAGAAGGGGCATGGCAGGTGGAACTAGAACAATCCAACCCGACGGAGGAAATAAATGATTCAGTTTGAAATTCCAATCACCTGAAGAAGGCCGGGTGTAAAACGGCTGAAATGTCGTGAATATGGCAATAAAGATGAGTACAACGGCCAAAACTATGTAAATAATGTCAATAATTACAATACCTCTTCTCAGAAATATAGACAGATGTTGAAGGTGAATATGGCAATAAAGATGAGGACAACAGTCCAAACAATGGAAATAGTGCAAATAGTTACAATACCTCATCTCAGAAATATAGACAGATGTTGAAGGTGAATATGGCGATAAAGATGAGGACAACAGTCCGAACAATGGAAACAGTGTAAATAGTTACAATACCTCATCTCAGAAATATAGACAGATGTTGAAGGTGAATATGGCAATAAAGATGAGGGCAACAGTCCGAACAATGGAAATAGTGTAAATAGTTACAATACCTCATCTCAAAAATATAAACAGATATTTAACTTTTTGAGTTACTTTAAACTTAATATAAATTAAATTCTTTTAAAATCTCTAATTTGTTTCAGTTATTTTAAAATGTGAACTTTTAACTCCAGACCCAAATCCCAAGATGAAGGGTGATTTTTCAGGGATCACCCTGATTCAAAAACGATAAAACGATGTCTACGTAGAGGAAGAGTGGCCTGTGTTTGATAGATTTCAAACACACGGCGGAGAGACAGAATTTCTCATTTATTTATTTATATGTACCTGTGTTTATGTATGCATTCATAGGTTAGTAGAGATTCTCAAGGGCCGAAAGTCGTAGCTAAAAAACAGTGTCACTTTTGCCTTTTATTTATATTATTTGGGATAATGATATACCTATTTTTATCTATCAAGAACAATTTTAGGGGAAAAATGTATGAAAAAGTGGAAATAGTTTTCTTGTGATACGTTTCGTTCTTTAGAACTTCATCAGACTAAGTTTATATTTACGCTGATGCAACTACACATGCGTACGAACTAGGCTGGTCATTGTAAATTTAAAGATGATTTTTTTTTCTTATATGTGTTTTGAGTATAATCTAACCGATTTCATTTAGACTTTTTTTCTTTTTGTTTTCATAACTTTCATAATTATTTATCCCACATTCTAATAATAGATCTGCCAAGAATGGTGAAACATTGTAAGAAGCTGGACGCAAATTTACTCTGGATGCTCTCTCGATTAAAACATTTTCTAAACATTTTCATCAAACAGAATTGTTTTTCTGTTTTAATTAGAGTAGCAATTTCTATATCAAAATTATGCCAGTATCGTTACGGTAAGCAACATTTAATGTGTTGTTTTATAAAAGATCACTTTTGCGTTACTGACATCTTTTCTTTAAATTTCTTGAGGTTTCTCCAGTGTATTATTCGTGACAATTGTTAGAGTTAATGGAGTCAATTTCTCCTTCAAGCTTTAACTTAATGTTTTGTTTTGTATTAAGTCTTATAGTAGTTTAGACGGAATTGTTACAAAATTTATGTTGAGTTTAGATAAATTCTTTTCAATCGTAGTTGTGATAAAGTTATTTTAGAATATTTTAGGAGCCGTTTGTTTCGCACGGAATATGAAATAATGTATAGGAGGAGGTTGAAAGTATTTCCTCTTCATTTTATAAATTACTTAAATGATTGCCACAAGGAATACATTGGAGAAACCTTAAGAAATTTGAATAACGTATTATAGAAACACAGACTTACACACACACACATTTATACACATACATATATATATATATATATATATATATATATATATATATATATATATATATATGTATGTATGTCACTTTTCTTTACGAACGCGATTCAGCGTATGAGGAACTTTACCAACCTAGATAAAAGTCTCAAGGGACGAAACGCGTAAAATTTATCTAATATATACATACATACATACATACACACACACACAAACACGCACACACACACACACACACACATACACACACACACACACACACACACACACATATATATATATATATATATATATATATATATATACCAACCTGTTTCGTCCCTTGAGAATTTTATCTAGGTTGGTAAAGTTCCCCAAGGGCTGAAACGCGTTCGTAAAGAAAAGTGTTCCTTATATATATATATATATATATATATATATATATATATATATATATATATCCAGGTAAAATGAGAACAAATGGAGTATAATCCCACTGTCCGTAATATTTAATTTAGAAGAGAGCTCAATACAAATAGAGCTAAATATTATTTATTTTAGGATATTAAAACGAAAACATGTTAAAAATCGCTACACATTAGAAATTATGTTTCAACACTACAAATGTGTCTCCTCGGGCGATAGTAAACTACAGGCGAGTAAACGATTAATTTAATTTCAAAAGCAGAATACTTCCTCTTTTTCGTTAAAAAAAAGAAAAACAGAATTCAAAATAGGCTTTACCGTGATTAAGCAACTGAATATGACCTATTCTAAATTCAAACTTACTTATTTTTTTTTATTGTATAAGTCGTGACATGAAGTAGTCTGCATATAAATTTTAATAAAGTCATTATGGACAGATACAAATGGTTATATTATTTTGTAAGATGCATACACACACACACACACACACACACACGCACACACACACGCACGCACACACTCACACACACACACACACACATATATATATATATATATATATATATATATATATATATATATATATATGTATCCTCTTTTGTTACTCTCCTCTTTGATTTCTCAGGCACTTAATGAGAAAGGATGGCTTGGAGAATTGCAATTACAGGATATTTTGAGTTTAAGGTGGACAAATGTTGGGGCCGTGAGTGACTTACGTAACGAGACAAATATGTTACAAGCTAAAAAGTATAGGAAGTAGGGGAGAGCCATGAAACACAAAAACAGAAACCAACTGACAATTGTACTAATAAAATAGCTGATGAAATGTAGCAGTTTTCGGCAGGATTAGGGTTCTATGCGATTAGTACATGGCTTTTTGTGGAAGCTATATTCATTAGATATGCCAAAATTCCTCTTTAAACCGAGAATGTGTGAATTTATTTTAAAATGCATTTTATATATATATATATATATATATATATATACTCGTGTAACTCGCAATCTGGCGTTTCGTGTAACCCTCAAATTTTCACTTATAAAAAATGATTTTATCATGTATCTCGAGGTTCTTTTTTGAGAGACCAAATTACAATCTTCTTTTCCTCTATATCTTTATCCAATCTTCTAGTTTTATATTTATATAGTTTTAGTCGTTCAATGCTATCTATGATTCATTGATTAACCCTGGTATTATATAAATCGCTTTTTGTGCAATATCTTCTCTTGTTAAAATGTTATGTTTTTCATAAAACAATGAAATGGAAATATCTCTCAGAAGAAAAAGATTAGCAACAGAACGACAAAGACGCCAGCGACAAAGCTTATTTCAAGATCAAGTTGAAGCAAGACGATCACTTAATAGACAAATTTATCTGTGTGCCTCACATGAAAGGCTTGAACAAATAAAACTGCAATCAATAAAATTACTCGGGAAATACTATTGTGTAAATGCAGATAAATACTTTAGTTATATAGATTATTAAAATAATTAAGGGAAGTAATCACTTATAAATTTAATATCTTAAGTGAAAGTGTTAATAGCAAGATGTAATCAAACAAATGTCTTGAAACAATGCACTGGGATTCAATAAAACGAAGATAAAAAATCAAATCTGAAATCGATGCCAGTGAATCATTTAATCAATCGGTTCCCTTTATATTTTTATAAGGTCAATGCTATCAATGATTCATTGATTAATTCTGGTATTATAGAAATCGCTTTTTATTCAATATATTTTCATGCTAAAAATTGTATCTGTTTAATATGCGAAATGAAAACATCTTACGGAAGAAAAGGATTAGCAACAGAACGACATTGACAACAATTGCAAGACGAAGTTGAAGGAAGACAATAACTTAATAGGCAAAGGTGTCCAAGTGCCTCACATGAAAGGCGAGAAGCTCGGGAGAAAAACTGTTAGAATATAACATACGGTTACATCCAGCAATTTCAACAGTAAAACGATGAGATCTATCTGCCACCAAAGTACTGCATGGACAGAAATCTTTTTTGTATTCTCCTTGATCTCGTCCACGGCAATTTTACATTTTGGAAACAGCTATAAATCATCGGTAGCCAAATCTGGTGTGCACTGTTGGAAATGACTCACCTGGGTTATATGTTTGAGCAAAATAATTAAGGAACATTAAAAGAATCTATTCCATCAGTCATTCTGTGACAGTCATTCACTTGACGATCTTAGGATCCCGTTGTCTTTTAAATTTGTCTTTTATAGACTAGCCTCCAACCATAACATCCTAAACATCAGTTTTAAACAACTCGCAATCGATTGGTAAGCCGTCAAAAAACCAAATCACTCAAATCAAAGCAAAGTTACAGATCCTGGTCTCCCTTACTATTTAACCCATATCTAGGAGGGGATAAGAAGAGATGAATTCATGCCTTTTGCAGTGGAATTTATGCGAAAGTGATGGCAACAAAACTGAGCCGGAACTTGAATTCGGCCTGACGATTCCGCTCCGCATGCCGATAACCGTCATTTTACAAGAACTATCTTTGAAAACAGCGCCGAGCCGAAGAACAAATCCTCAGGAGTAAAGTAATAAATATTCTCATTTCAAAATTAATATCTGTTAATTAATATTTAAGCCTCAAGGTTTTCCGCTTCGTAAAAATGGGGCTACGTTCTTTCCTGCTCCAAAGAAGTAGAAACGATGTGAAAAACAAAACTATTCATTTCGAAATTAACAAAATTCTGGTTTCGAACGAACAAAATTATCTGATTGGAACGAGCCTGAAAAAGGTGTAAACAGTGTGGCCAAGAGCGCTTCGTAAAAGAGTCGGTATACGAATTTATCAGTATTTCATTACATATTATCTCTGTTTGTTTTCATTCAAATGTACATTTTTGATTTTACATTTGCTTTAGAGCTGCATTTAAAATTTAATTCAGACTCTCAAGTTGAAATGAAGATTTTTTAGCAGGGAATTACGTTGGGCTGATCTATTCGCTCATATGGACGATTTTATCGATTTTGCTGTTAATCATAAAAATTCATTTCAATCAATTTAAATTCGGTGTGTAATGGAGAAAAGTATTTTGCTTATTGTAAATATCAAATTTAATCTATTACCTTGAAATTATGACTAAAATAAAAGTTTCAAGGAAGATCTATCATTTTCTAAAATGCATAGGTAATGCATAGTTATCACTTTTGGAAAGTACCTGTGTGTGTTTTATATATATATATATATATATATATATATATATATATATATACACACACACACATATATATATATATATATATTGAACAATAAAAAAATTAAAATCTTTAGACACACTGGATTATTATTCTTTTGTTTTGTTTTTTTATTATTTCATTTAGATTCCTCGACTAGTTTCGACCAAAATGGCCATCATCGGGAGGAGAAATATTTCTGCTTGCTGGTAGCAGTAAACTACAGAAATGAGTCTTTTGCTGGAGAAAATATATATAGAATATATATATAAGGGATAGGGCGCACGTAAGAAGTACCGCCTCTGAATGTTGACATCAATGTTCATTCATATATATATATATATATATATATATATATAGACAGACAGACATACATATATTAATTGATTCATCGAGTCTGATAGAAAACTCAGGAAGCACTGGACGGCCGTTTCGTCCTATATTTGGAATATAGATGGAATCGAAACCCCGACAGTTAGGTTGGCAAGCGAACACTATACCAACTGCTCCGCCGGGCCTCGAAGAGATTGCAAATCAGACTCTAAGAAGCGCCGCTCACTCCCGCATTCCGTGGTGGAACTCAACTGAAATTCTCTCTGAC
>OZ010606.1:23092437-23102437 GCA_963932145.1 Acanthosepion lycidas | reverse complement strand
TAAATATGTCTTAAAAGATGAAAACAGATGAAAGGATGAGAACTAAACATCACAGTAATCAAGGATATTCATAATTACCAATTAGAGAAAAAAATCGCTTCCATATCATTTGGGGTGAAAACGAAAAGAGAACGTTGCCTGATTTCTAAATAAAATTTCCAAAACATTTTTAATGTCATATTCATTCAAAACGTAGGCGATTGTGGCTTTTCATAAATCCCTTTTCTTTATTATTTGTGAGGCTAGAGCTGTGAAATCTTGCATGCATTAATTTCAACTCCCAAAACATGTTTAATGTCATATCCATTAAAAAACTTTCACAATTTTTTTTTATTATCTGGGAATCACCGTGACTTCTCTGAGAAGATAAGAGAGAGCCTTTGCGTTACCTTCGTCACGGTTTTAAATTTAAAGTAATCCTTCTCCTAGACTGGCTACCAACCAAGTCTAGAAACCCCAGTTCGTCATGATGACTGGCTTCATACCATCCCCAAGAACATGAAAGTGACTGCAAACAGACCTCGCTGGAATTTGAACTCGGCTCTTCCATTTAACATTCTGTGTTAATACTTGTTACACTACCCAAGTAGTCATCAAAATGTTAGTGTTCTTTCAACTGAAATAACACTAAATGATTTCTCTCTTCTGAACTCAAAACTATTTATTATTTTTCTTAAATTAAAAATAATGTAATACCAAAAATAATGATTCTTTACTTCCAACTGCAGGGATAAATTCAATTCACCGCTTTTGCCAAATTTAACTTCAAGCTTATATGAGTTTTTACATAATAACATTATTATTATTACACTAAAATAACATTATTATTATTATTACACTAAAATAACATTATTATTATTACACTAAAATAACATTATTATTATTACACTAAAATAACATTATTATTATTACACTAAAATAACATTATTATTATTATTACACTAAAATAACATTATTATTATTACACTAAAATAACATTATTATTATTATTACACTAAAATAACATTATTATTATTACATTATTTAAAAAAAATTAAAGAGACATTTGAAAATAACTACATTCTAATGGAAGATTAATGCACACATACACACACACGCATACACACACACACACACACACACACATATATATATATATATATATATATATATATATATATATATATAATAGGCATCCGTTTATATAACATTATTATTATTACACTAAAATAACATTATTATTATTACACTAAAATAACATTATTATTATTACACTAAAATAACATTATTATTATTATACTAAAATAACATTATTATTATACTAAAATAACATTATTATTATTACACTAAAATAACATTATTATTATTATACTAAAATAACATTATTATTATTACACTAAAATTACATTATTATTATTACACTAAAATAACATTATTATTATTACACTAAAATAACATTATTATTATTACACTAAAATAACATTATTATTATTATACTAAAATAACATTATTATTATTACACTAAAATTACATTATTATTATTACACTAAAATAACATTATTATTATTACACTAAAATAACATTATTATTATTACACTAAAATAACATTATTATTATTACACTAAAATAACATTATTATTATTATACTAAAATAACATTATTATTATTACACTATAATAACATGATTATTATTACATTATAATAACGTTATTATTATTACACTAAAATAACGTTATTATTTACATTGTAAATAATGTTATACATTGTTTACATTCGAACTAATGTTTGCATATTTTCTATTATCACCACGTTTCGGTTGCTGAGCCCTCCTGCCTTCTTCAGGTTTCTCTAAAGTTAGAAAAATAACAGTCAGCGTCACCAGTCAGAAAAGAGAAACGGCGACGAATGACATCAAACGTGACAGCAGCATGCTCCAAGATGTTTAGGATTATTTCACCGGACAATAGACAAGTGTATTAATGTGGTGGTTCGTAAATTAGTCGACATAGTAATTATTATTGGGTTGGTGTATAATCATCAGGCGTTTTTATAGACGAATTATTTGCTAATAAAAATTGCTGTTTCGTTTACTTTTTTAATAAAAATATTATTTTATTTCCAAGTTATAAAAATGCGTGTCGATAATCATACGCTCCGGAATGATCATTTTAAAATGTTGTTGAATTGTTATGTTTCTTTTTTCATAATTATTGTGAGACCGGAACTACCTACACAATAGACTCTTCCAGGTCTATATTAAGTATGCGACACAACACTCTAGACAGAGAGAGAGAGACAAACAGAGACACAGAGAGACAGTGAGAGCCGCGTACGACTACCAGTATTGAACACTAACATATACTAAGCTCTGCTTACACTATCTCTGTAACCTGTTGTTAATATATCTTTCTTATATCTAATCCGTGTTCCGTACTTTCCTTCTGTAGTCCCGACTTTGGCCCCACATCAATAATAAATATTGATTAAAAACGCCTGATAATTAAGCACCAATCCAATAATTTAATAAGAACAAGAAAATGTTACCGTAAGCATGTTCAGCAGAAAGAGAACAATCTACCCCTGCTGAGTTAAATCAAGAGTCCATTTCGATTGTCCCTTGAAGGATACCCGAATCGACAGACGCTTCGATTATGAAGATGTTAAATGCAACGTTCACACAGTATACTCATTCAGTGTCGTTTCACTCCCAAACTGAATACCTCCATGTGGAAATTAACTGTTCACATATGCGCAGTAAGGCACCATTTGATTGGATACCAAGTCACATCAACTGCATGTAAAAGGTTCTCATCACAGACCTCGTTAAAATCCGCACTCCAAAAAGAGATCTTAAATAGGCTTAAAGCATATGTCAATGAATTATGTTTCTTACTGTAAGAGAATTTATACAAATAAACGAGAAGATAATTCAAGATGTTGGCAGTAGTGTGTGCATAGCATGTGAAATGTTTGAGAATATCTGCACTCTCTTATGGATCTAGCGATGTTAATTCTTTTTATTTCTTAAGTCGAGATAAAGAAGATAAAAAGTAATCAGGTAAGGTTGGAGAGGACATCAGTTCCTTGAAATTCTTTCCCCGAGCGCACAGGTGGATCTACATATCGACATTCCCAGCTGGAATTCTCAATTGCCATTCTCTACTGGGGACCGAAGCAAAGAGTTTTGTTTTCTCTTCCAAAAGCTTCTTTTTTTAACTTCTTTTTTTTCTCCCTTGGCACGGGTTCGATTTGGAGGAAATGTTGACTGGTTGTATTTGCCAAGGGTAGCGTCGTAAAAATCTTGGCTTCATTTAAGGTTTTCAGAGTGCATGGGAAACTCCTGTTTTGTGAATTGACTTTATTTTATTTTATTTATTTATTTATTTTTTTGTTCCCAGTCCGCTTTTCCAGTTTTCTTTTCTTTTTTCTCTAAAATGGGAGAACTTTAAGGCTTTGCCTCATCACAGAAGACAATGGTTCATTTCAAAATTCTTCCTCTCATAAACCTGCACCTGTCAAGTTGTAGAATTCTAAATTACGGATGTGTTTCAAGACAAGGAACTAAATATTAATACGTTGTGAATTTTAATTGAATGAGTTCTATTAGATCGCAGCAGTAGGCAAAAATAACATGCGAGTTGTGATAATTTATTCAACAGAGTGGTTTGAAAAAACCGGGTGATGGATGGCGCGATCAAAGATTTTTTATATTCATGTCGGGATGAAATGTATATACGACCCTCAGATAAATAATCAAAAGTTAATGTGGACTGTTACAAGGAGAGCGCAAATAACCAACACGCATTTTCAGTACAGTAATTTGTTATTTTTCACATAAATTTATTTTTTCAACTGAAATGCATTATATTTCAACATAGTCATAACTCTTTCTAATGTACTCGGTTGAGCGTTCCATAAATTTGGATATGATCTCAGAAAAAAATGTTTGGGGTTGGTTAGCCAGCGAAGACAAAGTACTCAAATTTCGCATCACAATAAGACGAGTGCACAAAGATTTAACCTGTAATCAGTCACGACTGCCGAATACAAAGGGATGTGACATCGCACCTGCATCCGGTGAAATAGTAATCAAGGGTTCAATCCCCAGGTCGGGCAGTGTGATACACGCTTAGGCGATTATGTATCTTTCTCCGTAGAGGCAGCTTTTTTTTCCCGCAGTAAGTTGCCATTTCTTTCTGCGGTATACGAGTTGCCATCCAAGGACATAAAACCCGTTCTGTCCTGTCATTTACCCATAGCTAGTGGGGAGAAGAAGAGAATTCATAAGGGTATTAGCACGTAAGGGAATGTAATGGATTCGTCTGGAATTCTAACTCAGCTCTCCGATTCCTCAATCCGAGCCGCTATCCATTACTCCACTGTGCCTCTAATACCTGAGTCGTACTAAAAACAACGAGACAATATCCCTAGACCCGGGCAGTAAAGTGAGAACAGTAGATAAATAAAGCGCTCAATTTAGAATTCCCTGCAGGTTACCAAGATCAATATACACCTAATGAAGGCCGGAGAGTAAAAAGGACGAAAACGCTCCGATGACAACAAAGATGAAGACAATAGTTTAAATAAGGATAACTCCTCATCCAAGAAATTTAAGCATTTAAAAAATGTTGATATATTACTCGTTCTCATAGCAGTATTATTTTGCTAAAAGAAGAATCAGTGTTAATGTTATCATTAAATTAATCCGGATTTATAACTGTAAGGAAAACCTACTTATGAGTTTTCACGCTCTGACCATTAAGCTGTATTTAATTTGAAGATTGTGTTTAGCACACCAATGTGACCTCACTTGACATAATAATGATCTAACCTATTGATGAGCACCAGAAAATTTGGAATTAATAAAAAAAACTATCAAGAATTCTACGTTTCTAAAAACCCGTCATTAATTATAGGTTTATAAAAAAATCCTGTATTTTTATAGGTTTATTAAAAAATCAAGTATTAATTATAAGTTTATAAAAGAAATTCAGTGTTGATTAGATATTTATAAAAAGCCGTTATTAATTATTAAAGTTTTTCTATGCAAGGAAGTAATAGAACCGTTATTAATTATTAAATCTTTATTTTTAAAAATCCAGTATTAACAACTGATTTATAAAAAAATAAAAAACTCGTATCAGTTATAAACTTTAATATAAAAATCCCGAAACTAGAAAAAAGCGCTAAGTATCTATCGTAAGAAGACATAATATCTGGTTGTCAGCAAAAGGAAAATCCCAAGATACGAATTATGAATTAGAGGCACAAAAATGTACGAAGACTTCAATATCTAGCAAGTGTTTTGACATAATAGAACATATGACACTGAAACCCGAATAGCGAAAGATGCCAAGTGAGCTTACCGCTGTGCATAATTGCAAACGTGTTGATCTGCCGGCGTTTCGGTTTACTTGATCGCTACTACAATAAATGGTTACGAGACTGACAGAAAACCTTCGTCTTAGAGGGAATATGCAAGTTTGAAACTCGCTGAGCCAAGTAAATCGAAAAAAGAGACTGTGTAGAAAAAATACGTACTTGCTTAACTTGTGTGTAAATAAATTGAAAAAACAAGAGTGCGGATATCTTTCCCACGTAATATATGAAATAATCCTATAATGTATTATAAAAAAACATGGTATAATTTATTATTCAAAAAGCCTGGCATCTGCCGTGTTATACTGAAAAAGGAACAAGATGGACGTAAGAAATGAGAGTGGATTAACAAACACTGAAGTTAACGAACAGCTACAGAGTTTATTTAATCAATGTTTATCCCTATGTCGAAAGTCTCAGTAAGAAATAGAAACAAGAAATTTAAGACTTAAACGTTTACTTGTTCTATTCCATGTACTTTGTACGATTGCATGGCTTTGTATTTCGAAGCCATTGTGTTAACATAACATTTCGTTTAGCTTCTTACACAAAAATAAGTCGTCTTTTTTTTTCGACTACAAGTTTATTAAATAATATATTACGGTGTTCGGAAAGTAACCGCGTATGTCACAGCCAGGAATAATGAGAAAACTAATAAGCTTGAATGGTAGGAAACTGCGTCAAGAATAAAATATAAGTAAATCAGCCAAGCCATTTAGAATCTTTTGTTTTCTTCTATAATCTTTGTTTATGTTATATTGCGTTCTGATAGGAATATATACCTGACAAAAATGGTGCATAAAGGTGTATTGTACAAAACCAATACAATAAGAATAAAGATAACAGTTATGCACAAAGTCATTGCAAGTCAATCCAGTAGTGAGTGCTACTATTGGAAGGTTGGTAGTTCTTGTGTAAGTCGTACTCAACAGATCCCAGCTAGAAGCTACACCCCATGAAAGTTGCATGTGGCACAAGGCCGGTTTAGCGTGGGTTGTCTGAGACCGTAGGCTCGGCCAAAAATATTCCCTTTTGAACCCGTATAAACGGGTTATGGGGCAGTCGGCCTCCCCTGACGAGACTCTGCCCTTCGGCGGAGACTCGTCCGGATTCGCTCTCTGCTCAAAGGCAGAGAGTTCGACCGTCTAGCTGGAACAGATCGCAGATAGTATATTTATCTACCCCCCACAAGGGTTGCATGTGGCAGAAGGCCGGTTTAGCGAGGGTTGTCCGAGCCCGTAGGCTCAGCCAAAAATATTCCCTTTGGAACCTGTATAAACAGATTCAGGGGAAGTCTACCTCCCCGAACGAGACTCTGCCCTTCGGCGGAGCCTCATCCGGGTTCCTCTCTGCTCAGAGACAGAGAGTTCGACTGTTTAGCTGGAACAAGTCACAGCTAGTCTCTGTAGTCTGTTGGGTTACAGATACTTTTAAGTAGTTACTACCTATAGTGTAGTCACTCATGGGGGTAACAGGTTATTCCATTACATCAGTTTATAATGAATTTCATAATTTAATTGGAAAAACTTGTAAATAGAGAATTTGCTTTCTTCATGAAACTTAAACTGAATATAACTTTCCAATATATGCTGCAGATATTTAACCAAAAATATCAAACTTTCATTTTTGCAACATATTAATGTAGGTGATGTAATATCGGTTTGCATGTCATCAAAAACGAAGAAAATGATTTTCACAAAATGAGAAACCAGTGTCAGGAGCAGAACAAGTGACCCCTCTTTTGCATTGTGTGTGGTGGAATATGAGAGGAGCCGTCCATTACGAGCTCCTGGAACATGCAGACGTTTATTACCAGCAATTTTTTCAGGTAAACGAAACATAACATCGAAACTGCCTTGAGATGGTTAACAGAGGTGCTATTCTTCACATGACAATGCAAGAGGCCCCCCTGCCAAACAAATTCAAGAATCAGACCATAAATATGCGAGGTTCGCCAATATCCTCTGTAGTCAACATATTCAGCCTAGAGAGATTTTCATTTTGTTTCGATTACGAGAACATTTTCAGAACTTATAGAACATTTTTAGAGTTTTCAAGGTGCAAACGAAAATTTCCATTCCAGTTTGGCCGCAGTCGTTGAAAATGTAGATGATTTCATTTTTGTTGAATAATAAATAAATTTAACTTGCACTTATTTTTACTTTCCGAACATTACTGTTTTTACAGTAAGGTTGGCCCTTTACAAGGCCCGGAGCCCACTCCAGGTAGATAGTTAAGTATAGTAGCATACCTACGGACGATAATGGGTATGTCCCCATTCACATAACTACATTAATAAATACTGTATATTGGTCTGCAGTCGGAGATTCGTCTCCAGCTTTGCTGGTCAAACTCTCTGCCTCCGGACAGAGAGGATCCCCAAACGAGGCTATGTTGAAGGTCAGAAACTTGTCTCTGAAAACAGCTACTTGACCCCGTTTTATACGGAGTATACGGTGAAATTTTGGCCGAGCATACAGGCTCGTAAACCCCATATTAAATTCGGGTTTGTGCCACATCTGACCACGTGGGGCGTTTGCTAGATATCCTGCAGTTGAAGATTCATTATAGAATTCACTTGACTCACTTCTACCAGTTGACTACTTCTTCTACGCGCCGCTGGTGAATCTTATATGTGTTTCTTCGTGTCCTAAGTACTATCGTTCATTACTAACCTTCGTGTGGTTATTCTATCCAGTAACTTTGCCTAGGTTACAACATAAATTTAGGAGGCAAATTATTGGCATAGGAGTGGAAAATAACGGTTAACCATAGCCTTGAATAAGTTAAAATTGCAGTGATCGAGGAAACGTCCTCTTGGGCGAAGTTTTCACTCAGCAGTGGTTCGCGGGAAGAAACTGCTTGAGTGGAACTTATTTCTCATTGATGGAATACGGAGAGAATGAGGGTGGTTAGCTACTATGGCGTGCCCTTCCTGTAAAGGTTTTTATCGATATCTTCGTAGATGATGCTATGCAGGTGTACAGTCGGCTATAATAAGTTTTAAGCCACCCTTGATTACAGCAATTTTGACTTGTGTAATAACGTATCTTCTTTTTTTCTGACAATACCGTGTTAGCATCAAGCTACTCTCATCTATGAACAATAGTTGACTTATATTTTGCAATAAAAGTTCGCCGAAGTAAAAAAATGCGGATCGTCAGGGTAAACTGGTTTACTCTGACAATCCGCTTAGCTGAAACCTAGGTAGGTTTGTCTGGCACTTTAGGTTTACTTATATATATATATATATATATATATATATATATATATATATATATATATATATATATATATATATATATATATTCTTTTTTGTGAGGCAGTCTCGTTACACAGGCTGTGTCCGCAGACTGCTTCAAACTTCCAAATTCCTAACGAATACCATTATTTCGAGAAAGAAATTTTGGTGATCATACTGACACCAGAATTCTTTCTTGAAAATAACTGAGACGTTTGACAGTACTTTAACAAAAATAAAAATAAGAAAATACACAATTTAGAATACAATACTCGATACCTTATTTGAAAATTGGAAAATACAATAAAAAATCTTTGTTAATATTTTCCCTTTGTGATACAACATCGATATACAGTAGTGCTTGATGATTCTAATTTGTTCATAAAAACTAGCATATTCTTTTACCAAATTAATGGTGACATCAAGCATTTCCTCCCCACGAGGAGAAAAGTACTTAATGTCTAATTGAACTTTTATCTTTGATCTCGCAGAAACAGTCAATTGTAGCGTTTATATTCTTCCAAAGGTCCATTAGTAAATATTTTACACAGAATTATTCATGTTTTCAAGTATAACTTTACTGATGCTAAAACCTACAAACTGATGTTCTCAAGAAATTACTCTTCTTTCAATATGATGAAGGTCTGCAACAGAAATTTTCTATGCCTCATTAATATTTAATCTGATAGAGTTGTGCACAATGGTGCACAACTCTATCAGATTAAATATCAAATTTATTCAGATTAAGTATCAAATTTATTCAGATTAAATATCAAATTTCATTATCTTCTCACTAAGTAACTTAATGTAAGTATTCAGATTTCTATTGTAAGTTTTTTTAAACAAACACACCAACATTATTTTTTTTATATACATATCACCAAACAAATTTGATTAAAATGAACCAACAAGGTCTGGCTGTTTAATTTTCTATTATAATTTACTGATCTTTGAATAAGTGTTGAGCATTGTGCTCAAAGTTGTGAATAAACTGTCCAAGTTATCCAACACTTAACATCTTATTCAAAAATTGGCAAAATAAAATAAAAAAAATTAAAGAGACACATTTTTTCAGTTGTTTTTAATCAAACTTGTTTGGATGATTAGTTGCTGCCAAAATATAGCTTATTCCTAAATAAATATATGTGGTAGTCGGGGGGGGGATGTATGAAAATGATGAATTTTCACATGATGTGTTTCATCCTTTAGGACTTCATCAGACTAAATTTATTACATTAGTATGACTACACATGCACAGGAAAAAGGGATGCTGGGAATTTTAAATTTAAATATCTAGACTAGTTTACCAGTCACATTTATTTCCCTTAGTTTTTCAACTAGGCTGAGTTCTTAATATGAGTTGGGCGAATTATTACAAGAAGAGGGATTAGAACTTTTGTT
>OZ010606.1:23032437-23089937 GCA_963932145.1 Acanthosepion lycidas | reverse complement strand
CAGAAATGCTTATCTAATTTTATTTCCTTCTTTAATGCTATGTTATTGCGAAAGAAAACCAGATGAGATGAAATCATGCGTAATAGGAGAGATCCCATCAAAACAAAAACACAGAAAGGTAAAGGGAGATAACTTAGTCTTCCATCCTTTTAGCTTGTTTTTTTTTTTTTTTATTCCCCCAAATGAATAGAATTCTCTCCCAACCTCCTCCGCATTTTTCTTTTCATCGTTGGTAGGAATGATATCGGATCATTGTAAGTGACCATGTTTTCCGCCTTGGTCAGGGGTCCATAGAAAACGTATGTAATGACTAGGAGGCAGTGTGACTAACAAGGACTCCAGCTTTAGTATAAACCCAATGCAACACAAAGGAGGAACGAATAAAGGCAAATAAACGACTTTCATAACAGAAGCAAAGTTTTAATTTAAAAATAACGATATTTCGTACAACAAAATAACACTTACGCTCTTAACTAAATTTTAATTCAAGGTGATTCTCATGACACTGGCGTTAACAACGAGCGGCGAAGTTTATTTTATGCTCGAACGCAAAGCTTCAGGTCACTTACCCATAGCTGGGGCGGGGGAAGAAGAGGAAGGTTCATACATTTCCCAAGGTTATTGGCGCGTAAGTGAATGTAATAGATTCAACTGTAATTCGAACTCGGATCTCTGATTCCTCAATCCGAGCAGCTATATATATATGGTTCGATTGATGTGAGTTTGTGACCCTGATTTTCACGCTTTTGCGAACGTCAGACAAACTGTTTCGTCGGACAATCGCAAAAGCGTGAAACCCAGGGTCACAAACTCACATCAATCCAACCAAATATGTTAGCTCTATCTCTGATATTGAGCGCTTTCTAATAAGTACCGCGCATATAATATATAAATAATTATACATATATATATATATAAATATATATATATATACACACACACACACTTTTCACACACACACACACACACACACACACACATATATATATATATATATATATATATATATATATATATATATATATATATATATTGAATAAAAACAGTATGCACTAATTTTTAAATGCCGGCACAAAAACAATCTCAACCTAAGCAGATACATTGAAAAATAATCATATAATAAGAGCAATTTTGAGTGTTTTTTATTCCCTTTGTTTTTAGAAATATTACTATGCACACATGAACACCAACACATAACTATATGTATACAACTATGGTGATGTGCTTGAACACTGAGGCACCTGTTGATATGTACACATGTATATATTTTTATATGGAATAAGAAGCAGGGTTTTTTTTTTTTTTTTTTTTAGTGTGGGGGTGTACATTTAGATAGGTACCTATATATTTTGCCATAAATATGAAAGAACGGGTAATATTATATGTGTAAAGATATGGATTATGTAATTAAATACTGAGAGAGTATTCGAACGCAGGCATAATTGGGTGCATACGTGAACATGAGGATAGAGACATGTACGTGTGTAGATATGTGTAAGTGCAAATTAACGTATATGTGTGTATGTGGATATGCTGCATATTATGTATATATGAATGTATGTGTTTGTATATATATGCATGTGTGTATGTATGTATGCATGTGTGTGTCTATATGTGTATGTGTATATACGTATATGTGTGAAAAAATACATATATCTGTATATATTTAGATGGATATGGATATACAAGTGTCTTTATGTATATATATGTAAGTATAAGTGTATGTGGAGATATGTATGAAGATATATGAATATGCGTTTTCTGTGCAGATGTATATGTGTAAATATGGGAATATACATAGGTTTTTTTTTTGTTTTTTTTTTTAGTAATTAATAAAAGATAAAAATAAATTAATTAATAAGATTACTAAATATAAAATAGATTACTCTTTCAATGTACTATCTGTGAATTTTTCTAATCGACTGTTTTATAGAAAATAACAAAAAACTCCACCGAATTTCAAATTAATTTGACCTCCCAAACATGCCCGTTAAAGTAACGCGAATTAACAGCGTCTAAAAAATTTGAAAGAAAAACTGTCCTCGTGAAAGTAGTGTAGCTTCTTCCTTTAAAGTGGGTCTCCACCCCTCCACTCCTTAGCCATCTATATCTTGAGACTAGACATAATAAATTCGAACAACATCTAGCCGACACATTGGAGTTAAAAATTAAAAATAAGAATTTGAAATGCTACATATGACACATTCATATCCTCTTTCCCACCTCACTTCCTCACTTCGTTAATTTTACGTATACTTGATGAGGTCCGTCAAAAATGTGTGAAATTCTTTTCATTTTTCATTTTTCATTTCAATTTTTGGAAGTAAAGTCTGATGATCCAGAGCCCTGTTAAAGGGGTTATGCTGAAATTATTTATTACATGGAACCTTAACGTGGTCTGTTTTTATTCAAACATATCTGCTCTGAATTTTACATTGAGCTCTCCGGATATCATCCTCCTCGGGTCTACCCATACGCATTACCTAAGTTTGCATAAACTATATATATATATATATATATATATATATATATATAGATAGATAGATAGATAGATAGATAGATAGATAATATTAGTGGTAAATATACATATATATGCAAAATCCACAGGTGCATATACAGACATGTATATTTTTTGAATAAAAAATTCCGAGAGGATAGAATCCAGGTAGAACTCAATGTCCAGGACAGAGTAAGGACATAATAACAAGGCTTAAACACTAATATTCCATGGTCATAATTTATTCCATTGGAATCGTAAATACGATCCAATTCATCAGACCTACAAATTCAAAACTTTTTGAATTTGTAGGTCTGATGAATTGGATCGTATTTACGATTCCAATGGAATAAATTATGACCATGGAATATTAGTATTTAAGCCTTGTTATATATATATATATATATATATATATATATATATATATATATATATATATATATATATATATATCCTACACCATGAAAACAACAGATTTAGATTACAGATACTGGAAGCAATTTGTATCAAAAAATTAAAGCCGGCACTGAATAGAATCAACTAGGAATACTGCAGTAATGTTCTGAAATGCCTGTAAAGGAACAGTTTTCATGCTTTAATGCGCGTGTGACCATGACATTATAACATAATGGAAAAAAAAATCCATAATGGATAATTTTTTCACGTTCTAATGAACGCTCGGCGCATTGTCAACCGTTTTGCATTTAATAGCAGAATGAAAAAATGAATGGTAATGAATAATAACGCACATCTTTCTTTAAATACTTATACTAATGGACAACATATATTTTTGAATTAATAGCAGCCCTGAAGATGATCTTTGAACACGATCGAAAGTACTTGGTAAATGAAAATAAAAGAAATTTAAACAGATATAGCACATATCTTTCATCCTTTAACATCAATACACGGAAGGTTATTCGTGAGTATGAACGTTAAAATTTAGCAGACATAATATCTGTAATTTAATCAATCAGACATGCCCAAAAGAGAATCTACTGCCTAAATACAAATTATATATATATATATATATATATATATATATATATATATATATATATATATATATATATATATATATATATGCGTGTGTGTGTGTACGTATCTGTCTATTTCAATCTGTTCATATCTGTTTCAATCTATCTATCTATCTATCTATCTCATTCAGTTCGTATCTATCTATCTATCTATCTCTCTGCAATTCTATTTCAATCTGTTCATATTTGTTTCAATTTATCTATCTACCTATCTCTCCCAATTTGTTCATATCTATTTCAATGTGTTTATCTATCTATCTATCTATCTATCTATCTATCTATCTATCTATCTATCTATCTATCTATCTATCTCAATGTCTTCATATCTATCTATCCATTTATATAATTAGACTTGTATTACTAAATCATTATTACCTAAAATATTATTTTAATCTAAAATATTTTGTGACTTTAGATAACCCTGAAATGGCTGATAAGCTATAGAAAATGAATCAATAAAAAATCAATCTATCTATCTATCTATCTATCTATCTATCTATCTATCCACATCAAGACCATCTTACGTAAGGTCAAGATCATGCAAAATAAATGGGAATAATTAGTTCTAGTCCGTATATCCTTGAGGAATGCAATTCACAATGGCATTGCTTCAATACATTAATAATCATCCTAATATTAGACAGTTATTAACAATTCTAACATATTAGAAAAATTAAACAGAAAAAAAACAGACTTTTGTTCCTAGAAGCATTACTGATACAACACAAACTACCATCAATAAGAATCCGCAGTTGTATATAATAATAATAATAATAATAATAATAATAATAATAATAAGCGTCTTTACTCCGTAATGAAAGAAGCCAACAAATTCAAAATGGAGCTTCAAATGGGCGTAGAGATGCAACTACAGCACAATACACCGGCTCAAACTGCAAAATACTTGAAAAAGACAGCAAAGACGAATGCAACCGACCAGATACAGAAGCGATGGCAAGATAAACCGCTTCATGGCCAATACTCTGCCCGTATCAACCAAGCTGATGTAGACAAAACCGGTACCCATCAGTGGCTACGCAGTGCAGGGTTGAAAGCGGAAACTGAAGGTTTTATCCTTGCTGCGCAGGACCAATGCTTGCTAACTAGGAATTATCAAGCACATATACTAAAATATTGTGTCAGCCCAAAATGCAGATTCTGTGATAAATATCCAGGAACGATTGATCATCTTGTATCAGGTTGCACGATGTTGGCACCCACTGAATATAAAACCCGACATGACAGAGTGGGCCAATATCTGCACTGGAAAATCTGCAACTTCTACGGGAAGGAAACTGAAAGAAACTGGTACCAACACCACCCAGACCCGGTTACGGAGATAGGACCTGTTACAATTCTATGGGACTACACAATACACACTGACAGAACAATCAAGGTCAACCGCCTAGATATTGTTATTAAAGACCACAAACAAAAATGGTGCCTCCTTATTGATATGGCAGTCCCTGCTGACTGCAATGTATCTTTGAAGATATTCAAAAAGCTGTCAAAATACAAGGACCTTGAAATAGAAATCTCGAAAATGTGGCATATGGGAACATCAACAATCCCTGTTGTAGTTGGAGCCCTAGGACTGGTTGGAAAAGATTGCAGTAGACTAACTGAATGGATTCCTGGAAGCCCATGCCTCAAGGGGATACAAAAAATTGTTCTGACAAGTACAGCCCACACTTTACGAAGGGCTCTATCTATGTAATTTTTTTTTTTTTTTTTTTGTCAGTGGAAAGTGTCATGATGCCATTTCTAAGCTTAGGTCCCTGGGTGGGACCCGGAAAGAAATGTATAAACGCCAGAAATCAAAGAAAATAATAATAATAATAATAATAATAATAATAATAATAATAATAATAATAATAATAATAATACACATATGAGTGTTTAGTAGGATCCCTGTAAATATGCGGTATTATCGTATGTGTTGATTAGCGAGGAGTTCTTGTAGAGTATGAGTAAATTGTAATGAATGAATAGGTCGATAACCAGATTAACTAGGAATAGGATAGCCATTGATAACCAACCTCTAATCACCCGCCATGTGGACTTGTGCCACATGAAATGTAATATTTCAAAATGAAAACACTCATTCGTCGTGTCGAAATTCCGCCTTCTACCGAACAGATGGAAAAACTAGTAATGGATGTTAATGCAAAACAACCTTGGAAGTCAAGTACTATGACCAAACAATAGCGACCAATGAACTGGACTTTATCACACGAAACCAAGATACCGCTCACAAATGTAAAATTCAAAAAAAAAAAAAAAGATCAAGGTGAATATCTTTGCCTTGACAAATTTCACAATCTTTCGAACGTATAACTTACTGAACATCAAAAAACTTTACATTATTCAGACTATTCTCCCCATCTTTGTTGTCATATTTATAACAACCTTTCGGCCGTTGTACGCCTCTTTCAGGTGATTGGAATGTCGACCTGAACCCTTTATTCCGCTCACTGTAGTTTATTGCTCTAGTTCCACGTGCCATGTCTAATGTATGTCAGTTTTCAGTTATCTCCTATTAATTTATCTCTCCAAGTTCTCTATTGCCTTAACCAGGTATTGAACTCACACTATCTCTGGGCTTAACCAACGCCTTTATCCACTCTGTCATGTGTCATTAAGTACACCTGTGTATGAATTTCTGGGACTTATAAACTTAATGTCTTTAGCAACCATTTTTACCAGTGCTCATATTGCAATTTTCTGCTGATATCATTACATGTTTTTACCAGAGCTCATATTGCAATTTTCGGACACATGGCACGTGGAACTAGAACAGTATATACCAGCGAGCAGAATAAAGTGTTCCGTTCGACATTCTAACCACCTGGAGAAGGCCGGATTGTACAACGGCCGAAACGTTGTGATAAATATGACAACAAAGATGAGGACAATAGTCCGAATAATGTAAATAGTGTACATAATACCTCATCTCAGAAATATAGACAGATTTCAAAAAACTTTTTTTTTTTTTTTAATTTCGGGCCAAACTGACACATGCAAAATAAATACCAAAATACTAAAAAAATCAGACTTATTTATTTATAGTATTTACATTGTTCGGACAGTTGTCCTCATCACGACGCTTCGACCATTGTGCGCTCCGGCCTTCTTCAGGTGATATACGTTTAATTTTTTAACTAAACCCCTTATTTAGTCCACGGCGGGTAGATTGTTCTAGTTCCGCGTGACATGCCTTTTCTGGATATCTTAGTTTCAGTTAATTTCCTTTGGTATCTCAACCTTCCAAGTTTATGTTCAGCACTGATATGGCCAGATATTGAACTTACTTCAACTTTAATTATTTCAAGCAACGCTTTTATACACTGGCCTATGTGTCCTTAGGACTAAATAAAGGGGGTGTATTTCGAAATTCCAATGTATATGAAGGCCGGAGCGTACAACAGCCGAAATGTCGTGAATGTTATAATGAAGATGGAGACAACAGTCCGAACATTGTAAATAATTACAAACCTCGTCTCAGAAATATAGACAAAAATTTATTTCTTGTTTGTTTATCAAATTCTGATTAGGTATGAATCTATGTCTTGCCCTCCCATCTATGGGTTAATTAGTAAGACTTGTATCAGTAAATCATTACAATCACAAAAAAACTCTTAAACTCTAAAATACTTCCAGGCTTTAAATAACCTGCAAAGGGTTGATAAGCCTTAAAAGACGAAACAATCAATCAACGTGTGGATTACGAGAGGAAATAATCCAAGAACTGCGTTAAGGAAAGCAACTATGTTCTAAAATACTCATTTTTGTGGATGTTGATCTTCCTTTTAATATTGGAGAATAATGTTCGTTATTTGATCATTTCCTCCACAAAATCAACGTGCCTCTTCTGCGTACTCGGAAATTGCTTTGAAATTTTATCCCGTTCTTGTTTCATCTCAAATACTTTTCATTCTTTCCTTTCTTAAAAATCATTCCATTTTTTCATCGGTTGTCCTAAATATTCCGTTCCTTTCCCATTTTTCTCATGTTTTCTTATTTTCTTCTGTAAATTGTCATTCATCTTTTAAAATATTTCTTCTTTTAGACATACTTGTTTCTTTTACTTCAATCCTCAACTTGGTAGCATTAATTCCTGGTTTGTTTTTATTTGTTGTTGTCATAGAAAGTCTTCAAGTTTTTCTTTTGTTCTTTTTATTATGTTTTTCGTTATTTTTTTCATTATTTTTCATTCTCATCCGATTTTTCTATTTTCTCTTCTATCCGTCTCTCGTTAATTACCATTTTTTCTTTGCAATTCTGACATTCCTTCTTTCCCCTCTGCGTCTTTCCTTTCTTTTTCCCGCTCTTCAATCCTTTCCCGCTCTTCATTTCTTTCCCGCCTTCTCATCCGTTTTCTTTCTTTCTTTCTTTCTTTCTTTCTTTCTTTCTTTCTTTCTTTCTTTCCCACATTCCAGTTCTTTCTTTCTTTCTTTCTTTCCCACTTTCCCGTTCTTTCTTTCTTTCTTTCTTTCTTTCTTTCTTTCTTTCTTTCTTTCTTTCCCCCTCCCGTTCTTTCTTTCTTTCTTTCTTTCTTTCTTTCTTACCTTCCCATTCTTTCTTTCTTTCTTTCTTTCTTTCTTTCTTTCTTTCTTTCTTTCTTTCTTTCTTACCTTCCCATTCTTTCTTTCTTTCTTTCTTTCTTTCTTTCTTTCTTTCTTTCTTACCTTCCCCTTCTTTCTTTCTTTCTTTCTTTCTTTCTTTCTTTCTTTCTTTCATTCTTTCTTTCTTTCCCACCTTCCAGTTCTTTCTTTCTTTCTTTCTTTCTTTCTTTCCCACCTTCCCGTTCTTTCTTTCTTTCTTTCTTTATTTATTTATTTCCCCCTCCCGTTCTTTCTTTCTTTCTTTCTTTCTTTCTTTCTTTCTTTCTTTCTATCTTTCTTTCTTTCTTTCTGACCTTCCCCTTCTTTCTTTCTTTCTTTTTTTCTTTCTTTCTTTCTTTCTTTCTTTCTTTCTTTCTTTCTTTCTTTCTTTCTTTCTTACCTTCCCCTTCTTTCTTTCTTTCTTTCTTTCTTTCTTTCTTTCTTTCTCGTCTCCCTTTTCTTTCTTTCCTTTCTTTCTTTCCCGTCTTTTTTATTGTCAAAGTAAATTATAACAGAAAATCGTATCAGTTCATTTTTTCATTCCTTTCGCAGTTCCTATAAATGAAATTTCACATTGAATTTTATTATTTTCTTCAGGGACAAATGTCAGCATTATGTTTGTGCTTTTTAGGGTTTTTACACACTTTTCTTATTTTGTCAAAGACAACAATTGATAAAATAAGTACTCAAAGAACTTTCACTTTCTCTATGTTTTCCAAAGTGTTTTCTGCCATCTTTTTATTCCATTTTAGTTTCTATTCATGCCAATTTTTAAGTCAGCTTTTTTTGTCGAGTTTGGCGCTTAAAAACACAATTTCACAAATCTGATACATTTTTTCCGATTTTTGTCTCTCTCTCGCTTCTCTCGTTTCCTTCTCTAAGATGCTTTCACCAACCTCAGCAGATTGTTACCACGCCCTTTTGTCTTCCTCACATGATCACGTACATTTCAGAATAAAAAATGATTTTACCCTAAAAGTAAATCAAGGTATGCAACTTTGAAATATTTGGTAAGGATATTAGAATAATCAAGAACCTACACTGGCAGCATAGCGCCTGCATGCGGAGAGAAAATGAGTTTAGTAAATATAGAAAAATTAGAAAAGTAGTGGAAGACAAGGATGTGACTTCTCACCGGACATATTAATCCTATTTAGCGAGACGATTTTGAGATAATTAGAAGTCCTACCATGATTCATTATTGGCCGCCACAATATTAACAACGTGAGATATTCAGATAACACAGTGTTGATAGCAAACACATAATAAAAACTACAAATCTCCTGCAGAAGTTAGTGAAAGAAAGCGAGAATAAAGGATTAAATATCAAATGCAAGAAGACAGAATGCATGGTTGTTAGCAAAAGGATGAGCCCAAAATGCAAATTACAAATCGAATATGCCAAAATCAAACACATACAGCAATTTATATATCTGGGAAGTGTTTTAACGGAGTACAGAAAGTGAGACATTGAAATTCGAAGGCGTATTGGGATGTCCAAAGATGCCTTTCAAAAATTAAGTCGAGTATTAAGAAACTGAAAAAAATTCGTTAGAAACAAAGAGAAGCATATTAAACTGTTACGTGAAATCTCTCTTCCTGACATGACAGCGAATGATGGACAATCTCCTTAAAGACGAAGAAGAGACTTGAAACAACAGAAATGTCGTTCTTCAAAAGGATGCTAAAAATACCATGGGCCGAATATGTAATCAACGGCAAAGTCTTAGAGAAAATCAAAACAAAAAGGAAACTTATACTTAACATCAAGAAGAGACATTTGAAATATCTAGGGCGCATAATGAGGAAAGAGGGCTTGGAAAATTTGATACTCACAGGACATATTGTGGGTAAGAGGGACAAAGGGAAACAGCTTATAGTATACTTAGTGAGCTTGGGTAAATGGATGGCGGAACATGGCTTAGAAGAAATAAAAAAAAAGACAACATACAGTGGGCTATGATAAGTTTCTAGCGACCCTTGATTACAGCAATTTTGACTTGTGTAATAACTTCTTTTTTTCAGACAATACCATGTTAGTATCAAGCTGTTATCATCTACGAACAATAGTTGACTTATATTTTGCAATGAAAGTTCGTGGAAGTAAGGAAATGCGTGAATTTCAACGAAGGCAATAGGATAGCATCAGTGTGGCAAGTCAAATAAAGAAATTGTTAGGTTTTTCCAGGTTAATCAACAAACGGTTAATAATATTGTCAAGAAATTTAATGAAGAAGGCCATTATCGTGTGGAACAAAGTTACAGATGACCAAGCATCGGGTCCAAGCGAACGAAAAGAGGGAAGTCATCAGAAACCGTCGTCAGAGCGTCGAAGATGTCGCCAACTGCATGGAAATGTCGCCATATGCTGTGAGAAAGACTCTGAAAGAGCTAGACTATCAAAGAAGAGTTTCAAGAAAGAAGCCCATGATTTCAGAGGTTAACAGGAACCTTCGTATGGACTGAGCGAGAGAATTCGAGAGCAAAGATTATGAATTTTGGCAGTCTATAATTTGGTCAGATGAAAGTAAATTCTGTCAATATTCGAATTTGAGATAGGTCTATGTCTGGAGAAATCAGAATGAGTCTTGGAACACTGAATGTCTGCAGGCGACCGTGAAACATGGAAGAATTGGAGTAATGGTGTGGGGCGCTGTCTGGTTTGGAGGAAAATCTGATCCGATTCTTGTTGATGAGTGGTTTAATTATCCAAAATACTGTCAAATATTAAAGAAAGGACTACTCCAACTATTTGAAACCAATCAGATTGACAAGAATGTCTACCTTTTGCATGAATCTGAAGCGCCATGTCATAGGAGCAAAGTAGAAAAGGCCTGGAAGGAATCGCATGGAACCAAGTCACTGCTATGGGTTGCCCAAAATCCTGACAAGAATCTAATAGAGCACGTTTGGGAACACCTTGACCGAAGACTTCGAGAACGTTCAACCAAAATCACGTCAGTGGCAACCCTTACAGAAACATTTGTAAAGAAGTGACAAAATATGTATTAGTCGGTTGTCGATAACTTGATCAAATCCATGAAAAATCGGATACAAGCGCTGAAACTAGAAAATGGAAGACCTTCTCCATACTAGTTCCAAATACTGTTTGTTTATGTTGAGTTGAGATTACGTAATTAAATTTTGAAATTGGATCTAGTTTATTTCTCCTGGCTAATTTTTTTTTTTAAGCCAGTGTATATTAAGAAATAGAAAGGACATGAAATTGTGTAAGGACACAGCACATAAAATAGAACATCGTTCACTTAAGAATCATGATACATGACTGACGAATCAGATTTTTTTTTTCCGCAGTAGATTGTCATTTCTTGCTGAGGTAGACCAGTTGCCATCCCAGGCTATAGAACCCGGTCTGTCCTGCTATTTACCTAAAACTGAGGGAGAAGTAGAAAATTCATACCTTTGACAAGGGTGTTAGCTGCTCTACTTTAACGCTTCAAAAACAAAACTGCTCTCTATTATCACCACAGAGATCCTTCCCTGCCCTCCATTAGAATGTCTGACGCTCAACTTCTTGAGAGCAACTCTCTGTAGCTGCTCGGTCTCACGTTAACTGCTGACCTGACCTGAGATGGAATAAATACATTGAATCAATTAACTCGTCCACTGCAAGGAAAGTTGGCTCCCTGTGCCGCGCCAGGAAATTTTTCTCACCGGAATCGATCCTCCAGATCTACAAATCAACAATTCGCCCTTGCATGGAGTATTGCTGCTATATATGGTCTGGTGCCTCTTCTTGTCTGTCTTGGTGTCCTTGATAGGCTCCAGAGGTGGATATGCAATATAATTGGCCCTGGTCTGGTATCTCGTCTACAGTCACTTTCTCACAGACGCGCCGTCGCCTCTCTCTGTCTGTTCTACAAATACTTTCATGGTAATTGCTCCGAGGAGCTGCATTCGCTGGTTCCCAAACTTCATGAGTTCAAGCGCCCTACGAGGCTGGCATCCCGCTCTCACCCTTTCACTGTCAAAACTCCTAAATGTAGCCGTATCTTCTACTCCAATGGCTTCATGTCTCGCACCTCTCGCCTGTGGAACTCCCTTTCCTATACCAGTTTCCCTGAGAGCTATAATCTCCAGCTCTTCAAGTGTAATGTCAATCGACATCTCCAGTTGCCTTGATCTATCTACTACCATCCTCCTCATCCTTTCTTCTATCACTCCTATCTGATCTCGCTCTATATTTTCTGTAACCCCTGGCGTCCTAGTAGCTTCCCGCCTTGCTTGGGATGAAATGCTTTAAAAAAAAAAAGTAAGTGAATGTAATGGATTCGACCGAAATTAGAACTTGGCTCTCCGATTCCATATTCCAAGCCAATATCCACCATGCCTCTTTAAGAATCAACAAATCTTTGAAAAACGTATACTTTACTAGCAGAGCTTGTCTTGCTCATTACAGATCAAGTTCATTATGAGCTTAGGTCCAGGAGATCTTTCACCCATGAATGACCTCCATGGTACCAAAATTGGTAAAGGCTAAATCTAATGCATGAAAATCCTATTTTAGAAACGGTCATGAACTGCCTTTCATTCTTGCGAAAGAATAGGCTAGAACGCAGAACTGCACTTTCTTCTCGTTCTGTTCCATCATCACTCACACAAACACACATTCTCTTACTCTCTCTCCCTTTCTCTCTCTTTCCCTCTTTCTATCACTTCTGTCCCTGTCCCCATCTACCTGTTTTTAACCTTCTATTTCTTTCTTTTCCTCTCTCGATCTCCCCTGTCGACAGTGCTTAGAATACACCGATTGCATCATTAGCAGAAATCAAAGACCTCACTCCAAAATAAAGCACATCTTAGGTGGATAATTGCACACACGGATATAAAATCAAGCTGGTTTTACTTTTTCATTCTAGTGTAAATCGAGACTATACCTTTGGACTCGAGTTGTAAACCGAGTGTATGCCTAACTTTTGACTCGTGTGTAAACTAAGCCTATGCCTATCTCTTTCATTGTAATGTAAACCGTACCTATTTCAAGTGTAAATCGAGCCAATGTCTACCTTTTGACCGGAGTGTAAACCGAGCCTATCTCTATCTTTTTTTATTTTAATGTAAACCGTACCTATGTCAAGTGTAAATCGAGCCTATGTCTACCTTTTTTATTGTAATGTAAACCGTACCTATGTCAACTGTAAATCGAGCCTATGTCTACCTTTTTTATTGTAATGTAAACTGTACCTATGTCAAGTGTAAATCGAGCCAATGTCTACCTTTTGACCGGAGTGTAAACCGAGCCTATCTCTATCTTTTTTTATTTTAATGTAAACCGTACCTATGTCAAGTGTAAATCGAGCCTATGTCTACCTTTTGACCCGAGACAGCTGAATAAAAGAGACATTAAGTTTTAATAATGCTTGATATTTAACATTATCTTAAAACATTTATTTGTGAAGAAAAGCTGATTTTTAATAAAAACATTTCCCAATGCAAGGTTCGAAAGTTGCTCGAGGAAGATGTTTATTGTTAAAATCGTTATAATGAATGAGGTGTGTGATAGGAATGAAAGAGGATGTTGTAGAAAGTGAAGATTATAAGGATAAGGAGGAGAGATAACGATTGACCCTTGACACGGAAATGTTAAGATTGTAGCGTTCAGAGAAGCACCTGCACACGAGTTTGTTCCACAAGATAGCAATTCTTGGAAAAAAGCTCACTTTGTTGAACTTACATTTTACATTTGAAATACAAAGGAAATTCGGCTGATTCATCTCCTTGGGTGTAGCATGTCTTGTTATAGAGGTAAAGGTCTAAACTGTTGGAACTAAAGAACGAAGCTCGTCTGAACATTTGACATGGAGATGACGATAGAATAGCGACTTGGCGTGTACCGTTGTGTTTGTAGGAAAAATTATGCTATATAACAATAATATGAAGAAGAATGTGCTGAAGACATGAGAAAAGATATGATATCGCTGAAATAGCAGGCAGTAGAAAGTGAAAATTATCAGGATAAAGAGGATAGATAATGTTATTATAATAATAAAAAAATGTTTAAAGACATCTATACAAAATACATTTAAAATTTTCTGAAACTGGATTTAAAAGATGTTCACCAATTTCTGTTGTGAATTATTGTAAACAAATAGCATTATATGCAGAATAGCATCCCAAACTTTAGATTTTCATCAAGAAAATTGATGTTTACCAGTTTAAACGCTGCTTTTCGGAAGGTACCACGTTTGTTTTTTTTAAATTGCTATATTTGCTATATTAAAATATTTCGCATTAAAGGAAGTAAATTGAAACCATTTTCTCATCATTAATTTAGATAATTAGTAGTCCAGCAACAAAAACGTTCAATTCCAAAACTCAAAGGGTCAAATTCTGACATATACAACATAAGAGATACATACCAAGACTTCCAAGGGGAAATTTTATGCCAAGTTTGGATTTTCTTATATGTGAAATAATAGCAAGAGAATTGTAATAGAAATGTCATTTATTATTTAGAGACAGAAAACCCTTTTTCGATAAATATATTTATAAACTAGCAGTATAACCCGTCTTTGCCCGGGCCTTTCATTACTGGGAATTTTTGCCGTTCAATTAAAGCAGTTTAAGTTTAAAGTCAGCCCACCCGAAAATCAATATTAGTAACAACATTTGGGTGAGACTGAGGTACATCCCCAAATGGGGGGGGTTAACAATTTCAATGTGAGGGAGGGTGTGAAAAGAGAACTGTATGATAATAATTAATATTATTTTAATAATTTAAACTACTTATTTTTATCAAACTTTTCATGAAGAAAATATATACAAGAATAGATTGTAAGTAGTAAAATATTGCTGAGAGTTATAATGGTCAGAAAGTAGTGGAGAGCCATTGTCGCTAACAATTTGGACTCAAAACAGCCACTGAAGAATTCGCTATCAAAAAAAAAAATTTTTTTTCATCGAAATCGGATGAAAACTGGAAATGTATTAGGGTGGTGCAAAAATAATGTCGTTTTCTCACATAGTAGCATATATGAGAAAACGACATTATTTTTGCACAAACCTAATATAACATCCGATCACACACGCATACACACATTTTGAGAATTATAGATAGAGAAGGATAAGTTTTGATAAATATTTTTATCTTATTCTCCACTTCTTAATTTATTTTGTCTCTTCCTTGCCCCCTAGCGAGTGACATGCTTGATTCTCCTTAGCTGCAGAATATAATGGGCTCCCTTATTATTTTGTGAGCTGAGCGGTGCTATTAAAATATTTAAAAAAACAAAAACAAAAAGCAACTTTATATATTTTCATGTCATCGGTGTTTTAGTAGGATCCCTGTGAATATGCAGTATTATTGAAGGGCGATAAATGAGTTCTCGTGGTGTATAAGTAAACTGTAAACTGTAAATGAATGTGCCGTGAATCAGTTGAACTAAGTTTATGACCGTTAATGACGACCAATCTTTCCCCACCCCTGTTTGACCTCGTGCCACATGAAATGCAATCTTTCAAAATAAAAAACATTTTTATTTTATTGTTTCAAAGATTTTTTTTTCATGCAGGGTGATTGAAAAACAAATATAATCTTTCTTTGAAAACTCTTATGCGAACTGCCGGCGATTTGAATTCGAACAATAATTTTGCAAACTCGATTTTGACGTTAAACACCTCGACATAAAGAGGGAAAATGTAAATAAAAATATTTAAAAATTGCTACCTAAATAATAAATATACTCATCAGAACCACTGCAGAGTTTTTGCAGTGACCCAACGCAAAATGGAGCAGAGTGTTAGAGGAGCAATAAAAAGAGATAATCAAAGAGAGTAGTAGATTTGAAGTCAAAAGAGAAATATGGCCACATGAGATGGAGAGAGATAATTGAAAATATGAAAAGGAAGAAATTATTTAAAAAAAAAAAATGGCAACAAAAATTTTCCAAAGATTTGGAGAAACTACCATAAAAAGGAAGAATTTGAAACATCTTCGATCTTCAACTCACATATATTATGGGTAATTGTACTAGGATTTTTACCCAATAAAAACATTGCAGGTAATTTGGAAAATGTCGTCAGTATATCAGTGTGTGAGACAGAGATCTCGACGTCTGTCGAACTCTCTGCATTAGCAGAGAGGAACCCGGACGAGGCTTTGTCGAAGGGCAAGGTTTCGTCCGGGGAGGTAGACAGGCCTTGAACCCGTCTAGGCGGGTTCAAAGAGGCTATATTTTTGGCCGAGCCTACGGGCTCGGAGATACCCACATTAAACCGGCCTTGTGCCACATTTGGTCCTCGTGAGTAGATAGATAAATACAGTCAGTATATCACTGTAGCTTGAATAATAATCAGTACAAACAAAAGATAAACCCTAAAATTAGTTCAAGTGTATGCACCATCGTCAGAATAAATTCTGAAGAGAAAATTGAAAGGATTTTTTTAACAGCATTAACAACGATCGAGAACATCAAAACAGTAAGAATCTCCGGAAAGAAAATTTGGAATCAAGAAGAGAATTAAGAGTTGAAAGTTAAATTATCAGAGAGAAAAATTTGAATTATGAGCAGATATTTTCAAAAAGCGAAGTCAGTGGAAATGGAGGTGGAAAAGTGCAAATAAAGAAGAAATGATATCTACCAACAAAGCCAGTATAGTTAAAATGTTGTAGCCATTATAGCAATTTACTAAGCGTGGCTTAGATGCGAAAGTGTGAAGCACCCAGTGAAGATCGAACTCACTACTCAGTTGTAAATGATCTAGTGAAATTAGCGTGCTAGCCTTTACACCCCGTCGATGCGTCGAAGATGTAATCATTATATATATATTTAAAAAAAAAAAAAAAAAAAAAAAGAAGAGCTTATATATGAAGCGGTTATAGAATGTAGTCAAATTTGATTTTAATTATACGAGAAGCAAAATAATTCTAAAGAAGAACATGTGTGCTTTAATAAGGTCAAAAAGAACATTATCGAACTTCAGGTAGAAATCAAGAACCGATTCCAGGTTGTGTGGTCTAACGGATACAAACAGGGAAAACATGAATAACAAATTGCTTACTTTTAATTAAGGAAGCAGCAGAGATTAAAAAAAAAAAAAAAAAGAAAAATAAAAGAAAATAATAATTAAAAAGGGGAGATAATCAGGGCGTAGAACTGATGAAAAAGCGAAATATGGATAAGAGAAAATTGAAAATGTAGAATGAAACAAAATTTACCAATAAAAAAATCTTTCTAAAAGAAATCCTGGAATGATTAGACGAAGCTATCAGGAATGGGAAGAGTTTGAAACAAGCTCGACCTGCAACTTGCATAGATAAACGGTAATTCCTTGCATTGAAAGACAGAAAATGGGACATTATCAAATGCAACGAGAAAATATTAATATTACGTTGGTGCAAAAATAATGACGTAATAATGTCGTTTTTTGACGTATTTTTTAACGTCAAAAAACGACATTATTACGTCATTATTTTTGCACCAACCTAATAATAACCAAAGCATACAATGCAGACCTGTATGCTACGAAAACGAAGCACTCACTTCAGCTGATACTCTTAATATTCTTGAGTTAACACTAGATGGAATAAGGTTTGCGCTGAAAAAAATATGTTGAGAGATTCGTAACTTTCTAAGGGTATTTGTGTGTAAGCAAACGCGGCAATATCAACTGGAATTTGAACTCGGTACGTCAATCCCACTTTCTGTAACTATTACGGTACACACCGATCCTGACAGCAGTGAGAAATTTGAAAATATTTCAGTCACGTAGCAGAAAAGACTTACGACTTTTGCTCGTCCAATATAGATAATCATATTTTCTTGCAACAACCTTTTTAGAATAATAAGCAAAAACTTTAAAATAATGCGTAGCAATTTATTCAGTTTTATTTGAAGTCTTCATTTTATTTTTACTTTCTATTTGCAAAAGTCAAAGGCGAAAATATAATTATAAATATTAAAACTAGATCTGAACTTTCTGTTAGTATTATCGTCATCGCGCAAAAGTAATTCTTTTCTTGTTTTTTTGTTTTTTTTAAATTCTTTGTTTTTCCGGCGCCAAAATTTTTAAATTTTTTTTTTCTTGGCGATATTCTTCGGTGATTTCACACAGTGTGAACTGGCGCGACCAGACCGCCATATTGAATAACAATTTTGTCGTCTGTTGTCTCTTAAAATCTTTTCTTTTTTTTTTTTCTCAGTTTCAACTTGCATTTATGTCTACATTAATCTCCTTCAGGATGATTCCTTTCGCTATTCTTCTTCGTCTTCATGCCTTGCTTTCTTTATTTAGTTCTTTTTTCCTTCTTTTTTCCTTCTTTTTTTTTTTTTTTTTTTTTGTTTCACACTTTTACTATTTCGGATTTTACATTTCTGTTCAACTTCTCTCCAGTTATCTGAGATTCCTCACCGTTTCATGAGTCAGGTTTTATTATTTTTAACATTTTTCTCGATCCATTTTGACATATTTTCAAATGCTCTGTTCTCTTTTGTAATATTGATAATATGGTAGATTTGATATAAATCTTTGCCTCAGAAAATTAGGTGTTCTTGTCATTTTACGCTTTGTTTTTATCATCTACTGTTATCTCTTTCAATGATTATTCATTAGAATGGTAAATAACATTAGAAAATAATAATTATAATATATTTATATAATTAGAATAATATATTTAATAATTTGGGTAACGTTTTATAATTTTTATTTAAAAGGCAAAGATAAAAACACATGAATGGAAAATATTCTCAAACCGGCCGAACGGGAAAAAACGGTTTAAAAACAGTCTTGTTTCGTCATTTGGTTAAGTTATGGAGGGAGACCTATTTCGACAATTGTTTAGATGATTGAAAGTAAGTCGAGAAAACACATAATTAACATAATATAAAGAAATATTATTCTAACGCAGGGGTTTCCAACCTTTTTTGAGTCATCGCCCACTTTCACATGGAAATATTTTCCACTGCCCACTTGTATATTAAAAGTATACGAAAATTGCCTGGTAAAAGTTTGTTACTGGTTCGTAAACTGACTTTATAGTGTGGTAGAAGATACCAAAAGGAGGTAACAAATAACGCCGATTTATGCAGCGGCTTCTGCTACTACCGTATTAAAGAACAAACGAAAGCAAGTTTCAAACTTGAAAGCAAATTTTTTTCGGGTAACATTTTGAAATAACATTCTAATACTCATAATCTTATATCACGAACTAAAATAAAGTGACCACTAAGGTTGGAATACCTTAAACAAAACAAACAAACAAACGAACCAAAATTTCCAGTCGCCTACAGTTTTCTGTTCAGTTACACATCGCTCACCCAACAGATCAAATCGCCCATCGATTGGTGATATCGCCCAGGTTTGGAGACGTTTTTTCTAACGCAAACAGCGAGTGGGTGTGTGGTTTGGGGGTTTTCTTCGAAAATGAATTCTGTATACACAGCAAGATATAAACGGCCCGCTTCTTTCCTCTCGGCTGTGTGCTTATATATTTATCTATCTTTGATTTTTCCCATTCAGGCGCATCCTCCGGGGCAGCTGTGCCAACTACCTGTTCACATATCAGAGGCAACCAATAACATCTACTGCTTTACGAATGTAACAGATTTATGAAGGATATTATTCTAATCGAGATTAACGTATTCTATCCAAAAAAGCATATGTTAAAAAAGAAGAAAATAATTCGTAATCGTGTCTTTGCAGGTAGCACTGATCATTCACGCTATGACCTCTCTTAGTGCAGAGAACAAATCAAGCTTCGATCAAAATTCACGCAGCAAATAGTCAATAGAGAGAAATGTTTATTCAAAAAATATAAAGGTCAAAGTTCCCTTTTTATTTTTTAGGTTGCTAGTTCCGGTTTCCTCTTATTTTATTTTATTTATACGTCTTTCTTCATCATACCAGCATCCTCAGTATCAACCGATAATATTAATAAAATGTAAAGAAAGCGAATTAACAAAAGACAAAAAAAAACGAAAAATGCCTCCTGTGTTAAAGCAGTGCTTTTTGCTTACATCTGAAGATTCTTCTTCATGTCGTAGGGATCATAGCTCTCCATAACTTCCTAACTTTCGTATATCTAAACAACATAGTCTCCTTACTATACATTCAGTCAGTTATATGCCATGCGTGATACACGCTTAGGCGATCATGTATCTTTCGATACATGACTGACGAGGCAGATTTTTTTCACGCAGTAGGTTGCCATTTCTTTCTGTGGTAGACTATAGGCTATAGAATCCGGTCTGTCCTGCTTTATCCATAGCTTTCCTAAGTAAGTGAGGTAATGGATTCGACTGGGATTCGAACTCGGCTCTCCGATTCCTCAATCCGAGCCGCTATCCATTAATCCACGGCGCCTCCATCAGTCAGTTATGTGCCATGCGTGATACACGCTTAGGTGATTATGTCTCTTTTGATACATGACTGACGAGGAAGATTTTTTTCCCGCGGTAGATTGCCATTTCTTTCTGCAGTAGACCAGTAGCCATCCAAGGCTATAGAACCCGGTCTGTCTTGCTATTTACCCATAGCTGGGGGGGAGAAAAAGAGGATTCATAACTTTCCCAAGGGTATTAGCACGTATCAAACAGTCCAATCGCTATCTATTAATCCACCGTGCTCCCTGCGCAAACTGTTTCGTAGTGTAGTTGGTTATCACGTCGGCTTTATACGCAGAATGTCGCGAGTTCGAAACTCGCCGTAACCTACTATGCTTTATATATACTTATTCTGCCATCCATTTACAGAAGATTTTTTTTTAGGTAGGTTGCTTACTATTTCCCTCTGCCTGATTTGCATTCATTGTCTTTTGAGTATCAAATTCTCCAAACCCCCTTTCCTCATTAACGTCTTAATTGCTGTTGTTCCCAAATACCAAAGTGCTCATTTTGGTTGTCATGCTCATTGTTTACACCTCCTGAAATTCTTCAAATGTCTGTCGTTGGACTCCTTAACTTTCTTAGTCCTGGGTATGACGATAAACTGCATCCGGCAGTAAGGCCTCTGAACGGGTGATTGAAGGATTTGAAGAGACCGGAGCCACGTCTTAATTGCTGATTTTCCCAGGTCCTGACTCAAGTTGAAAGCATCTGTTAGGATCCTAGCTATGGGCATATAGTGAACCCCAAACAAAAGACTATGAAAGTATAAAAATGCAGTTTTATAGTACCAGTAATACCTTTTTTGAGACCAACAATGCATATTTATAGCAAAATTATACAGAATATGCACATACTATCAAACTATAGCGACTTCACCCAAATCCGTTTAAAATACTACGAAACAACGAAGATTAACTTTTAACATTATCCGGACTATTGTCCTCATCATTACAATGTTTCGGCTGTTGTATGCTCCGGCCTTCTTCAGGTGGTTGTACTGTCGAACTGAACCCTTTATTTCGCTCACTTATTTCGTCTAATGGATGTCAGTTACCTCCTGTTAATTTTTTCCTCTCAAAAGTTCTCCACTGCCTTAACCGGGTATTGAACACACACTCTTTGGGTTCTGTGACTGAATCTAACCAACGCCTTTACCCACTGTGCCATGTGTCCTTGAGGACATCTGTGTATGAATTTCTCGGTATTATAAACCTAATGTCTTCAGCAACCATTTTTACCAGTGCTCATATTACAATTTTTGCTGTTATCATTTTATGTTTTTACCGGAGCTCATATTGCAACTTTGTTGTTGTCATCGCTTTTCTCCGGCACTCCTTATTACTGGTTCCCATATTGTATTTATTTCTATGCTTGGTCGGCTCAGGAGATTTTTGTGGCCTAGCATATGTGCTGATTACTTCAGTTTACAAATTTTCCAATGGTGTTCCTTGTCTATGATCTCAACTTGATCCCACAGAGGGCAGTGATCTCCTTTCTCTCTCCATGTGTGGCGACAAAGATAAAGACAATAGTCCTAATAATGTAAATAATGTACATAATACCTCATCTCAGAAATATAGACAGAACTTTTAATTAATCCATATAATATCCTATACTTTCTTAAATCAATCTGTACTTCAAAAATATAACTACAACATAAAACACATCACTGCCTCTAGAAATTATGTCCGTCCAAACATGTATATGCACAAAAGCAGAGTATCATCTACCATGTACTCAATTATGGAAGCAGAATAATTTATAACTTCCAATGTCCTAAGAAAATTAAATTTCCATATTAAATGACCCATAAGAAGTTGCCGTTAAAAAAAAACCCAAATCAACCAATGTTTCTAAATTGTATAACACAAATTTCAACTGACTCAAGTATAAATGATCTTTTTGTAGACATTTTCCTTAAAACTTTCACGTTGCTCATATGTTTCATCCGAGGTATTCTTAACATGCTTAAATTGACCCACATCCCGTTGCATCAAGTCTCCTCTTCATCTTATAAAAGCTAAGCAAAATATTAAGAAACAAATAATGTTTGCTAAAAACAAAGAGTTATGAATTGCTATGTAATGCCAGTTCCCCTCATGGCAACTAATGCTGGATAATTTCCACAAGGATGAAGAGGAGACTCAAGGTAACAGTGATTTGGTTCTGCAGTATGATGATGAGCATGGACGGAAACTTTTAGGAAAATAAGAACAATAACGACATTTGTTCTTAGAATCAAAGTGTTTAGATTTTTGGGAGATATGATGAGGATAGATGACTTGGAGATTTTGACACTCACTGGAGTGCAAAACAGTAAGAAAAAAATAGCAGATAACCTATCTCACAAGCTTGTGCAAATGGAAGACATGGATTGGGAGGGAGAGATGGAGAAAAGAAAAAACGTTACTAAGCGCTACGAAGCATAGGAAGTTGTGGAGAGTTATTATCACCCACATTCTGAAGGGACATAAAAGAAGATACAATCTTCTGAAATCATACAACAGATTAAAAGTAGATGAACATATTTTTGATACAACGTACTATTCTTCACCTATCTTCGATCGTCCGTCAGAATTTTGATTTTGAATTTTTAAAACAAAAATAAATCTACGTGTCAAAACACTGAAGGATTTTTTTTTTTTTTGTTTTTTTCATTTGGGAAAAATTCTAAGATTATTTTTGGAAATATCTGCTTAGTTTCTGCTAATCATCAAATAACACACTGAAAAAATAGTTAAGATAGTAACATTGTTTTCAAAATTCGTTCTCTTTGCTGTTTTATTTTCAGATCGAAAACAAGAAAGTAATTTCTAAAAATATTAGTTTGGTTTGGTTGATCTCGTTTATCAACACCTCTATGGGTTATCTAATGCCGAAATCTATGGGTTATTTAATGCCGAAATATGGCTTCAGCTGCATATCTTCTGAACACAATTTTATACTTTCAGGGAATATAGTTTGTAGATCATAAAAATGTATGGTTGCTGGTATTTTTTTATAAAAAAAAATATATTGCTGGTAATCTTACTATAAAAATGTATTTTTATACTGTATTGTAATACAATTTAGGGTTGCTAGAAAGAAAGAAGAAAAAGAAAAGGCGAGAATTAAATTTAGGTGATGAGAAGCCATCACGAACAGGACACTAAGCGATGTTATTTTTCTAACAAAGAAAAATGGTAAAATATTATTTTCATTGTCGAGAAGTAAGATACTGGATTTAATCTGATTTATGTTACGAGGCGGAGAATAAGATATAGCCAATCTGCCCATGGCAATGGTGAAAATTCCAGGCTGGTCAAATGGCCTGCGAGACAGAATTCTAAATAGATAAAAATTAATTAAGCACGCACTGACCGAAAAAACAAAATGCCCGCGCAACCTCCCGCAGGGTGCTTGGAGATAAAAATTAATTAGGTCAAGCTTGACCGAAACCAAAATGTCCGTGAAACCACCTCCATGTCATTTGGGAAAAACACATGTTTATTGTCAGGGCTGGCTATGATAGCGAAATTATTTTATCAGAACTGTTAATTAGTTAGGCGGAGGTAATCATGTGAAGAAGGAGGGGAGGCCTGTTGAAGGGATAGGGTGAGATGCCACTGTGAAAGAGAGGGGAAACCCGTTGACACCCTCTGAGGGTATGGTGAGATACCAATATGAGAACAGAAGAAGGTGGGAAGACGAAAGACTTCCAAAAATGGAAAATAATAAATTTTCCTGACCGAAAACAAAGAAGTGGATTGTGAATTTAGAATTATCAAGGAACCCCAAACCCCGACAGACCCACCCCGGTTTTGGTCGGCGTCCATATAAGCAGAGTCACAGCGAGTGAAAAGCAGTACCAGTTCGAGTACCAGTTCGAGTTCCATTTGAGAGGCAGTTGAGTGAAGTTCGCAGTTGGAGTTGCACCCGCCTCGCAGATAGCTGACTTGAAAGATTCCAGGCATCACGACCTCAACTTCTAGCCAAGGACAATTTATTTTTGAAGAACGACTTAGACTCATACCACCAAAACAAGTTTTACGAATATCGCCTGAAGATACACCAAGAACCAGTTTCTTAAAGAACAAACAACTTAAGATGTTAAGACTGGCCTAACAAACACAAAGTGTCACGAATCCATATAGCGGGTTTGGGAGAAAGACGCAGTCCTGTATTCAGCAACCAGATATAAAATATTGTTATCCTTTTTAACACATTTGAACTTTTCGAGTTATTATTTTCTTTTCTTTTATATATACTTGTGCGGTGTTGCCCTTGTCCGGACTCAGCTTGCATTACGGCCCGGCGACCAAGATCAAATCACAACGTGGGTAGGTTAGACTAGAAATCAAAACAGTTACTTCGGTAACCAGACGTTGGAAGCGAGCTGGGAACGACAAGGCTGATATTGAATCTAACTAGATTCCCATCCGAATCACCAAAAGGTTAGAACGTCACATTCGGTGCCGCGACCAATACCAAGCCAGTTGGTCGTCACAGGACAGGATAGCACGACGGACGTAGCCAGACAGACGTCACATTTGGCGCAGCGACACCGGGGGACGTCACAGTTTAGTGTTGCCTTGTTGGTTATTATACTATGAAAATTTATTGTTGGTAATCTTACTATAAAAATGTATTTTTATACTGTTTTAGTGTTGCATTGTTGGTCATTATACTATGTAAATTTATTGTTGGTAATTATTTTTATAAAAATGTTTTTCCCTACAAAAAAATGTATGGTTGGTCATTATTTTCTAAAAGTGTATTTTTGGCATTTTTGCTATAAAAATGTATTTTTATACTTTCCTAGTGCTTTGATTTTAGTTTGAGAAGTTCACTATTTTCCCATATCTAGGACCCTAACAGGGGCTACTACTCCGGCTCAAGGTGGACGTAGAAACAACAGCAATCAAGACGTCTTTCTATGCTCCTCAAAACCTCCAAGCTCCCGATCAGAGGCCTTGCTGCTGGATGTAGTTTATCGTCATACCCAGGACGAGCAATTAAAAGGTTGTACAACGCTCCTCAAAACCTCCGATTACCCGATCACAGGCCTTGTTGATGTAGTTTATCGTTATACCCAGGATTTTAAAAATATTAGGATAACTTTATCTCAATTTATTCAAGCAACACTAAAGCTCTCAAAGAAAGAGAAATAACAAATATTAAGCAAAAAGATAGCCAATTTTTTAAATCTATTATTAATATTCACCCATGGTAGGTTCACACCAATAGAAACTGGTATCTTACACCGGAGATGAAGTTCCAATAAGTCGTCTCTATAATCCAGCACCCACCTCAGTATTATAGCAGTTTTAAATAATACCGTTTGTTCGATGGTTCTAAACTTACCCTCATTTTTCTTTTCTTTCCGTCATTTTCTTCTAGATTGTTCCAAGTGTTCCGATAACGATTGGCACGACTTTCCATGTCATGCTCATCAACACACCTATTTCATGATAAAGTCGAGATACGTTATCGGTTTCTTTTACATCTATTCTCTAATTCATCGAAAAAGCGAAATAAATGCGCTTTTTCTCTCGTGTAATTTGATTGATTTGACCACTGATGACAATTCCAGAACAACTTAACAATAAACATTTTTTTCTATCCTCTGCCAGCCGCAATGATGGAAAAAGCATTACCTCGAATCATTGCCAGTGAGACACGCTGCAAGAGTCACTCCGTTTCGCGAGGTTCGTCCCTTAATCGAAACGCAATCGCGCAAATCCTCCAAAGGAACGCCATCGAACGAGGGCCAATAACCTCAGAAGTCTCCACTGTCACAGGAGTAAAAAAAATCTATCAGCAAAAGAAAAATATTTAACTATTTTTTTCATCTATGCGTCCCGGACGATGGATTCTGGCTCAACCGCGGAACTGATCAAATTACCGGTCGAAAATGCATCCGCACAGGTCGCATCCCAAATCAACGACTTCCCCATTTTAAAAGGGAAAATGCTAATGCCATCCGGCCGCTTTCCATCACTACAGTCGAGGCCCACTGGTTCGATTCGGGAATGGAACCCATCTGCATCCAAACCTCTTTTGATGATGTCGTTTATTACTGCATTCCGTGGAAAGCAGCCGGCACTACGACGACAGGAGAGAGGATGCAAACCAAACTCATCGATGGAAATTTATATCCTGTTACGTAAGATCCATAAATGACTTTCTTCTAATATATTGTCATAACAAAAATCTACTGGATATAATGAAAGAACTTAATCACGTAAAACCTATCATCAAATTGACACATGAATTTGAAATAGAAAAATCTCTACTTTTCCTCGACATAACAATAACAAATTAGATTTTAGAGTTTCAAGCCAACCGAATAACAAAAACGATCAAATTAATTCCTATTCTCACCACAGTCAAAAAATAAAATCAGAGCTAGTCATAGGATTCTACCTCACAGCGTTCACAATATTTAACCTAAAATGGCCATGTCAAGAAGAGAAATACATTTTTAAGCCCTTCACCCCTAGCACGCAAGGGGTTACAGTTAGTGGGAGTAAGATTAAAGAGGCGTGAAAGAGGAAAGGATGAAAAGGACGGAGAATAGACTAAGACATCTGAAGATTATTTACATTATTCGGACTATTGTCCTCATCTTTGTCGCCATATTTATTACAAGGTTTCGGCCGTTGTACGCCCCGGCCTTCTTCAGGTGGGTAGAATGTCGAACTTAACCCTTTATTTCGCTCACTGGGGTAGACTGTTCTAGTTCCACGTGCCATATTTAATGGATGTCAGTTATCAGTCATCTCCTGTTCATTTCCGTCTGAAAGTTCTCCACTGCCTTAACCGGGTATTGAACTCACACTCTTTGGGTCCTGTCACTTGATCTAACCAACACCTTTATCCACTGTGCCATGTGTACCTAATACCTCATCTCAGCAATATAGACACATCTGAAGATGTCGAATGACATTGCATTTGAATAACTGAAGATTATAGCTATCAGGGAAGCAAGTAAGAGGAAAAGAGTTACACAGACGGGAAGGGCGAGACATGAAACGAGACGGCTACATTTAACCATTTTCACAGTGAACGGGTGGGACTGAGATACCAACCTAGTAGCACGTTTAAATTCATGAAGTTTGGGAACCAGACTGAAAAAAACATTTATACTACTTCACTATCCCCATCATTTCATCCTCAACACTAGACAACGGCCATACAAATCCGCAAATCCAAAAAATTAGACATGACCAATAGCACTTCTAACATCAACAATACAAGATTCATAACCTTGGCTTCTAACACTCTAAAAAATTTGAAAATATATTAGCTATGCTCAGCACTAAGGTCTTACAAGCACATCCAAGTCTATTGGAACTATAATTAGGAAGAAAAATAAACCTAACGCCACTTCAGATGCGCAAGATTTATCAATAAAAGTGTTTGCAATGTTGATACACTTACATTGACGTGACATCTCGAAATCTATAAGCCCGCGTCTCTGAACACAAGAGAGACCTACAGTGGGACAAAACTTTAAATCCGCTCGTATTACACCGGAACAAAACTGGACAATTTTGATTTTACAACTGCCACTCTAATTAAAAAAGAACATTTTTACATCCGAAATACTTCGAAGGAGTACTGATAAATATTTTACCAACTTTAAACACACGTGTATTATTACATCACACCATTTATTATTAAATCTATTCTTAAAGAATCTAACGTATAGTTAACTACCACGACCAGTGTTGATGTGAAAACGTCCCCAAATCAATATGCGGACAAGCGCCAAACAAATAATGTTTACTAGACACACACGCATACATGTATATACATTATCATCGAAAATCGCTTAGACAAACTAGAATTATGATACATTTAAACTCATAAATTATACACAAGACCGCTGTTTGACAAATGCAGGTGAAGTCTGCTTAATCAATCAGAATGAAACACAAAAGTAAATATACCAGATTTTTTTCCACATCTCCTTCTCTGTTAAACCTTTAATAAAAGCAAAACAAGATAGATTTATAAATGTCTCTTATTTGCTCTTTGTCCTTTCATGCTTTTCTGTGTTTATTCCATATTTGCAATTATATCAATGGCGACTGAACGACAGCAAGTTTCCTCAAATCTCCAGCGCGTTCTTCAGTATCCTTACAAACCCAATCGCAACTCTTCTTCTAGTTGAACTTCGATTCCAGGAATCTTGGTGCAGTTCCAAGATTGAGTAATAAGTAATTTCCGGTTTTGGGGGAAGCAATTGTAGTGACGAATGTATCATCCTAACTAATAATCTTTTTTCGATGTATCTTAACAGTTGATGTAAAATGAGTTACATACGATAATGTTCAACGTAAGAACCAGGCGATTGGCAATTATATATTTCCACAAAAGCTAACCACCGTAGAAGAAACGTAACGTTGTGCGTGTGGTGGGATTGTCGAGATATTATTTATTTGGAGTTCTTAAACCGCAATGAAACAGTAAATGCACATTCATACATTCAGCAGCTGCAACGTGGCCATATAAGTGTTGTAGCATACCTACGGACGATAATGGGTATGTTCCCATTCATATAAATACATTGCTAAATACTGTATGTTGGTCTGCAGTTGGAGATTCGTCTCCAGCTGTGCTAGTCGAACTCTCTGCCTTTGGGCAGAGAGGAACCCAGACGAGGCTATGCCACAGGGCAAAGTCTCTCCTGGGGTGGTAGACAGCTATCCGACCCCATTGTTTACGGGGTCTACGGGGAATCTTTACCCGAGCCTACGGGCTCGGAAACACCACGTTAAATTCGGCCTTGTGCCACATCTGACCGCGTGGGGCGATTGGCAAATATCCTGCAGTTGGAGATTCGTCTCCAGCTGTGCTGGTGTATCTCTCTGCCCAGAGACGGGGCTATGTCAAAGGGCAGAGTCTCGTCTCGGGAAACAGCTACCCGACCCTGTTTTATACGGGGTCTACAGGGAATTTGTAGCCAAGCCTACGGGCTCGGATACCCCACATTAAATTCACCGTTGTGCTACATCTGACCGCGTGAAGCGGTTGGTAGATATCCTAGAGTTGATGATTCATTGTGGAATTCACTTGACTCACTTCTAGCAGTTGATCACTTCTTCCACGCGCAGCTGGCGAATCTTATATGTGATGTTCGTGTCCTAAGTATTATCGTTCATTTTCAACCTTCGTGTGATTATTCTATTCAGTAAATTTCCCTAGGTTACAACAATAAGTTTAGTCGATAATCCCTCTGCTCGCGTCAATAGGAAAAATGATTTTCTTCCATAGAAGGCTGCATACAATTAGAATAACAACAGAAACCATTTTGGAACTCGGTTGGTTTGCTCTACTTCACCCGACATACCTGCTGCGTATAAATAATCTAAATTTATGTATTTCAACAGGAATTCTATCAATAACCAAAAGAAGAATTGAATATGACGAAGAAACTGGGCCATCTGTTATGGGTTAATGGAACAAAGACGAAAGTGATATATATATTGACGAAAGCAAAATAAAAGTGAATTCCCATGCAGGAGACGATATCGTCCGTGTCCTTCATCTGAGTTGGCATATTTGACCACTTCTACGCGCAGCTGGCGAATCTTATATGCGTAACACTGACCAAAACCTCCATACGTAGGTTTCTACGTATATAAACGTAACCCTCTACCTCGAGTGGCCCCGAGCCTTGCAAAGGGTGAACCTTACTCTAATTAAAAAAAAAATAGTCAACGAACCCATACACTTATCTGAAGTTGAATGAGTCAGTCAGTGCCATGCGTGATACTTTCGATACGTGACTGTCGAGACAGATTTTTACCGCAGTAGTTTGCCATTTACTTGTTGAGGTAGACCAGCTACCATCCAAGGCTATAATACCCGGTCTGTACTGCTATTTACCCATAGCTGGAGGGTGAAGAGGATTTATACGGGTATTAGTACGTAAGTGAATGTAATGGATTCGACTGGAATTCGAACTCGGCTCTCTGATAGGTCAGTCCGAGCCGCTATCCATTACTCCACCGTGCCTCCTCTCTATGAGTAGAAAGTGAACGAGGAGAAAGTCTATTTGGCAGTTTTCAAAATTTTTTCATAGTAGTGATCTATTTATTAATTCTTTACACTATTTACATTGTTCGGACTGTTGGCTTAATCTTTGTGCCATATTCACGACGTTCCGGCTGTTAAACGTTCCGGCCTTCTTCAGGTGATTGGAATTGAGGACATCACTGTATGAATTCTGGGGACTTATAAAGAACACATGGCCCAGTGGATAAGAGCGTTGGTTGAATGCAGTGACTTGACCCAAAGAGTTGTGAGTTCAATACCTGGCCACTGCAGTAGTGAACAAAAACTTGGAGAATTAAGTTAAAGATAGATAACTGATACTGACACATCTGCAAGAGGCATGGCACGTGGAGCTAGAACAATATACACCGGTGCACGAAATAAAGGGATCAGTTCGAAATTGCAATCACCTGAAGAAGATAGATAGATGTAGGTGAACCGAAATATATTGTTAGATGTAGATAGATAGATCTATGTATTACGCTATCCCCCATCGAGTTGACGTTGTCCATCATAACAATGGCAGCCATAATACATGGTAATTACAACCTATAATGTACCTAAATATATAGAGATTTATTTTGTGCAATTTTTGTTTTTCCTCCATCAATGGAAGCAGTTAATTCTACGTTTCTGTTTGATTTTGCATGTCTTATTTTCAGTATCACGACACGTTCATCTCTGTATCTTACCTCATACTGGGTTGATGTAAATATGACAACTTACATTAGTCTTGAATAACCACATATGCTATATTTGATGTATATTTAAAATTTATCAATGCCTCTTTTCTTCTGCTCCCTGCTGTAGTTGTGGCCTTCGATAAGTGTAAATAACTTTACGGGTATCTTGCTAACAGAAAAAAAAATCTATTGATCAAAAGCACTTCCTTCGCATTCCTGTTCGTTAATTTTGACAGTTCTTTGTAGATATTTATTGAAATACTACTGCGAAAAACAGCAGTGGATCTTCAAATGAAGCCTTTACCAGGTGATTACCCTGGAGTCAGGGATGGTTTCGGGGCTGAAGCATTATTGACACTAACCCAGAGGGCCCCAGAAATATACCAGAAAGACAGCAAATTTTGTTGTGAGAATTTTAGAAGCATGCAGATACGGCGGCTGCTCGATCTTGAAAACGAGGCTACATCCGCTTCAACTGACTCACCAACCATTTTTCATTTATTTGATTACAAGTATTATTTATTTAATCCATCCTCAATCTGATAATATAAGGCAGCTTAAAACATTAATTCTTTTTTGTTATGAAAAAATAATAGTGTCGTTAATTTGAACTGACGTGATTAAAAACAGATCGTTTTTTTATTGAATTGTTTTCTGAAGTATCTACAGTTCTGTTCGATAAAAGTAACTCACCTGATTTTTTTTACTTAAAAAATTTTTCGCCTATTGTTTTTTGGATCAAACTAATTTTTAATCTTACTAATATAAAGCCCCCTTCCCGACCACCTAGTAAAAAAGTTTACTCACCCTAAAGTATTCTATTGATAATTATAATTTTGAATATAAATTAGATTTTGGGAAAAAAATGTGACTCACTTATTTCCTGCAACTAGTAATCAATAGAAACATAACCGAACAGCTTTAAATAAAGAATAATAGAGGTATAATTTATTTATAATAGGTAATATAGTTCGAAATATTTAATAATCTTTGGGTCCTCCTTTATTTTGAATAACCTTTTCAACTCTTTTTGGCATTGACTTGATTAGGTTCTGGCAAATCTCATCCCCAAGCATTGAATTCCATTCGGATATAAAATTCACAATCAAATCCTCTTTGTTGCTCAATTGCTTTCTTGAGAGCCTGTACTTTATAATGCTCCATATGTTTTCTATGGGGTTGAGGTCAGGAGATTGGGGCGGCCATATCATAACACTCACCTGCTTCTCATCAAAGTATTCATCAATTTTGATTTGTGACAGGGAGAATTATCCTGCATAAAAATATATACGCTTGGTGGGGTCGATTTGCACCCTTTCAGCAGAAGGGAGCAGACAAGACTCTAAAATTCTCTTGTACTGCTCGCTCCTGAGGGTCTTTTCAATAGGTTTTAAGAAACCAGTTCCATGAAAAGAAAAGCATCTCCAAGATATTATACTGAACGGATGCTTGACAGTGCTTACTGCTAAATTCAAAGAGCTTTCAAAGCTTCTTCTTCTGATTTTAGATCGCTTATCCTTTGAATTTAGCTCAACTTTCGTTTCATTGGAGAAGAGAACATTTAGTAAAAAAAATGAGGTGAGTCACTTTTATCGAACAGCACTGTATATTAGAATTTTCTATTGGTTTTTTGAGTTCTTCATTTTGACGTGTCCTCCCCTGTCTTTCTTTTAAAATATAACTATTATTATTATTGTTAGTAGTAGTAGTAGTAGTAGTAGTACCCGTGAAAATCGCAGTTTCCCTCTGTTTTAAATTTTCCGATGAGTCGTAATCCTTAATTTAATGATTAAATGAGTGCCTTGGGAGTTTCTCCTCTATAAAATATCTGTAAAAAATTACCTATTGCATTTTCAACGCCAACAAAATTTGACAATAATAATTATAAGTATGAATACAGGTCATTATTTAAAGAAGAGGTTACCAAAAAAAAACAAGATTCAAAATTAATAGAGCCACAAACATTTAGGGCCCAGTGAGGATCGAACTCGCTACAATGATGCGCAAGCTCAAAACGTTGGTTATTACACCACGAGAATGCACTCCGTCCCTTGTATTAGGTCAGAAAAAAATTATTTCTTTTTAAGTAAATTTCAAAGAGAATATTAGATATTTGTACATGGATTTATTCGCCCACGTATGTGTCAATTTGTTCCACTCTTCCGGAAAGGAAAGAACCTCAAATGAGAAAAATGCATCTCATTTTCCTCCATTTTCACTTTTAACATTTAAAATCCGCAACTCACTTAGAAATCGCGTGGAAAGCGACATTGAAATGTCACCCGTCAAAATATGTTTATATCTCATTAATTTTAGTTACGTGTGAAATGGAATCACGTCTTCAAAAGCCACCAAATGAAAAACACCACGATCTTTTGTTTCAAGCCAGTAGTTTTTATTTGTTTAATAAGAGTAGTTTATATTAATGCCGTAGAAATTTCCGAAAATAACTTCATTACAAAGAAAAACCTACACGACTAGGAATATTGGAAAATGTTTCACAAAGGTAGAAAAGTCATAGAGAGAACAAGATTGTTGACGAATGCTGGGATTTTCTTAGAGACAGAAAATAAGGGAAATAAGAAACACAAGCGGAATTGTTATTAATAATTAGAAAATGACAATTGGGATTTTGGCGAGACTTGATGAGAAAGGAAGGCTTGTAGAACATTCGAAATGCGCCTCGAATTCAACGGAAATTCATAGTAATTGAGTTGACAAATTAAAAAAAAAGATTGGGATGGAATAATGAATATCACAAAGACAAGCGAGGTGTTAGCGGGGGTTAAAGGCACAAGAAATGTTTAAAAATAAACAAAGAAACCATTTTGAAGGGGGATATTATCAATCATATCCTGAAATAAAAATAGATAGATAGATAGATAGATAGATGTGGGTAAACTGAGATAGATAGATAGATAGATAGATAGATAGATAGATGGATATTAGGTTGGTGCAAAAATAATGATGTAATAATGTCGTTTTTTGACGTTAAAAATACGTCAAAAAACGACATTATTACGTCATTATTTTTGCATCAACCTAATCGATAGATTGATTCATTTTGAGTTATTGTCGATGATATCCTGAAAAGAGAAAGAAACATGACAGAGAAAGAGATAGAGTTGAGTGAGAATATCCAAAAAGGAATTTTTTTCTTTCCATACATACAGACCCCCCACCCAAAATTTAGTCTTAAAATAATCTAGGTTGATGGTTTTCTATAAAACAATCAGTGTGCATATGCATGTGGAAAGAAAGGGTGCTCGTTCATCTTACTAAAACAACACTGCATTTCGTTCTTTGCTAACATTTTGGCCACTTATAATGAATTCTGATAGGACTTCTAATTCTCTCAAAATCATTTCCCTGTAAATGTTCAAACAGTCCGGTGAGAAGACACAACCTTGTCTTATACTCCTTTCTGGTTTGTTTTTTTTTTTTATTTATTTTGTTATATAGAAATAAAGTGTCGTTGTCGACACTTCAGATTGAACACAGATCACCAGACAGCAAACACAGGCGATCCCATTGTGATTAAGTAGATCACGTGGTGGTAAAGGAAATGTGATATAATGGAATATGCATACACCTGTGTTCCCCCTCACTGAGATATGATTGGCTGGTGTCCATCATAAATACAGACGGACGTGCAGGTACGACAGAGTTTAAGTCTATGACGACGCCCATTGGACTACGCCACTGGCTATTCTTTTGGTCTACACCTATTACCTACGACTACGACGAGTACCAGTCGATTACTGCTACCGTGTACCACTTGGTTACAGTAGTCAAACCCACTTAGCTACTTCGATCAAATATATCCCTTTCCGGGACATATCTAAATGTATATATGGGAATTAGCGTACAAGTGATCGGTATACGCATTACAATATCGATTACTATACTGATCGCTATTCGGTGGTTGCTTTTCGAACGGGTATTATCGAGCAAGTACTATTAGTGAGAGTGTTATTAGAAGGCGTCTGACACCAGTGTTGTTCAACGGCGTTATTATAAATTGTATCTACGATTACAAAATCTCTACTACAACGAGCATGACGAAAGTGACAGCGTGTATTCCTTGACATTACAAAAGTGGGAACGAGTGTTTGTTGGCATTACAAAATATTTTAAATGAATTCATTTTCTATCCGTAAATGTGGTTTTACCAGTAACATAGTCACTTTTTTTCACTAATGTTCACTCCATTCAAGTCACAAGAGTAATTCATGGTAGAGTGGTATTGAATTGGCATTGTGATGTGGTGGTAGAACCTGTTAGGGTCCTGGCTATGGGCAAATAGTTAAGGTACAAACTGGAGACAAAAAATTATGAAAGTATAAAAATATATTTTTATAGTAAAAAATGCCAGCAATACATTTTTGACAAAAAAAAGTACCAGCAATACATTTGACTCACAACCAAAACGCTTTTACGAAAAACTGATTTCTTTCCAAGAATACATATTCTATTCATACGAACCTATCCTAAAAATTTTGTCGGCATTAAATTACCCATTGAGGTGTTGATATGCCGTAAAACAAAATAACCCACTATGGGGTTTTTTTAAGCTGAAACATATTTTGGATTGTGAGAATAATTCCATATTTTTTAGAATGAATATTGCATTAACAATTTTTTGGGAGAATAAGATTTTATTAGATAAAAGTTGTACTATCTAACCCATAGCTGGGGAGAGAGATTCATATCTTTTCCAAATGTATTTGCACGTAAGTAAATATTATGAACTCGAGAGGAATTCGAACCCAGCACTCTGATTTCTCATTCCGAGCCTCTATCTATTACACCCCTCGTACATCCACACCTGTAAATGTAAAGTATCTTAGAAAGAAAGAGGCATCGAGTAATGCTTATAACACAGCAATCGAATATTTCATTAGCAAGTAGGAGAACTCAAATGTATAATGTCAGGTTATAGATTATAATTTAGAATAAATGATATTCGTTTTATTGAGAGGATTCTAGACAACTTCTTCGGTAGCGTAGTGATCTTCCAAATAAAAATAGATAATGTTGGTTACTGTATAAAAATAAACCAAAAGCAATTATCAAATCATTTTATTTTTATTTTATTTTAATTTCAACAGACACAGAGTTCAATTTAATCATACCTACTGATATTGGCAACTTTTGCTTGAAGCTTTTTTTTTTCTTACCCTGAATCCATAACAGAACGAATATTCCCGTTTTCTTAGTTTAATCTTCAATCGAGTGTTAGTATGTAGTTTTTAATTTCCGCTTGCCACCAAGGTCGCATTTTCTGCTGAATCACCCTCTCTATCGAAGGGTGAAGAAGGCGACACGTCTTTCACTGCATGACGGCGTAGGCGCAGTCGTTGTGGATTCACGTTTCCGTCGAGGGGCGTTTCCGAATAAAGAACTCGCACAAGAGCATTACCACGAAATCTGCATTCCACTTGATCTCCTAAGCAATGGGCTTCGACGGAGAGGCAAACAATCTTTGAAACAGATTCACGCTCGACTCATTGTCTACTCTAAAAAAAAAAAAAAAAAAAGCTAGAAGTCGTAACTTGCAAAGGCCAGGTGTTCATGCTACACCCAACAATGTTTTGTTTTGTTTTTATTTTATTTTATTTTTCGTAACTTGTATAGAAAAGCGAATATTGGCAAAAGAAGCAATGACGTAGGTGAATTCTCGAACATGCAAAGACTGATTCAGAGGGCAGGATTAAAAGTTAGAAACTGCGACTGCGTTGCTCAATTCGATCGCCATTTGAGCACTGAGCCATTCATTCGAGGACGTAGCGCGTTAACTTGTTATTTTGTGGAAAAACCGTCCACTCACCTTGCATTCAAAAAGCCGCTCAACACGTTTCCGTGTGATGTCAAAATCAGGATTTCCGATCTATTTTCTCATTTCCTTCAAACAGTATCTTTTACTTGGCGTATACCTTGAAGATTATGGCCCTCCACTATTTTATTGCTTTGTGTAACATTTAACTCTTTAACAACCCTCTTTCTCTTGCTCTGCTATCCGTTCACACAAAGTCAGTAGGTGATCATGGCTCTCCACAACTTCCTGACTTTTGTTGCTCTAAGTAACTTTTGTCTTTTTACCATCACTTTTTCCTTGTTCTACCATACATTTACACAAAATCATCATCTGATCATGGCTCTCCACAAATTCTTGTCTTTTATTTATGTAACTTTTGACATTTTAGCATCCCTCTTTGTCTTGTTCTGCTATCCGTTCATACAAAGTCAGTAGGTGATCATGGATCTCCACAACTTCCTGTCTTTTGTTGCTTTAAGTAATTTTTGATCTTTTACCATCTATCTTTATCTTTATTCAGCCATCCATTCACACAAACTAATTATGTGATCATGGCTCTCCATAATTTCCTCAGTTTTGTTGCTGGAAGTAACTTTTGACTCTTAATAAATTCAATCTATTTACGCCAATTCGTTAAAAATTAGGCTGGAGCAAAAATAATTTCGTTTTCTCATATATGTTACTATGTGAGAAAACGACACCGACCTAATAGTTTACTTACTGTTTTTCCCAATTTGTCTTGACTTTATTATATCCTGTGAGCATTACATTCTCCAAACCTTCTTTCCTCATTATGTCTCACAGAAATAACAATATTCTCTTTAAGAGATATATAGATCTTTTTTTGCGAGTTTTTGCAAGAAAAGAAATGTTAGCATGGAATTTACGGTTACTTCTAGCCAGTTTAACTGTAAATTGTTGAGATATCGACGTCAGTTTAGTACTGCGCATAAATTCAAAATGCTTAGGTACCACAGCGAAGATCTCATCCGAACAATTAACATGATAGTATTTATAGAAAAGACACAGAGAGGCAACTTTACGACGGTGGGAAAGTGACAGAAGCCGAGCTGCCAGATCAGAACCAATAATATTGCTGATTCTTCTTTGGGATTCATATCTTGTTCCCATGTAAGGGTTAAATAGTAGTTTTATTGCAGAAATCTTTGTAATTTAAAAACAAATTGTTAATGTAACACGCAAAAAAAGAACTAATCTTACAATCTCAAGATATGTTCCAGCATTAAATAACCTCAAAGTGTTGATAAACCGTAAAAAACAAATTAATCATATAATCAAGTTATGGTCGTATCACTGTCTGTGTTAAATCTGAAAATAAACGCAGATTTGTTTTAGTGCTCTTTCCATTTTTGCTTATTCACTGAACTGAGAAAAAGAACAACATTCGAAGTGTTATGTAGTATCTAATCACCTGCATAGCAGTGAATGAACTTTACACCAACCTTTTCACTTGGAGAGAGATTTGAAGACGTAAGAGAATACCATGGAGTGAACATGTGAATAATGAGTAAATTTTAATGAAAATAGCGACAAAAAGAACATTTATAATTACAATCTTAAAAAAGAATATTGTCATTTCTGGGAGACATAATGAAAAAAGAAGATCTGGAGAATCTAAATCAAGGAGCTCAACCATATATGGCAGCAATATTCTAAGCATGGACGAATGGTAGACTTATAGATATGTAAGATAGATTCTGGAGTGAAAAATTGTCTTGCACGACACAGTGAACCAACTAAATTGAATTTATTCGTATTTAATTTAACGGCCTTCAGCTTGTGAATCGTTAAACATCGAATGCTTTTTTTTTTCAGAAAAGACGATGAACAAAGTCCGTGTTCAATTTGAGAAGAAAGCCACCTTTCCCATGACAATTTCCATCATACAGTCTGCTTAAATTTTCTCGTCAGACCGAGACTTTCATATGAATAACATAAAAGACGCTAAACTCAGAAATATCTTACTGTCGGTTGTATACAACCGCTTACTCATATCGATGGTTAAAAAAAAGACTTCGAGCGCGGGAAGTTTGTATGGCTCAGCGACGAACGTCCTTCTTCGAACCTCGTAGACTGGTGTTACGGAATCACAAAGAACTCTACCAGATAGCAGAAAGCACATCATTTGAGGACTTTCAGGATCAGAAACAATTAAAATGGAGAGCTCATGTAAATCGAAGAGAAAATAATGACGTAATCAAGATACTGACGTTCCACAAAAAAAAAAAAAAAAACTCAAAAAAGAAGACAAGGACGGGAGACCCCATGAATACTGAAAAGAACGATAAGAGATTCCGATCTTGAGAAACCCATTTTCCCGAAAAATCTTTTTAAGAGAAAGATTTTATAAATTTCAACCAGCAGCAGCACTGGCTGCTCGGTCAATGAATGCCGACTGTTTCCTTATAAGGAAACTGATACTATTACCATACAACGAAAGCGAACACAACGACCCCGGTTAGAATTTGAATAAGATACTCCTATCTGTCTCTCCAATTTCTTTTTCCGCGTCACTAACCGTTACGCTAAGCGAACATCCACGAAAATACACGACTTCAGATGAATTAATCTTCAACCTAGACAGTTTTAATGGCTGATAAAAATTGAGAAAATGATTATAATTATGAAATTAGTGATACTTGAGTTACTAAATTTCGGAAAAAATATTTTTATGCATAATAATCTAAGATCTTGTAAAAATATGAAATTTGTTTTAAGATTTAATAGGCAAAATATATCCGCGGGTAATGTAACAAATAAAAGTCGACGAAATGAGTTCAAATTCCGGGCTTGAATTTGCGTTCACTATCGCAAAAAATACCATTGGCAAAGGCATGAAACCTTTCTTCTCTCCCGGATATAGATCTGTAGGGACATTATTATTATTATTATTATTATTATTAATAATAATAATAATAATAATAATAACATATAAAAATAAAAATAATAGTAATAATGATGAATACTATAAATAAAATAGAATAAAACAAATAACATTAAAACCTTGTTTAAAATAAATTAGATAAAAAAGAAAATTTCTCCCGGAATGCAACAGAAAATTTTCTGCCAAAAGACGCTAAATTCAGTCTCTTTCCGTTGGAAAGTCAAGACGTCCAGGTACTCTTTCCGGGAAATTTATTGCCATAATACGAAATGACTTCTTCCTTTTATCACATGCAACCTTAAAATAATTGTAACCAAAAACACAGACACACACACAGAGAAACACACACACACACACCAGAACACAAAAATAAATAAATTGTACGAATTTAATTTACAATCTAATATGTTTTTAGTGTTATTTCTGTATATGTTTTTATTGCTGTGAAAACGAGGCTATTTCTGGTGGTAAGAGGTGAGTGACCCCACAAGTCTTCCAAAAAAGTATTCTATCTTTCCCAAGAATGAATGGCAATTCTAAAGGACAAATGACAGAGTGATGATCGCTTATGCTCTGAAGGGTGAAGGGACATGGCATTTTAAAAGGATTTTCAGGCAACTATCTAAAATAGAATCAATTAGAAGTGATAGCAGGATCCATAAATTAACAAGTTCAATAAAAAAAAAATGGCAACTTATTCACAGAAATAAAATGCTGTAAGATCGAATAAAACAGTATATTGTTTTTTACGGCTTATCAACCCTTTTTGGGTTATTTAAAGCCGACATATTTTGGATTGTAAGAACAACTATTTTCTTTTTCGTTTGAATATTAATTTAACTTTTTTTTAGACTAACAATGATTTTTTCAGATAAAAGTTCTATTAATTAACCAATAGTTGGCGCGAAAGATTGATTCATACCTTTCCTACAGCAGAAAACCAACGTTTTTGATGCTATAAGTTTCATTTTAATGATATCACGCAGTTCTGTAATCCATTGGGGTCGTAGCAGCAGTGGTGTGTCTAGCGCAAGATACCTTGACGGAGTCCATCTTTCTTCAAATCGGTTTTGAAATTAGAGCTTTCCTTCTCCTCGGCTGGTCGCTACCTCAAAGAGAGAAGAACGGGAGATGAGATGGACTCACATTTTTCCCAGTGATGGACTCCTGTTGAAGGATATCGGTGCAAATGCAAATATAAATATATAACGCAACTTGAATTCGAACTCGGCTCTCCAGTTACTGTTTCCGAGTCTTTAACCATTACACTACACACATGCCCATAGAATTATAATTCGGAATTAATCCAGGAGTGCTTTACTCCCAAACAATATTATTTTACAAATTTCGTTTATAGAAATTTAAAATATCTACCGCCCACTTGAATACGCCAGTACATGATATTCCAAAAGTTTTTTGATGGTGCCCTAACCTAGAGAACACACAGGTTACTCCATAAATCTGTCATTTTAACCCTAATTTACACAAGCATTCATTGGTCCCAGTCGCAATATAAGCTGAAATATTGCCGTGCGTAAATAACACACTTGCCGTTCAAATGCTCGTATCTTCTTGGACAGAAGATACGAGCATTTGAACGGCAAATGCCTGAAAGTCTGTATTTAAGAAGTCGATGGAGGCTATTAGTAATTCTCTAGACCCACACGAAATCATGAATAATAATGCCTGTCAAAAACATTATTCCCCCGTTTCCTTGCTATCGAAATTTGATTTCAGGCACCATCCTTTTTTTTCAACCGTCGGGACTGTCCAGCGCATATCTCTTTCTGATTACCTACTTTTAGAAAGAAACACTTACAATAAAGCTTTTTCTAAAAGAGAAACAATGATCTGGAGTTGGAATGAGAGTAATGTAGGTGTATACCTTGAATGCATCATAAAAATTCAGAATGTGAAATTAATAAATTTACACTTCAAAAAATTCAGTGCCTAAATCAGTTACAACAAATTTAGTATAGGAAATATGGAAAGCCAACGGTTGTCCAACAACGTAAGATTCTACAAAATCAAAATATTAAACTGAAAACTCGATTCACGTTCTTAAATAGCTTGGCCAGATCAAACCTCTTATATGGGTGTTACACATATCGTCCGATTTGTTATAGAAATGTCTAAACTATCCGCTTTAAATAACCGTTATCTCGTATCAATGATTAAAAAAACGGGTTATCGTTTGGGTTTTAAAGACAATCCCTCATCAGACACTAAAGATTGGCGCTACAGAATGACAAATAAGAACTTTACCCCAAAAAAGCAAAAAGCATTTGAATATTTTCAAGAGCAGAAATAACAAAAATGAATAGAACATGCTGCTGCTGCTGATGCTGCTGATGCTTCTGCTGCTGCTGCTTCCGTTGCTGCTGCTTCTGCTTCTTCTTCTTCTTCTTCTTGCATTGTTTCTTAAGAACGTGGGCGATCAAGGCTACAACTTCACATCGTTCTTATATTAAAATTATCGAATGCCATGTTCTTGGGTTTGATAGTGCAGTGGTTTTCTGTTGCAGTGGTTTTCTGTTGCCTTCTCTACAAGGATTTTATTGAGGCACCAAATTTACTACACTACTATTTACACATCGGTTGCTCTTCAGTACTTACATAGGTCTTATCTTTGGTTCTACAGTTTTGCTAACTATCCTCCTAGCTCACAATAAAATGAGGCGGGAGACCACCCCACACACCAAAAAAGAAATGATATAAATATATGCCTTTGATTTTAGTTGCTCTCAAGCCAGCCAAAAGTTCTGACTAATATCCAATTTAAACATTCCATATATACTTTATTTATTATATATATTAATTCGAGGACAGTCAAGATATTAGATGAAATTTAGAATTTTCGAGTTTTTTCTTTAAACATATAACTAGAAGAAAAAGGAATGATATAATCAAGACATTGACTTACTACACAAACTTAAACTATTGGCTTAGAAGGATTCCTATTAGCACAAGAATTAATGATAACAACAGGAAAACACTTTGAAAATCTAATTTCCTGTAAAACCGTTAAAGAAAGATTTTATAAATTTCAATAGGTCATAACGCAAACTGTGCGATTACTGAATATAGAATGTTTATGTATGGAAATGGCTATTTTTTTCATCATTTCACCCAAAGTAAGGCAATAAAGCCACAAAGATGCAAGGGTTTAATGAGTGTGAAAGAAAAACGATAAATATTAAGGACAGGGAACAATCAAAAATCAATTATTGATAAAAAAAAAAAAGAAGATAACGATTGACATCGCATTTACATTTTTGAAGATCAAAATTAAATGAAAAGCAAGAAGTCGGAAGAGTGTTGCGCAAATGAAAAATGTGATAGAGGAAACTGTTAACATAGAACTTACGGTTACATCTAGCCATTTCAACTGTAAAATAATGCGACTTACCTACCAATTTAGCACTGCATTTAAATTCCTAAAATCAAGGTACCCTCTTTTTAGCTGTAGATTAAACTGATCCGATGAGACCAAATGTGTCAGCTGACCACACACGAACGAATATCAACTAGGTTTTGGCCGTGATCCGTTTCTTATCTACTTTGTGGGAACGACCGTGGAGTCACTGTAAAATTAGAACGCCTCTTAAATGTAACATATCAAAGACCTGCTTGGCGGTCATAAATCACAAAGACCGTGCCAGTTCAAAATGGCATTTCTATTCGCAAAGGGAAGGAACTAACCTATGGTCTGCTAGGGTACGATTTGACGACGTGAATAAATTCAGGATTTACAATGATGAAGTGAATAAATTCAGGATTTACAATGTTGTGGGGTATAATATAAATGTTATGTTCTTTTCCTTCATATATATATATATATATATATATATATATATATATATATATATATATATATTGCCTGTGGGTATGCGGTAAGGATGACTAAAGGAAAATAATATAACATTTATATATATATATATATATATATATATATATATATATATATATTGCCTGTGGGTATGTGGTAAGGATGACTAAGGGAAAAGAATATAACATATATATATATATATATATATATATATCGACCCTCATACGTCGAATTCGACGGGAGAGTCGACTATATATATATATATATACATATATATATGTGATATTTATTCAAAATTATAACATATGCATGTTATAACACCACAACACAATTACAATTTTGATTCAACACTACTGGTGTCCTATCAAGTGATTGCAAAACAAAGACCATTTACATTATTCGGACTATTGTCCTCGTCTTTGTTGCCATATTTATCACAACGTTTCGGCACTTGTACGCTCGGCCTTCTTCAGGTGGTTGGAATGTCGAACTGAACCTTTTATTTCGCTCGTTGCTCTAGCTCCATGTGCCATGTCTAAATTCAAAGTGCCAGAAATATAGACAGATTCAAAACAAAGACCCTTTGCAAAACAAAGTTTCTTTGTTTTGCAATCAACAGCAAGTAGTAATAGTGTCGAAATCAAATTGCAATTTTGTAGTGATGTTATAACATTCATTTTGATTAAATATTATTTACTCTACTCGGTATGGAGCAAACTTTTAAGAAAAGTGTTTTTGGTTATCAGAGTTTTATTCCATTTGTACCAACCCTGTACTTGGTTATATATATATATAGTTATCCCTATGCAGACTGTTTCACTGTTTCACATCTCATCGGTGCGGCTAGACATCCGATTGCCTCAAGTCGGGATCGAAACCCGACTGATTTGGTATCAGTCGGAGAATCTACACCTAATTGGCTCACGGCAGGGATGAAGGTGAATTTAGACGTATTTATTTTTAGATAAATACACCAGTGACTGGGAGAACTTAATTCGTTTTCACGAAGAGTCTTGCATCAGCAGCAGTAATAGTCGCTGTTTTGAAATTCACTTTTCTCCTTGAGAGCTCAACCGAAATATTTTTTCAGGAGCATGTATATAGGGAAATATTTAATAGATTACTTGAATGGCACTCGTTACTTTAACCAGTGATATCATGAATAGGAGTAGAGAGTTTCGATTATCGTCTCGTTCATACACCTCCCTGTTCTTTTCAACAGAAATAGAAGTTTAAACCTTGTTTCCTGTTTAGTACTCGGTTTCCAGTTTCTTCTAAAGTCTATTTCAGCTCTATTGTCATAACGTTTGTCCTTCTCTACGCTAATATAAATCTACACAGTAACCCTCTAACTTGAGTGGCTCTTTGGGCTTGCATTGGGTGAACATTAGTAAAACAAATATGTTCATATCTTCATTCATGCTAATGATTGCGTTTATGTTGGCAAATAAAATTATGAATGAAATATAGAAATTATTCATTAGAAATTATTTTGCTATAAAATGTACATTATTACGTCACTTTATAAAATAAACAATATATAAGATACAGACTTATATAGACTTTATATTTAGCAATATAAACTTTAGTAATTAGTAGTGGATGAGATGAAGTTTAATGGTAATGTTTCTGTGTATATAAATACAAGTAAAAACTAATATGTTAACATAGACATATTATCGGCAAAACTTTAAGTTTAATCCAGTTACGATAAACGGTTGGTCTCTCAACGATGTTTCATTCTTTGAACATCTATTGGGTTGGGTTTCAAGTTAACTGAAGCACTCAAGTGAAACTCATATATATGATCACTTACTAAAGATATTGGGAAAATGGTAAACACCTTCTACTGCTTGAGGAAGTATCTGAATTCTTCTGCGAAACTCTCTTTAAAAGAATAGACTATATATGACGTATTATTGCAATATATGCGTTGACTGTTTGACTTGTCTAACCTCACATCAATTCCTTCATGTGCCATTTAATACCGAAATTTTTTTTTCTTGGGTGCTTTGAAGTAATAAAATTATTATTCTACTTTCACAATTGAATACATGGTAGATGATACTCAGCTTTTGTGCATGAACATGTTTGTCAGAACATGATTACTAGAGGTGATGATATGTCTGTTTTTCTGTTATAGTTTTGTTGAAGTTATATTTTGGAATCCAGTTTGATTTACGTCCTGGGTATGACTGTAAACTACATCCGCCTCCTGGGTATGACGGAAAACTACATCCGCGTCCAGGGTATGGCGATAAACTGCATCCAACAGCAAGGTCTCAGATAATGTTTTCAGAAAAATAATGTTGCCAGCTCTAAGATGTGAAACAATAATGTTGCCAGCTCTAAGTTTTTGAAACAATAATGTTGCTAGCTATACGTTTTTGAAACCATAATGTTGCCAGCTATACGTTTTTTATTCCATACAAAATAGGCATTTAAAATTCATATAAACTGGATTTGGCATTGAATAACCCACAGTGGTTGATATGCCATAAAACACACCCACCCAACCAACCAACCAACCAACCAGTTTGATTTCTTTAAGAAATCTGAGGATATTATATGGATTAATGTCATGAATGTGTTCTTTCATGTTGGTTGTTAGGTTGATTCTGTTTAGCGGCATATCCACATCTCTATGGGTTATTTATTGCGAAAATCTAAATATTTTGAATACAAGGGCATGTCTTCAACTACAAATAAAATGTATGGATGGTCATTTTGCTTTAAAATGTTTTGTTAATGATTTTACTATAAATATACGTTGGTTATTTTTTTATATAAAATCATATTGTTGGTATTTTTATTATAATAATGTATTTTTATACTTTCATAGTGTTTTTTTTTTTTTTTTTTTTTAGTGGGGGTGCAGTTCAATATATTCCCATACGTGGGACGCTAAGGGGTGCTACCACTTCGTGTTAAGGTGGACTGGGGAACACTGGCAATTAAGATGTGGTTCCAGTCTCCCCCAAAACTATAATCTCCCGATCAGGAGCCTTGCTGCCGGATGTAGTTTATCGTCATACCCAGGACTGGAGATTGCCCAGTACTCACTTTCCAACCTTGGTAGAGTGCAAAATCAGTTACGGTGTCTTAGAAAGACGGGAAACACTTATTCTCTATTCTGCGGCAATATTGCAGCTCTATCGCTTGTTGTGGAAACGAAGAATGAGTAACCTGGAATGCAGAACTTGACGCTGTTGTTGTTTCTGCTGAAGAGGGTAATTACTTCTTCGCCTCAGTAAACGTAAATTCGAGGAAAAAGGAATACGTCGTATTTTGGGTAAATAAATGTACAATTTATTTACATATATACAAAGCCAGCATACTATTCGTTGCTGTTGTAAAAAGCGACAGAGTGGGGGAAGAAGAAAAAAAAAGAACGAATGTTGGTCATGGCTGTCGGCTGATGTCTTGAGAAGACGGCGGCGGCAAAGGATGAAAGTTGAAAAGTATCGGGTTCAGTTTCAGTCTGCCTGCGGCGTTCTTGACCAACCTCTGCGTGCCGACATCTCAGCCGGGTCTCTCTCACTCTCTGTTTTGCGGCGTTGAAGCAAAGGAAATTATATCCGTCGTATCGACTCCAAATCAAAGTCTGTGTCTTTTAGCGTGAGTTATTTCTACTGGTCAATATATAAAATTCATTTTATCATTTAATACCGAAAACATGCGTCGAGCCATGATGCACAGAGACGCGTTTTCGTATTCTGCCTTGGGTCGTCGAACAGTCAACAGCCGCTTTAGTGTAAGAGACACGACGCGCTATTTCCATAGAAAATGTTTAGAAGAGTCCCACAAGGTCAGCTCTTTACAGTTATGACATTTCTTGCCTTGTTCAAATAATGGAATCATCGTCAGTTCCTCCATACTCTATTTGTAAGGAGGAAGTTCCACTCAACTTTTTCTCATAAACTGTTACAGTGTGGAAAGGAACCCCACGAGGATGCGTCCTTGAATACTACAAACTTAACCTCTTCAAGTCAAAAGTCAATCGTTATCTATACACCTTTTCATAATATTCACTTCCTACATTGTTACTAAACACCTCATTCAGTAATATTCTACCTTGAGTGGCTTTCAAGCTTGCATCGGCTGAGCTTTATTTTTTTTTTAAAAGGGCCTAATTCATCAGCGTCTCTCTCACTCCGCCCTCGTGCGAATTTATACATTAAGAATTTCATAATTTGTTTCGGCTTAAAACGAAGAAGGTCGTGCAAGAACACACAAATCTCAAAAGAAGGGTTCTTGCCATTCACCTCTCGTAGCAATTAACAGACTCATATGTCATTTAATACGACAATTGTAATTAGATCTGCTTGATTTTTCAAAAAGAACTTTTTTATTTAAAATTAAGTACGTCACGTAACACATTTTTCCTTCATTTCATTTGTAGCTTTAAAATGATCCGACGAGACCAAATGTGTCAGCTGACCACACACGAACGAATATCAACTACGTTTTGGCCATGAACATTTCCTTATTTACTTTCTGCCTGTTGTTGGAACGACCATGGAGCCACTCTAAAATTACAACGCCTTTTAAAAGTAACATATCAAAGACCTGCTTGACGGTTATAAATCACAAAGACCGTGCTGGTTCAAAATGGCATTTCTATCCAAAAAAAGGAAGGGACAAATCTATAGTCTGCTAGGGTACGATTTGGTGACGTGAATAAATTCAGGATTTAAGATTTTGGTGGCGGGGTATAATATCATTATTTTACTTCAGTCACTTCTTGCTCCTCATATCCTCTTCTTTCTCTTTTAGACCTGTCACACACATACACACAGGTAATATGTGTGTGTGTGTGTGTTTGAGGGGGGTAATGAAACAAAGGGGTAATCCAACAGACAACAACATTTCTCTCTATTTCTCTCCCTTTCTCTCTCTCCCTACACACACACACACACACGCACACACACACACACACATATATATATATATATATATATATATATATATATATATATATATTAATATTATCAGTGGTATATATATATATATATATATATATATATATATATATATATATATACATAAATTTCCAAAAGGATAAAATTCAGGTAGAACTCAATGTCCAGGACAGAGTAAGAATATCATATAAAAGACTCAAACACTTATATTCTATGGTTATAATTTATTACATTGGAATCGTAATCAAGATCCAAATCATCAGACCTACAAATTCAAAATTTTATGGAATTTGTAGGATGATGATCATGATTAGGATTCCAATGTAATAAATTATAACGATGGAATATAAGTTTTTGAGCCTTATTTATATATATATATATATATATATATATATATATATATATATATATATATATATATATATATATATATTAAGACTATGCAACTCTTCCGCTTGATCATCTTTTTCTCAGTTTTTTTCTTGCTTCCTCGCAAGTTTCTTAATGTTTGGGTCCAGGTTGTTAAACTGGGATCCCAGTCGATAGCTTTCTGCCGTCATCATGGCGTTTGTTTTTGTTTGGAGATACGTTATTGGTTCTTTTAGTTTTATATATAATATTAGATGATATTATTGGCTTAGTTCATTATTAGTAGGGAGGGGGTTGATTTTTTTTATTGGAGGATTAGTTTTAAATATGTTTAATATGTTTCCGCCAGTATTAAATGCTATTTTATTTATGTTGGTTTTTTGGGTTTTTTTATGAGGATCGCTTCCAGAATTTATAGAGGATTTTGGTGGTGTTTGTTAAGATTTTTCTTATGGCAGATGATTTTAGTTGGTTACTGGTGGTGCTGTGTATTGCTAAAAGATGATTTTTTAATGGCGGTAGTGTCGTTGAAATGGTATGTGTGTCTACGTGAGAGAGTTGTGGTTATGCGTATATATATTTTCGTCATGCTAAACAAATTGGATTACAACAAAAAACTTGACCACATACTCCATGATCACATAAAGTTTAAAAAACCCGACCAACCAACTAAAATCAAAGCTTAATAAACTCATTAATGCTAACAATGCTGAGCTATTTAAAACTTCGTAAAATTGTTGGTGATTATAGACCTGGCTACATATATGGCACTATAAAAACACATAAACCTAACTATCCTCTCCGTCCTATCATATCGCAAATTCCAACTCCTGTATATCATCTAACAAAATACATTAACCAACTTATTACTCCCTATCTTCCTAGTAAATATAGTGTTAAGTCAACATTAGAAGTAATCCAAATCCTAAAAAGTGAAAAACCCAACAATGAAATCATAGCTTCACTTGACGTTGAAAATGAATTTACCAATGTCCCTGTTGGTGAAACTATTGACATAATTATAGGAAATATATACAGTAGCTCATCTTTACCCCCACTTAAAATTAATCCTAATATATTACGGAAACTAATTATATATATATATATACAACGTGATGGTGTCTCCATCGCTTCAGTACTGGGTCCGACATTTAGCAATTTCTACATGTCGAACCTCGAAAATAAGATATTGACAGATTTTAAAAAAACATCCATCTACCTAAGATACATTGATGATATTCTTATGTTAGTTCAAAATACATATGAAATACTTCAACTTCAAAAACGTTTCCAAAATGATTATGTCATTAAATTTACATATGAACTCAATACTACTAATAAAATCCCCTTCCTTGACATATTGATAAACACAAATAATAACAAATTTACTATTTCGCCATACAAAAAACCTACAAGCATAAATTCATGTACACTTAACTACAAGAGCGAATTCCCATATTACTACAAAATAGCAATTATAAAGAATCTAATACATCGTGCAGAAACTAATTCATCCACAAAACAGATTTTTTACAGTGAACTAAAGAATATAAAACAAACAATTATTAATAATAGCTTTCCAAACTATATAGATGCTTTCTTAGAAATCTCAATACTAAGCAAATTGTACATAATACTGCTTCTACTAATCTCAAACATATTAATCTCCTATATCGTAATCAAATGCATACTAATTATAAACAAGATGAAAATATACTAAAAAAATTAGTAGATCCTAGCAAAAAAAATAAGTTAATCATATACTACACTAAATCTAGTATATTCAACTAAATTATTCGCAATGATTCTTCTCCCCCGGCTAGCAATTTGCAAAAAAAAAACAACATAGATTACCTATTCAAGTGCCCTTTGGGAGATTGTATCTCCAACGAATTAAATGATATTTATGTTGATCACATCACAAACTCTCTTTCACGACGCTTGACACTACATTTGAATGATAACTTTAACATTTTTAGGCATTTGAAACAACATGCCTGACCGCATACACAATTCCGGAAAATCTTTCTTGAAAACACAACTATACTCAAACATGAAAACAATAGACAAAAACTAAAAATTCTTAAAGCTCTATACATAAAACAGTTGAAACCTAACCTAAACAAAATAACTTATGAAATCTCCACAAATATCCTTAAATGTCTATAATTGATAACAGAAGCCATTGGTTTATACCAAGGGCATCCCATACTTAATACTTCTCGTTTTCACTCTCGCGTGGTCATGTGTGACATCATGAGCTGCGGTGCGATTTTCGCTTCCAGCGTCTTATATGCACGTGTTCATCGTTGCTTGGAAATCGTCCATGTAAACAGAAACTGACTATCATCACTGATTTCTCCGTGTATTGCTTAATATATTGTAATGTAATTGTTTTCTTTGATAATGGCTTATGTAAGCCGAAAGATTAGATAGGATTAAAAATATGTATCAATATTGTGATTTTCTTTCTTCGTTTAATGATGATAAAATGCAATATGCGTACACCTGTGTTCCTCCCCACCCCCATGGGGATATGATTGGCTGGTGTCCGTCATAAATACCAACGAACGTCTAGGTACGACAGAGTCAAGAGCCTTAGTCTGAGAGCTAAGTCTATAACGACGCCCATTGGACTACGCCATTGATCTACACTTCTTTTTACCTGCGACTACGACACATATCAGTCGATTACTGCTACCATATTCTACTTGGTTATAGTAGCCAAAACCACTTAGCTACTTCGTTCAAATATATTTCTTTCCGGGACATATCAAATGATAATGTTATTAAGCTTATCAGACGATATGAAAATAATTTACATAAAATAAATAGACAACACTTGTCTATATTATTTAATGAAACATGCCTCAATATATATATATATATATATATATATATATATATATATATATATATATATATATATACAGTAGGGGAAAATAGATATTCGTACACTTGAAAAATTGTATTTTTATAAATGTAAAAGCCTTAAATAATACAAATTTCAGCACATTTTATGTATAAAGACACATACTATTAAAAATAATAAACTTATAAATTAAATAAATTAATTCTTATTCTAACAGAAATTAATGCATTTTTTTAATTCTAACTGGTGAAAAAATTATTCGTACAAATCAATTATTAGAATAAAATAATCAATTAATTATGAAAAAATATATTCTAGAATGTTCCAGTAATGTTATCAGTAATTATAGTTAACGCTATCAGCCATTATCAGAGCATTCTGCAATTTCTAGTCTTACGAGAAGGTTCTAATAATGCCTAAAGGTAAAGAATTGACAATTTCACAAAAACAACACATTTTGTCTCTTTGGAAAGATGGGAACAGTTACAGAACGATTTCTAACAACCTGAATATTCATTTTACTACAATTGCTTCGTTCATTGCAAAGTTTAAAACTTGTAACAGCGTCGAAAACCAAAGACGAACAGGTGCCCCCAGCAAGGATATTAGGACGCCAGATCCAACAAAATCCACAGGTTACCCGAGAAGAGCTGCAGTAACATCTGCGTGTATTAGGTATTAAAGTAACCAAGCGTACAATAAGTAATGAACTACACAAAAACAGTCTGAAATCACGCATCCCAAGGAAGACCCCACTCCTCTTGAAACGAGATGCTAGGCTAAAATTTGTTAGAGAGCATAAGGATAAAGAATATTCGTTTTCGGAAAAAGTACTATGGTTAGATGAAACTAAAATAGAGTTTTTTGGTCATAATTATCGAAATCATGTGTGGAGGAAGGACGGTGAAGCCTACTTACCAAAGAACACGTTGCCAACTGTAAAGTTTGGTGGTGGCAGTATCATGATCTGCGACTGTTTTTCTGCAAAAGATATTGGCAGAATATCAATAATAGATGGCAAAATGAATGCAGAAAGCTACCAGAAAATCCTGCAAGACAATTTAATGCGTTCTGTTGAGAGACTTTGGCTACCTCCTGATTGGCTTTTCCAACTGGATAATGATCCTAAGCATACCGGTAGATCTATCAACAAAAAAGGATCTCCATGAACGCTCCCATAAAGTGTGTGGCTTCTGAAGGGAACTACTTCGAAGGAGATTAAATGCTGAATTGATATATGTTGTATATTTTCTTTTCATAGCACCAGTCTCGATAATTTTTGGTCAGTCCTTGTATTAGAAAGGGAAAGTTAAAATTTTTAATATACATAATAAGAAAAACACTAGTGTCTTTACAACATCAACTTTTACCTGTTAAGATGGGTGACTGTTCCCTAATGGAAGCTCCTTGTCTTGAATATCTACTGGGAATTAAGCTCAACCGAGACCTCAAGTGGAATTCATCTATTAGATGCATTGCTAAATTTGCTGGATTTTTTACATTTCTAGTAAATATTTGAACACACTATTATACACTAACTTTACATGAACCAGATCAGACCAAAAATAAAGAATTGCTGAGATATCTGGACTGAATCTGCCCAATTTTAATATGCCTACCTTGATAGAATTCTACGCAACCTTGGGGGTGATGAATTATTTTCAACTCTATAACTGCAAACGAAATGTCGCAAGTCTATCGCTATTCTATCGCTATTTCCAACAGCCCTGACCTTTATAACTGGGACCCGCCATGTCACGTGCACAATGATGAATCATTCTCGAAATCGCACACTAAGTTGAATCATCTTCAGAAATGATCCTGATATTAGGTTGGTGCAAAAATAATGACGCAATAATGTCGTTTTTCGACGTATTTTCTAACGTCAAAAAACGACATTATTACGTCATTATTTTTGCACCAACCTAATACAATCACTTTTCTTTGAATTTGGTTTTACAAGGAAATGAGTATACACCAGAAATCAAAGGAAATAATAATAATAATAATAATAATAATAATAAAGACAAGTGCATATGGTTAAATAAGCCAACGATATTATAGAAATGGGAATTGTCTACTACATTTTCACTTCATATATGTTGCAGTCATAATTATTTTTCGTTTTTGAGAACCAATTGTAATGATGAATCTATCATCCTAACTACTAATCATTCGTGTCAGTTGAGAATAAATCTGACCTCCACCCACATAGGACATTGTTCAATGCAAAAGGCAGTGAGCTGACAAGGATAAATGTTCCATTGAACAAAAGTAATCTTATGTATGTGCTCGTATCGTTGAGGTATTAATCATTTAGAGTTCTTAAAATACAAAGAAACAATGAATACAATAATAATAACTATGGGTTTGGAATTGGTTGGTCTTTCCTATTCTACCGGTTATATTCATCTGACCTTGCACCAACCGATTATTACCTTCTCATCATGCGTGATAGTTAGGAATAAATTTAGAGTTCCCTAACATAAGACGATGTTCAACGCAAAAGGAAGTGGATAAATCTCCACAACAGGCACCAAAAGTTGAGTTCCATTGAAGAAAATTAATCTCAGTGCGATGGTCGGGTTATTAGTCATTTACAGTTCTTAAATCGTTATTAAACACTGAATTTATACATTTATACATACATTTATACGTCCAGCAGCTTCAACGTGTCCGTAAAACTTTGGTCGAAAAGCATCGTACGCTCGTCAATAGAAAAATGTTGTTCTGCTCCAATAACAAAACAACGCTGGGTACAGCAAGAAGATTTAAGTAACAAGAAACAAAAAAGCATTTGGAAACACGGTTGGTCTGTTTTACCTCCCACTGGCATTATTCGCCTGATTTTGCATATATATATATATATATATATATATATATATATTTTTTTTTGTTTAAAAATATGATTCCTTCGCTACATAAGAGTTCTCATGTTTCAAAAACGAGAGCCGAAATCATCCAAATAATTATTAAAATTAAGTTGAATTGTGGTGTTTAGTCCCGTTTCATCTTCAAGCGAAATTTTAGGAATATGCTATCTCTTGGTTTACGTGTATTTTTAGTCACGGTCCGTTACAGAATTTGTTATTGTGGGAGTGGCTAGACTATTTTCCTCCGTTAAGTGGTCAGGGAGTTAATTCTTATCAATAGATTCATCATCCTCTGAGAGGTTTTGCTAAGGTTGGATAGGGTGTCTATTTCAAGGCTAATGTTTGCGGTCATACTTTAGTTGGTTCCCAGTGAAGGATATTTTTATGGCGCGCCTACAATCGTTATGTGTCTGGAGAATTGTCTTTTATTATTGTCCATCTGATTATCTATTTATTTATTTGTTTATTCAAGTGGGTGTTTTATATACAGATCGCATTGCATTTCAGTTTTTTTTTTTTGTTTTTTGACGACGACAAAAAGGTTTTTTTTCTATTTAAAGGTTTGGCTAAGCTTTTTAGAATTTTACTTAGCTATTTTATATATATATATATATATATATATATATATATATATATATATATATATATATATATAAAGAAAAATATTAAATAAAATAAACAAAAATAAATCTCCACAACCGGCACCGAAAACTGAGTTCCATAGAAGAAAGGAATTCTTGTGTGTGTGGTGGGATTGGCAGGGTATTATTCATTTATAGTTCTTAAAACACAATGAATCACTAAATGCACATGTATACGTTCAGCAGCTTCAACGTGTCCGTAAAATTTTAGTCAAAGAGCGCCGTACTCTCGTCAATAGGAAAAATGTAGTTCTGCTCCATGACAAAGGAAGGCTGGATATATCAAGAACAAGAGATAAAAGCATTTTGGAACACGGTTGGCCTATTCTACAATCACTACCTCCAACAATATTCGCCAGCCCTTGCACGAAACGCGTATTAACTTTTTTTGGTCGCTGCAAAAAAATGTTCGTAAAAATTGATTCACAGCAAAAACTGCGGAATTCCTTTCTACTGAAAAGGTTTTAAATATCTGACTTAAGAATGGCCACATGTTCCTCGCAAATAATGGTGGATATATAATTTGATAACCTTATATAATCCCTACAATTTTAGTTGACTTCAACGTAAAAGGTTTATCTAGTAACATTCAATGCATCTAATATTTATATGATTTATATTCGAACTAAGCCTCTCGTCATTGTTGATATTCTGACAACGTTTCAGTCGTTATACCGTCCGGCTTTCTTCAAGTATCAATCAATCCAGGTAACAAACAGGGAATTTCGGAATTTCGTTTAAACCTAATGATCTTATTACCTGCCTGTCGCCGGCGATGATGCTATTGTCACGCTTGACTGCCTTTACCTCTGCTTCACTTTTCTTATGGCTGCTTCTGTTACCTGTGTTTAATCTTTGCTTCAGTGTTTGTTTTTTCCTTTCTTAATGGCTCTCAAAAAAATCAGGCGTGGCTGACCACATATGGGGAGAGAAGGGAGATCACCGCCCTCTGTAGGATCAGGTTGAGATCATAGACATGGAACACAATTGGAAAATTCGTAAACTTAAGGAATCAGCACATTTGCTAGGCCACAAAAATCTGCTGAGCCGACCAAGCATAGAAATGAATACAATATGAGAACCAGTAATAAGGAGTGCCAGAGAAAAGCAATGATAACAAAGTTGCAATATGAGTTCTGGTAAAAACATGAAATAATAACAGCAAAAATTTCAATATGAGCACTGGTATGGCTGCTGAGACATTAGGTTTATAATACCCAGAAATTCATACACAGATGTCCTCAAGAACACATGGCACTGTGGATAAAGGCGTTGGATAGATTATGAGTTCAATACCCAGGAAAAGGCAGTGGAGAACTTTCACAGGGAAATTCACAGGAGATAACTGATAACTGACATCCATTAACATGGCAAGCGGAATTAGAACAGTCTGCCCCAGTTAGCGAAATAAAGGGTTCAGTTCGACATTCCAACCACCTGAAGAGGGCCGGAGCATACAAGAGGCTGAAACGTTGTAATAAATATAGCGACAAAGATGAGGACAATAGTCCGAATAATGTAAATAATGTACATAATACATCATCTCAGAAATATAGACAGATACTGAAAGGCCGAAAAGTTGTAATAAATATGTCGACAAAGATGAGTACAATAGTTCGAATAATGTAGATAGTGTACATAATACCTCATCTCAGAAATATAGACAGATACTGAAAGGCCGAAACGTTGTAATAAATATGTCGACAAAGATGAGTACAATAGTTCGAATAATGTAAATAGTGTACATAATACCTCATCTCAGAAATATAGACAGATACTGAAAGACTGAAACGTTGTAATAAATATGGCGACAAAGATGAGGACAATAGTCCGAATAATGTAAATAATGTACATAATAGCACATCTCAGAAATATAGATAGAAACTGAAAAGCCGAAACGTTGTAATAAATATGGCGACAAAGATGAGGACAATAGTCCGAATAATGTACATAATACCTCATCTAAAAATATAGACAGATACTGAAAGGCCGAAGCGTTATAATAAATATGGCAACAAAGATGAGGACAATAGTCCGAATAATGTAAATAATGTACATAATA
>OZ010606.1:23014937-23029937 GCA_963932145.1 Acanthosepion lycidas | reverse complement strand
AAGGTATAGTGTCCATGTTCATAGTTGATATTATTGTGTGTTGTTATTTTTTTTTTGTTTTTATTAATAAGGCTTCCATTACTTTTAGCATTTTTTTGCATGTAGATGATGCTATTATTAGGTTGGTGCCAAAATAATGACGGTTTTTGACGTATTTTTTAACGTCAAAAACCGTCATTATTTTGGCACCAACCTAATATATTAGTGTTGTCAGCAAATGTTACGAATAGTTCCCGGTAGGTCTGTATGAATATTTAAATGAGATCTGATTGAACTATGGTCAGAAAGGTGTAGAGTGAGTCTGCGTGTCAAGGATGTTGTAGTGTGGCCTATAAAATTATTTACGAATTTTGATTGATCAGGAATACATTTAATTAAATTCGTAAATAATATTTGTCCTATTTAATTTTGAAAAGAAAAAAATTATTAGATCACATGAGAAATTGTATGAAAAACTAAATCAAACACCTTGTCTGCCCCGTATTCAATGAAATGTGCATATATATATATATATATATATATATATATATATATATATATATATATATATAGATAGATAGATATTATAAATTAATTGATTTAAAATATGGTTTTTCCGCTACACAGTTCTAACCATGTTTAAAAAATGGAAGGTCCGAATTTAATTTTGTAATTAAATTAAAGACATTAAAATTCGCTTGAGGATGAAATGGAACTAATGTCTTTAATTTAATTACAAAATTAAATTCGGAGCTTTCAGCTTCCATTTTTGAAACATGGTTAGAACTGTGCAGCGAAAAAACCATATTTTAAATCAATTAATTTATAATATTAATGCTCTGTAAATTTACATTGAGCACTATTTTGTAAAAATAAAAATATCTATAAGAACACCGGATTATATATCTTACTGTTCTTTCTTTCTTTATATATATATATATATATATATATATATATATATATATATATATATATATATATATATATATACATATATATAAGATTAAGTATTTCCTTTCATTACATTGTTCGGATTGTTGTCCTGATCTCTGTAATCATATTCACGACGTTGCGGTCGTTGTACGTTCTGGCCTTCTTCACTGGATAAAAGTATTGCATAAAATAATCCTGTGACCTGACCCAAAGAGTTGTGTCTTCAATACCTCGCCACAGAAGACGTGAACAAAAATTTGGAGAATTGAGTTACCAAAGGGAAATAACTATAACTGAGATATCCGGAAGAAGCACGGCACGTGGAACTAGAACACGATACACGATGTCTTTTGGTATACTGTTGTCATTCATACGATGTACGTGACCCAGCCTTCGAAGATGATGTTGACAGAGGAGAAGATGCATGCTCCAAGATTCTGCTAGCTCCAGTAAAACAGTGTTGTTCCCTTTCCCTTGCTATGTGATGCCGACATGTCGTAGGCAGCAGAGATGAAAGCTGTCCAGGCGTTTTTCTTCTCTGAGGTATGTTGACCAGCATCGTTGTCGTAAACTATTATGTTGGTGCAAAAATAATGTCGTTTTCTCGCATAGTAACATATGTGAGAAAACTACATTATTTTTGCACCAGCCTAATACTAAGGACACATGCCTGGTATACCTGAATTCGGAACACAGGCTCAGCTGATGCCCCCTAAATATTTGCTCAATTTGGCCATCACTACCACTGCTTTCACGCGCCGTTTGTCAATTTTCATATCAATAGGTTGTTGGTGATGGTAGGGCCCAGATATGTGAAGTCATCTGTGACTTCAATTGTATATACATTTCAATTAGCATTGATTGGAGCGTGTATATAAAGCTAAAATGCGCGTAGCCATTCAATTTGTCGTTGAGTGACTTGAAATTGATAACAGAAAACGAGGGAACTCTGGAATTAGCCAAAAACAGTTAAATGAACATATAAAAAACGAAATCCTTGAAAACGAATGTAGCAACATTCGAAAGTACTCGGAAAAAAATGAAATAAAATTGAACTTTAATAAATTTACAGATTCTGTAAAACTCCTAATTAGGAAATTTTAAAAACTTAATAACAAATTGAATAGACAGAATATATCGAAAATATTCAACAAAACATGTTTGAAAAAAGATATATATTTATTATTGAAAAGTACTGTTTTATGTCTGTTAAGTTTAACAATCATCTTTTTTTCGTAACATTGGCTTTATTGAATGGTAATAACTACGTATGCGGCCAATGCTGTAACTGTATTGCATCGCTAAGCAGGGTGTGCTTCCTAGACTGAACTCAACGCCTAGATCGGTGGGTTCATTTGATTGTATTAACGGTGACATGTCCGAGACCAAGTCGAGCCTTCAAATTGGAAGACATCGATTGTGATTTGATTTAGAGTTGGGATAGGGTCCCTAAGCTCTACTCACTCAAACCACTCGACGGATGAATAAATAGATTTCCGACTCTCAACCCTACGATCACTCTAGGACATGGAACTAATGATGAGGATGTCGAGAAGCCAAGAATTTAGCTCACCTTTATAATCGCAGTTCTCTGCAACTACAACTGGTCTTTAGCAACCATTTATGAAAGTAATCTGTATGTTTGTATCCAAAACCCCAAAGTCTTCTGTAGAATTCTATGTGCGATAACACGACACCTGATCATTATTCATCTGGTTCCTTATTTCGCATCTGATTACAAAGCTTTTTCTATATTACTTGCTGCAGTCAGCATGTAAGGGCCATTTCGTTAATATATGCAGGGCATGATATATATATATATATATATATATATATATATATATATATATATATATATATATATATATATATATATACTAGAAGCATAACCCGGCGTTGCCCGTGCTTGATTCAAAAATCGTATGACTCATACAGCAATCGCTATCACTTGACTTAAAATATTTTTGCCCTTCTTTGCCTTTAAAGGAGTGCCCTTTGCCGTGCTAATGTTGCTACATGCCTTACTTCTTGCTTATCTCGCACTGCGAATTTTTTCTAAGCTCTATACTAAACATTAAATCTGTTACAAAAAAAGAACTAAACGAAATGAACACAAAACGATCAGCTTTAAAAAAGGACTCGTAACTGGAAAAAACAAATGAAAAAAGAATGTTAACAAAAAATACTTTTTCACACCCATCCCAGTTCTGCGTAATCAGAATTAACGTTGAGTTTAAGCAAGCGAATGACTCAATTGGGGTAAAGTGCCATGCAGATTTAAATTTTTCCCACTTGTGACGTATGCAGCTATCGATTTTAGTTAACATTCGTGTCAGTCAGATGTTGGCTCTCACACTGGACAATAGAATCCTTCTGCCTATTCGTGGCGGGCCAGCTATTGGCTCTCACTCTGGCCAGTAGAAAATGGCCGCAAACTACATGAAAACTGCAGTAGTAGCATGAAAAATCGATTATTTCCACTATCGATGGGAGTTGGGAAATGCAAGGTCGGTCATGGCGTTCCTGCTAACTTGGAGCATGTGCATGTAAATTTTGGTGCAAATCCGTCGAAAATTGCGGCCGTGCATTCGTTACACACAGACACACAGACACACAGACACACGCACATATCCTGCTTTATATATATATATATATATATATATATATATATATATATATATACACACACACACAGAGGATGCGATGTGTAAATTGTCGCCATTTTATATTTATACTTTAGCGCATGCACGTTCTCTGTTTTTGATTTTGTCGGTCGACTTCACAGTATAGTAGGGTCAGTTACACGCCGTCTGTGAGAGTCTACAGTACGAACATTTGAAATGATTTGGGTGCCAACCTGAGTACAGTGCAGAGGATTCGGAAAGAGTTACATAAGTCTAATGGTGATTACGAAGGTTTTTGGAGTGATCACTAGTGACGGCGACGTTAGGCCTCCATTCATCTTCCCACAGAGCGTCAGACTTAACACGGAGGCATCCATCAAGTACCTTGAAGAGGTAGTGCTGCCCTGGGTCAAGAAAGTGACAGCTGGAAGGCCCTATGTATGGCAACAAGATTCTCCACCATGCTCCACAAACAGAAGAATCCAGACATGGCTGTCTGACAATTTCTACGACGGCATCACCCCTTACAACTGGCCACCTAACTCCTCAGACTGTAAACCCCTTGATTATTATGTGCGGGGCGCAGTTGGGCGAGAGGCCAACAAAACTCCTTCGACAACAAAGATGAACAAAGATGAAGGCAGGGATTATGGCAGCATTCACCAATGGAAACAAGAAAACCGACTAGAAGAGATACAGGAGACCCCGAAGACGTCTGGAGGCTGTGGTTGAAGCCGATGCTGATTTTATTGAATAAGTTTACTCTTTAGTATTTCAAGATATTTTTGTGCACTTTTGGTAAATATATCTGTTAAAATATGTCAGTGTGGTTTTCATTTCTGTGCCATTTAGACGAAAATTTATCCATCGCACTCTGTGCATATCGTATTTGAAAGATATCTACGTATATTTAATACATACCTACGAATTAAAAGTAAAGCCGGTTGAACGCACCTAGATATAAACAGATGGAGATAGATAGATAGATAGATAGATAGATAGATAGATAGATAGATAGATAGATAGATATGAACAGACTGAGATAGATAGATAGATAGATAGATAGATAGGATATAACCGATTTAGATAGATAGATAGATAGATAGATAGATAGGAACAGACTGAGATAGATAGATAGATAGATAGATAGATAGATAGATAGATAGATAGATAGATAGTATGTGACCGATTGAGATAGATAGGATGTGACCGATTGAGATAGATAGATAGATAGATAGATAGATAGATAGATAGATAGATAGATAGATAGATAGATAGATCTTATTAGGTCAGCGGTGATAATAATAAGTCAGCTATCGTTGAAAGCTTGAAGGCTTGGCAAATCGGAACCGGAGACACCTGTTTTCAAAAAGTCTCACTGACAGGCTATACCACAGTCTCTGCCAATACCGTGTGTTCTATACTGAAATGACTTAGCAGATCATAAATTGTGAAACAAAACAATTGTTGTACGAATTTTTGACTACACATGGACTGAATATATTATTCAAAGCAATATTTGTGAATACGGCTTTACCCCCTCCCAACATATATATATGTATGTGTGAGTGTGTGTGTGTGTCTGTGAATGTGTGTGGGTAGCTGTGTCTGTATGGTTTTCAGGCGAATTCACATGAATACACACACACACACACACGTATATATATATATATATATATATATATATAGATATATATATAATTTCAATCGACATCTTCTAATGCCTTGATCTTGATCCAGGTCCTTCTTTTTATCCTTTCCTTTTTACACCTGCTCTCACTCTCTGTAACTCCTTGCATGATAGTGGCACTCCAACTTTCCTTTGCTTTTTGACATGATTAATAATTACATATAATGAAATGGATTAAGTACAACAGTTATCTCTATAAAAGGCAGGATGTGTGTGTGTGTGTGTGTGTGCAGGATGTGTGTGTGTGTGTGTGTGCAGGATGTGTGTGTGTGTGTGTGCAGGATCTCTGTGTGTGTGTGTGTGTGTGTGTGTGTGTGTAACGAATGCACGGCCGCAATTTTCGACGGATTTGCACCAAAATTTACATGCACATGCTCCAAGTTTGCGGAAAAGCCAAGACCGAATTTGCATTTCCCAACTCCCATCAATAGTGGAAATAATCGATTTTTTCATGCTTCTACGGCAGTTTTCATGTAGTTTGCGGCCATTTTCTACTGGTCAGAGTGAGAGCCTATAGCTGGCTGCCACGAATAGGCAGGAAGAATCTATTGGCCAGCGTGAGAGCCAACAGCTGACTGACACGAATGTTAACTAGCATGGTAGCATGCAAAAAAAAATCGATAGCTGCATTCGTCACAAGTGGGAAAAATTTAAATCTGCATGGCACTTTACTACAATTGGCTCATTCGCTTTGTAGTTAACATTCTTTTTTGATTCGGTTTTTCCAGTTACGAGTCCTTTTTTAAAACTGATTGTTTTGTGTTCATTTTGTTTAGTTCTTTTTTTCGTAACAGATTTAATGTTTAGTATAGAGCTTAGAAAAAATTCGCAGTGTGAGATCGGCAAGAAGTAAAGCATGTAGCAATATCAGCACGGCAAAGGGCACTCCTTTAAAGGAAAGGAAGAGCAAAAATATTTTAAGTCAAATGATAGCGATTGCTGTATGAGTCGTACGATTTTTGAATCAAGCACGGGCAACGCCGGTCCATGCTGCTAGTTTAATATATATTCTGTGTATACGTTATTTGTTTTAAGTAAGTAAATATATATATATATATATATATATATATATATATAGAGAGAGAGAGAGAGAGAGAGACAGAGACAGAGACAGAGACAGAGATAGATAGATAGATAGATAGATAGATCTAACTTATTCACACAAACCCATATCCCAAAATTGAATATATATATATATATATATATATATATATATATATATATATATATATATATATGTTATAAATTAATTGATTTAAAATATGTTTTTTTTTCGCTTTTTTAGCGAAAAAAACATATTTTAATTCAATTAATTTATAATATTAATGCTCTGTAAATTTACATTGAACACTATTTTAAAAATATCTATAAGAACACCGGATTATGTATCTTACTGTCTTTCATATATATATATATATATATATATATATATATATATATATATATACGATATTCAGTGCTCACAGAACCTATATTTGGGGTCCGTAATCTTATGAAAGATAGTAGCTTGGTAGTTGCGCGTCTAACAGGTACTAATCCTTCAGTCTCACCCTTATGTGCTGAACCCTTTAACTACTGGCGGGTTGCGAATTGATCTACATCAACATTTTTGCTTCGGAAACGGAACTGGCCGTGAAGTGGGTTTTGGTTCCAGCTTTCTTGTATTTCCTTTTGAAGTAACTTTTTTCTCTTCTTGTTTCAGTTTTCTTGCCTATTTTGTTGCAATTTTATTTATCATTATAAGTATTATTATTGTATGAAATCTATTTTTGTATTTTATAGACATTTACTCAGAATCATTTCATGTTCACATCTAAAGACTATGACTCCATTATTATTATTATTATTATTATTATTATTATTATTATTATTATTATTATTATTATTATATTTCGATTTCTGCTATGGTCACACTACCCACCAAGTCTACGGGAAGACACAAGGCAGGTAGTGATGTATTGTTATGTCTCCATTTCATGATTTATTTTTCTAACTTCCATAACATCACTAGCGTTACATGGATAATGTTTTTTTTAGTATGTGGTTTGTACTTATTTTTTGTATTTCTCATAAGCTGGGATTTCCAGGTATTTTTTTCAATGTGTTGTTGTGTTCCTTTTTTTATCATTCCAAGTGCACCTACTCTTCTTGTTTTCAATTTCCACATTTTTTTTTTCTATTTCGATTTCCAGGTCTTTATACTTCAATAGTTTTTCCCGTTCCATGGTTGCTATGTTACAGTCCACTGAGCAAGCCATATCAATTTCACATGTTTAAGAGCTTTATCCTTGGATTTCTTTTTCATATTTTTGCTGCAACTGTCGGTTCTTGGATCCTGTTTTGGTTTTCTACAGAATCTACCACATGTAAATCACGTTTGTATTTACAATCTTTTTTCTTTTTCTTTTTCTTTTTCTTTTTCTTTTTCTTCTCGTGTTGTTTGCCTAATTGTATGATCTAGTCTTTTGTTGTTTCCATGTATGTTAGTAAGCCAATAGTTATTGTCTTGTATGACAATTCTCGCTAAATAAAACCTCTTCTTTATGGGGTAATGTATAGACAGTCAGCTTCAGCCTTTAAGTGATGCATGTTATGCTTATAAAGAAGCTTTCTTGTTTTAGAATTCCTCTGATGTCATTTTGAGTCCAGTTGAAGATGTTGAAACTATATGAAAGCACTGAACTAGCAAGACTATTGATAACCATAATTCTGTTCTGAGAATTCTATAAATTTCTTAATATCAGTCGCACTGTTCTATAGCACACTTTTCTTTCATTTTTATGGTGGATCCTTTCACCCCCATTTAAACAGAGGTACTTATAAGCTTTTTTTTTGCTCTAAATCTTTCATTGTTACCCCTAAGGTCAAACCTAATAGATGAGGTTTGTCGTAGAGATCCTCGTAACATTTGTCCATTCCAATGGCATTTTACTGTTTTCAGGAGACCTTCCAGCTCCTTGTCATTCATTTACGTCGTCCATGTAAAAGAGATACTTATTTTCTTTTGAGATATCTTATAGCCATATTCCATCCTGTTAAGTTCTCTAATTAATGCTATTAGGAATATACAAAATAGGGAGACAAAGAGTCACCCTGAAATATTCCTCTGTTGATGTCTATTTCGACAGACTTACAGATTCCATTTATATGATTGAGGTGGAGTGTTGTTTTCCATATCGACATAGTTTGATGAAATTGATGACGACGGATGATTCCTTGTATATATTTTAAGATCCAGGAATGGAGTACACTATCAAATGCCTTACGGTAATCTATCGCAGCAGTACTGAGATTTTGCTTTGTACTGAAGCAGTTTTCCAAGATCATCCTATTAATGCGTAATTGGTAATTTATATCCGTAAAAGCTAAGTTTGCACCTTTTTGTTCAAGAGGGAGTATGCCATTTCTTTCCAAGAAGGAATATGTCTGTTTTGTCAGAATAGATGTCAACAGTTTTTAAGTAGTGGAAATACATGTAATTGGTCTGTATTTTGGGGGACATTTGTGTGACCATTCTTGGGTAGAAGGAATCTAATTCCTTTGGTTACCGATGCCAGAATTTTAGTAGAATCATTGACCATTTCTTGAAGTCCTTTGGCTAGTTTTTTTTTGTGTGCTGTAATTCGATAATAGAGCTAAAAGTTAGTTAGTTATCAATTCCTAGAGACTTCATTGGACATTCAACATCCGCTTCTGTGATTCCCGCCCATATTTGTTCTGCTTTATTTTTCATCCGTTCTACCTCTTGCATATAATCCAATCTGCTTCATTGTTACGTTGTTTAGGGCAAGCCCATATTATTACCAGAACTTTATAGCCTCTTCCATTGTTGGAAGAGTTGTCAATTATTGATTGGCTATTTCTCTGCAAAATTTCTTCGTATCGGTTTTGATCTGTTTGTAGAATCGTGATATTTTTCATAACGTCTAATTCTTAGAGGTTTCAGTTGTATTGTTTACTTTATTTCTTTCTTTAGCTGATAGAACTAAATTTTCATTCTTAATTTTGTATTTTCTTTTGACTTTTTTTTATCTTTTCTAGTCTTTACATTTGTTCCTATTGCCATTTCAACGAGTACTGATAATTCACTTCTAAGTTGATCAATTTCTTTTTCTGTTTTTTCCAAGGTGGATCTTCATGTCGGTGACACTTCCTTTTTTTACTTTGATGTTTAATTCTTTAGTTGTTGTTATATGCTGATGAATATATTGCTTCGTTAAGGCCTATATGCGGGTCGACTTCATCTAGAATTAATTTGAGCGCTGCATTATAGAGTTAAATAGTTTTCAGGTTATGCTTCGTTGGTTGTAATTTTGGGCGTTGTTCTCGTTTCTCCATTTCAATATTTTATGTCTGACATATATGTCTCGCGATTTTTTTTTCCATGGCTTCTTGTATACTATTCTTGTTTTCCGTAAAAATGATTTGGTTCAATGTGTTTTGGATTCGTTTTATTTCAGACTTGTGAGCCACTGAAATTACGCCTTTCCAAATCTTCTAACTCTACAACATTATTTTCACAGCGATTGGTGTGCATCTGCATTATGATCTGTGGTTTGTGCAATGTTCGTGTTTCTTATGTTCCTTTATTGTTCCTATTCTGTTGATTCACCTGTTCTGCTTGCATCTGATAGTCGGTTATTTCTAATGATGTACCTTCTTAAATTGACTACTTTATTTTAGTCAACGTATTTTCTGATTGCATATCCAACCTTTTCTCGCCAAATAGCATATGCATGGTGAGTGATGTTTATCTGAAATCTTTGCAACGCTTCATAGAATGCAGTCATAATGAGTTTTTTTCTCCTTTTACCTTTTCTATCTTTGAATGAATGGTTGTGGATGTAGGTGGAGAATTCTCAGGGCCATCATTGGGATTATTCCGCTTATATATATATATATATATATATATATATATATATATATATATATATATATATATATATATATATAGCTAGCTAGCTAGCTAGCTAGCTAGCTAGCTAGATAGATAGATAGATAGATAGATAGATAGATAGATACGATACGATACGATCTACTCACATAGATAGATAGATAGATAGATAGATAGATAGATAGATAGATAGATAGATCGGTTTGAACAGTGACATTAATAGATAGATTGATAGATATAAACAGTGACATAGATAGATAGATATGAACAATGATAGACATGAATAGATAGATAGATAGATAGATAGATAGATAGATAGATAGATACGAACAGAATGAGATAGATAGATAGATAGATAGATAGACATGAACAGAATGGGATAGATAGATAGATAGATAGATAGATAGATAGATAGATAGATAGATAGATATGAACAGAATTGGATAGATAGATAGATAGATAGATATGAACAGAATTGGATAGATAGATAGATAGATAGATAGATAGATAGATAGATAGATAGATAGATATGAACAGAATTGGATAGATAGATAGATAGATAGATAGATAGATAGATAGATAGATAGATAGATAGATAGATAGATAGATAGATATGAATAGAATGAGATAGATATGAACAGAATGAGATAGATAGATAGATGAAATGTTAAATATGAACAAATAATAATAATAATTGATATGTCCCGGAAAGGGAAATATTTGTTCGAAGTAGCAAAGTGGTTGTTCGTTACTGTAATCCAGTTGGACAATCTAGCAGATAAACGTAATGGACTCGTCCTCGCCGTAGTGGTAGACAATAGGCGTAGGCAATAGGCGTCCTCCCTCTACCTCCACATCAGTCTGTATTTATGGCTGACACACGCCAATCATGTGAGTGGGGAACCAAAATCTATGCATATTCATTACCTAAATAATAATAATAATAATACACTTGGTATTCTTCAAGCATCTCCATTCTGAATGTGCATACCATTGTAATATATAAAGAATAGGATCTGTCCTGGAGAATGAAACACATAAAATCCTCTGAGGCATTGAGATCAAACTAAAGAAAAAAAAACGCCCAACCTAGGCCAGGGAACCGGATTTGGTAGTAGTAAACCAATAGAAACCGTTTTCGATAACTGTTTATTCTAGCTTCACATTGGTACACCCGTATTATAACATTTTTTATTGTTATTAACGGTTGTCCAAAACTTTACTGCAACATTCCTCATTATAAAATGCAACTTCTTCTTGTTATTATTGTTATTATTCATAGATTTGCCTTCAAGTGGTTAACACAAGAGATAGAGTGACAACAACTTTGCCGTTCCATTCTCATTATTATCTTAGAGCCCAGCAATGTCTTGCTCAAGACCAATGTTTCTCACTGTGGGCCATGAGATATTTTCAGGGACCACAAGGCCAAATTTTAAAAATGAGGGTAGGGACACAGAAAATATAGGACCCACAAAATATATATATATATATGGAGTATTTTGTAATAATTATTATTTAGAATAAAATATCAAATTTATCAAAGTTAAATATTAAATTAATCTAAGTTAACATAACTATTTATTAATAGTAATTTTTTCATCTGATCTATGCAAAATGACCATTTTTAGTTTTCAATTTCTTAAAATTTAAAACACATAATTTAAAGTTTAAATTAAGGTATGTTTTCATCAACTTCTTTCAATTTTGAAAAGTTAAATGTCCTTAACAAAGTGTTCCAAAATAAATGGCTTCACCCTGTTTTCCTGCAAGGAGACAATTAACGCATTTAACGGGAAACTAAAGCTGTTCTGGTTGAACTTTGGAAGACAGGAGTTTGCACTGTTTCCTTCCTTAGCAAATATATCTACCGAAATGCTTGATGATGATTTAGCAGTGTATGCTGATCATTTGAAGCAGTTGCATAATGATATGAAAACTCGCTACTCTGATCTACTCCAATTAACAGTGCTGCACTGGTTTGTGGATCCCTTCATTGTTGATGCATCTCAAGTTGATATCACTCTACAAGAAAGTTTACTTGAACTTAAAAATAACACAGCAGATCAAGCGAGGTTCAAGCGTGGAGGATGTCAGAAGCTGTGGATGAATGAAGATATGCTTAAGAAATAGCCACTACTCTGGAAAGATGTGAAGTTGCTCTCATTCGCTTTTCCCACATCTTACTTGGTTGAGTCTGGTTTCTGTTGGATGATGCTGTCAAAGACTCGAAATCCCCTTCAAGCCAAATATTGACAATTTGATAGCCCTGAAGCAGACACAGGGATCCAAATGAAACCATACAAAATAGAGCTGATGGTACATGTATTTTTTGTTTTGTAAATAAATGAGTTTATTCAAATATTTATCCAAATACTCTTACTCTTTGCTTTAAAACTGGAGTTAGTGTTTTGATGTCATAGTACTTTCCAAATTACAAATTTTAATATTCCTACTTCCTTAGATGTATTAAGGACGAGCGTGGATAAGAACACAAGTAGGCATGAAGAAGGGGGGTAATCAATAACTCGCATTGGATTGAAGGGTGCAAAAGACCAGAATAAAGGTTGAGAAACAGTTCTCTAGACAATCCCAATTCTAACTTGCATTTATAATTCATCTAATCTTGCCTCTATTATTTGTGATACGGTTTCAAGTATTTTGTAGGTGCTGTATCAACTGTCATAATGACGGATCTCACCTTCAGTTTCCTCCGTTCCCGAAAATGTTACCGCTTTTTTAATCTATTTTTTTTCTTTCCTTTCTTGATCAGTTCTCTTCCACGCGTCTGTGGCTATCAAATCTCGTCACCTCGACTGAATGCTGTCATCGCTGTGGATCTCACGACGTCCGCTTTTTATTTACAAAAGTTGGTTTATGCTAATAAAAGCAATGGATTTGGGCTTTTACTAAGGTCATTATTACCAAAATGAACGCAACAAAGTAGGTGAGAATTTGGACTCTGTTGGAGGTTTCATTTTCCCCGTCAATATCAGTTACACTACCGGCACACCCACACATTACTTATTAAAAAAAAAACAGGTATCGCCTGAATAGTCGTGTAGACATAGCTCTCAAAACTAATTTGCAGCTAGTCGAAGGGAAGGGCTTTAAAAGTGTGGAGAAGGCAACGTGAAACCACTCTGTAGGAAAAGATAGATAAAATCTCATTTCTTCAAAAATTGAGGAGAAAAAAAAGGGCAGTCAATTCACTCCATTTTAACAATTTATAGCAATTCGTGTAGGTTAAAAGAGCATGAAATAATGGTCGCCTATATCATGAATAGAGAAGTCGTTTTAAAAAATTCGAAAAACGATCATTCGTATCATGGTTGTTCTTAGTGTTCCATGAAGTCTTTGTTTTGCAGTTCATCAGAGGACTCGGGAGGAACCCGAAAACCAAATATGGGTGCCCAGAATCTGAAGCTATTAGTGATAATGGAAGGTTGTGATATATGCTAAGGTTTCATGGTTGCGTGGTTGCACGTCGGGCTTCTTCGAAGTTTGCGGAGGCTAGGTGGGTAATGGCACACCAACGCGATCGGTCGGCAGCATACGCTTCTAACTCCTTCAGTCTTGCCCTAAAGGAGGTTAGTTTTGATTGAGTCTTTTTATCGTTATTTTGGCTGGTCTTGATATCTTCGACCATATAACAGATTTCCATCCAACAGTTATATAGGAATGCGATGTTGCTCCATGCGGATGACGATCAGTTTACCGGACTTGTGCATTCATACACATTAATTCGATTCTGGTCAAAAATTGCAAGGTTGGTGATGTGATCCTACAACGTGATTCCAAGTATGGAGTGAATATCGCGCGCGGGGAACTTTTGCAATATCTTGATGTGTCTGCGGTACAGGTTCCATATGTCCCATCTGCGAAGGAGAGAAGAGAGAACCACAGCGTTGTACACTTTTAACTGTGTTGGACGTGCAATCTTTTATGGCGCCTTTCCAGTTCTTGGTTTTCTTTGCTGATTACAACAACATTAAAAGAACTATCTATAAAATGGCATCATTCCCCTCAGAAGCTTTGGAGAGCTTTGAAGATTTGGAGCACTTACGTGAGTGAGCAAAGATTGGAAAGAACTGATAAGAGATATTTTCAAAGTTACTGAAGATTAGAAACCACACTGAATTTCAGTGTGCCTTTAACATCTCTAAAAAAAACAATATATATATATATATATATATATATATATATATATTATCCACACACAGATTGTCTCTCTGTATCACAGTTCATCAGTATGAAGTCCGGTTGCCTCTAGCTAGGATCGAAACCCGGAGATTTTACCCCTAAGTCGTTGGGGTACGACAGGGAAGAAAGTGAATTTTAAGTGTATTTATTTTTAGATAAACACACAGTGACCGAGAGGACTCGATTCGTTTTACCGAAGAGTCTTGCATTATCAGGCCTAATAGTCACTGTTTACAAACTCATATTGCCTTCCCCAGATAGCTCAACTGAAATAAAAATTTTACGGAGAATATGAATATATATATATATATATATATATATATATATATATATATATATATGCACTAAAAAAACGAAAAAGCGTTGTTGGAACCAACAGGCAACTTGCCAGAACCTAGAACTCTTACCGAGAATAAAGACAACAACACTGAAAAAAGAAAGAGAAAAAAAGGTCCGAAAGTAAACTTACCTACTCAGTAAGGTGCTCGAAGCATAGATTGCCTAGGCCGAGGAAAAAACGCTTATCAACGTTAAATCCTATAAAAGGACGGCTCTTTTTACAGAAAAAGACTGGGTATAAGGGGACGAGAAATGGATAAAAGCTTAATTTGGTTCAATAAGGCAGAAGATGGTGATTGACATTTCATTTAAATTTTTGAAGATTGTAGTTATCCGGG
>OZ010606.1:22952437-23012437 GCA_963932145.1 Acanthosepion lycidas | reverse complement strand
GTTTGTCCTGCTATTGTCCCATAGCTAGAAGGGGAAGAGGATTTATACCTTTCTCGAGGGTATTAGCACGTAAGTGAATGTAATGGATCCGACTTGAATTCGAACTCGGTTCTCCGATTCCTCAGTCTGAGCCGTTATTCATTAAGACAAATTAGGCTCTTTAGTCTTGGTTCTTCGGGGGAAAAAGTCGTTGGTTCTGCACAAGCCTTCAGATTAAAAATGAAATGGACGGATAGTCTAGCTGTTCGGTTGTAAGAATTGAAATGCTCGATTCTGATACGTCGGTGGGCGCTCTCCTCTCGTACTCGACGTATGAGGGTCAACCAGCTCAGTTCCTAGGAACCCACAGCTAGACACCAGCACATGTGATTTGATTAGAGTATTGAAGGCTTTGTGCAGAACCAACCACACTTTTTGAACGGCCGAATACAAAAACTTGGTGAACTACGTTCCACAAGGTCCCTAAACGTCCCTCTGCAGGTTTTAAATTCAGAGTTGTCCTTCTTCTAGGCCAGTTGTCGTCGAAGGCTATAGAACCCAGTTTGTCCTGCTATTTACCCATAGCTGGAAGGAGAAGAGGATCCATACCTTTCCAAGGGTATTAGCACGTAAGTGAATGTAATGTATTTTATTTTCTAAATGTACCATATAGTAATTAGATAAAAGGGGGCCTAAATAGGATCCCATCGCCATGTCATCTATTTGAGTATAAATATTAGCTAGGGGGTCATGAAAAGTTACTTGAGGGGTAAGTGCTCATAATATTTTTTTTTAAATAGTGGGTTTAATATTAATGGGTAGGAGAGAATTGTGATTGTGTACATCACGGATAATAATGTCAATTGTTTCATTAATAAAAAAAATTGTACATGCCAAGATGTTATTATTTGGTTTTAAAGCATGAAGAATATATACAAATTAATTTGTGGAGTTAATACAATATTTACTTGAAAGGCATGGAGTAATTAATTTATTAAGGGTTTTTGAAAGGTAATATACTAGTGTAGGTGTTTGCGAAATGGATTTATGGATTTTTACATTTCTGTAAAGGTAGCAAGGTTGATAGTCACCTATAATCTTTTGAAGTTTATATGATCCTATTTCAGCATTGTTAGCAGTAATAAGTTTATTGATATGGTTTCTAAGTTGGGAGTTGGTGTTATTAGTTAACTTTTTAAATTTATTGGGATCGTCCAAGACAAGATGGCCTGTAATTTTGAGTGGTACTCATGTTTGTTTCAAATAACGAAAGTATTAGTTTTATCAGCTCGTCGGATAACAATATATACATTGTTCTTTTTCAGTTGTTTAGCTGCTTTTATTAAAGGAGTGTTTATAATTCCATACGAATGTTTATGGTATCGGTGTTTAATAGATGCGGCTTTAAGTAAATCTTTTAAACCTACCTGTGTAGTAATATGGTTATCTTGTTCCAATAGACGTAAAGATTCAATTTGCGTTTGTTTAAACATTAGATTAGGCTTCTGTGCGACGTGAAAATTTGGTCCAGGATTAAGGAATTCCATTTCATTTGGGGGGAGTTGGTAATCCGATAAATTCATGAAGTTTTTGGTGTTTGGTAGAAGTAATTTTCCATTATATAATTTGTTCAGCTTTTTTTGGATGACTTGTATATTAGATTAATTTTCCTTTTCTGCTGTATTATATAATAAATCTAATATTACCTTGATTTTTTCAGTGGTCGTAGAAGATTGTAAGATTCCTTTAATACGTACAATTTCCGTGTTGAGCCGTTGTAATCCTTGTGTGGATGTATTCATTAGTCGTTCGACAAGATGTGACTTAAGTTTCTTGTTGTTGGGATTGTTTAATGCTGCGGGATCATGTAACTTGAATTTAGTATAGAGGGACAGCAGGTCATTATTCAATCATACACTGTTAAATATACAAAACAACGAATGTTGGATATGTTTTATCAGGAGCCATTCCAAGCATCGTATAATGGCTTTAGTTTCAAGAGAAAATACACGCAAAAACTCTCCAACAATATAATATATTTATATTATTCCTCTCCGGTAACACGATTCGGACTTTCAAACACAACGCAATGTTCACGTGCTGAGTATATACCGACTGTTACTATATGGACTATATATATATATATATATATATATATATATATATATATATATATATATATATATATAAACTGTAATATATATATATAAATACTGTATATATATATATATATATATATATATATATATATATATATATATATATATATATATATATATATATATATACAGCATTTATATATATATATAATTTTAAAGGAAAACAGACCACTTTATTGTTCTATTATAATAATTTATTTCACCAGAGCTCTTTTAAGGGACGCTGGATCATCAGATATCACTTCCAAAAAATGAAACGAAAGATGAAATGAAAATTCACACTTTTGACGGGTTGTATTAAGTTTATGTAATTTAACAGAGAGGGTAGCGAGGAGTGGTGTGGGAGTCATGGTCGAGTTTAGAGAGGGTTTATTTTAATATTTCTTTCAATTATACTTAGTATTGGGAGAGGAGTGACCAGACCTTGATCTATTTAAACGGTTAACTTAATGGAAGTGATATATTGAAATGGGAGGGGAGAAGAGAGAAAAAGAAAAAGAAAAAAGAAAGGGGGAAGTAAAGTGAAAGAAGCTGTAATAAGGTTTTACGTAGGAAGAAGGGGATGGTATAGTTTTAACAATTTATGTAAAAAATAGATTTTAATGTTTGATAGTAAACTAAATGTTCAAAAAAACCACGAAGAAATTAATTTGATGCTTGCTAGCAATTTAAAAATTTAACTCTTTTACAAATAATTTAGGGATTTAATATAACTTAAATACTGTATTTATTAACACATTCATAGAGAACACATTAAAAGAATTGTTTAAAATATAACAGTTTACTGATAGTAGTCTTTTAATATTGCAAATGACTATTAAGGTAACATCTTTATCAATTTGAATCTAATATGTAGTTAATAAAAAGCTTGGTAATCCGTATGGATAATTCCAAGGGTAGCTCAATGAAAAACCAGAGCGAATATTCATTTAAATAAAATTAAAAAACAGTCAACCTTAAGGATGCATTGATTATATTTTCCCGGTTCCTCTGGTCACATTTTCAAGCATAAAAATAATTTTTAAAAACGCTTTTTTATAGTTGGAAATGTGATCTCCCGTCGGTTTCGACGTATGAGGATCTGCGAGCTTATTGATTCAGTTATGAAAGTCTTGTGCGATAATCTTAAGTGGCATTTAAGACCCGCTAGTGATTTAAAAAGGAGGCCACATATGGAGCAAGTATATATATATATATATATATATATATATATATATATATATATATATATATATATATATGTATGTATGTATGTATGTATGTACATATGAGAGAAAGAGAGGTAAACAAACAATTTCATAACTAGGAAAACTTAATAAAGAAAATATGCTCTCGGGCAGCAGGCAGGATCAAACCATGGGTTCTGCTGCAAAGTGGGATGCTGGTTTGAATCTTGTCACTTTCTTTAAGATTTCTCTAGTACGAGATCGGTATACGAAATAAACACTGTTTAAAATAAGCGGGCCGCTTATATACGGGTATCCACTATAAATAACGCTGAAACTAATAAAAAAGAATGTCAGACTAAGAAATAACGTGCATTAATTCTTTAGAAATATATATATATATATATATATATATATATATATATATATATTGGGAACTCCAAAGATAAGTAAAACATACATAATGAAAAATGGCCCAAATTTAATAAAAACAAAATTTTATCCCCAAAATCTTAATGCTATTATTCAGAACAAAAAAGAAAATAATTTTTAGATTATTAAATTATATATTCTGAGCGTTTTTAAATGCTTTAAAAAAGATTTTCAGCGTCTTTTTGCAACGACGAAGGAAACACTGATTTGAGAGTTCTTGCCAAAAACAAATAATTGTTGGATTCTAATGACTCGTTTAGGTCTTATTCATTAATAAGTAAAATTTCGAAAATCTTGGTAAAAAGATTTTTTTCATCTATTATGCGACACTTATATAATTTTATGAAATTTCGAGAAGTTCATTTTTGTGCTTCTTAATGTTCATATTAGTTATAAGCAGAACTCCTTGGAGAATGGAAATGAATCTTCTTTTCTTTTTTTTTTTTGTGTGTGTGTGTATTACTGATTCCTGTTATTTTGTCTCCTATAATTGTGCAGTTTCGAAAATTAAGTTTTCCTTGTAGATGATCCCAATTAAGCCCAAATATGAATATGTGATGTATTCTGCAAATACCTTTATTGTCAGCTGATCTCATATTTCAAGTTCATTTTCTTTGTTTTTAAATCAAGATTTTGTTATGCTAAAATTGAAAGTCTCTCTTAATATCTTTAAATTAACAGATAATTAAAACTCCGAGACTGAATTTTCAAAAATCGATAATTTGAAAACTTAAATTTTAATTGGCACTTAATTTAATCTACTAATTAATGATTTATACAAATTCTGAAGAATTTGTATATTTTCTTTGAAATGCTAATTTTTAAGATTAATTAATTAAATAAATTATTAATTAGAGATTTTAATTATTGTATTGACATTTTTAAATTTGTCAATAGTTGAAGGAAAGAGGAAAGAGTATACAAAAGCAATTCACACACACACGAATTTCGTTTGGTTTGTGATGTAAAAATAAAGACTAATTTTTTTTTTTATTTTCAACAATAAGTTTACTAAACAACAAATTTACTTTTACATTTCATTTTCTTCGGACAATATGAGAATTCAAAAAAATATTTAATTGATTTTATAATGTTTCAAACTTAATACAGATTAAATTTAAAATTGATAATTTTTAATTTTCAATTTTATACTAAAATATAATATGAATCAGAATGATTTCTATTTTAGTCTAACATTAAAATTAAAGCATTAATTATTACAACCAAGGTTCGTTGTCAAGTTTTTTGACTTCTCATATACATGTATTTTGATTTGTTATTGCAGCTTATGTAACAGCCTTTCTAATATCGAGGAGGGTTTGGTTGGTTTGAATATTTTAAACTTTTATTTTAATTCCATTTGAGTAGTGAAGAAAAGAGAAGTGTCGGTATATGGGGCCAAGCGTGATATCGATGTTTCAGCAAAACTAGCAGTAGTAAGAAAAGTGAAGTGTCGGTGAATCGGGCCAAGCGTGATATCGATGTTTCAGCAAAACTAGCAGTAGTAAGAAAAGAGAAGTGTCGGTAAATGGGGCCAAGCGTGATATCGATGTTTCAGCAAAACTAGCAGTAGTAAGAAAAGAGAAGTGTCGGTAAATGGGGCCAAGCGTGATATCGATGTTTCAGCAAAACTAGCAGTAGTAAGAAAAGAGAAGTGGCGGTGAATCGGGCCAAGCGTGATAGCGATGTTTCAGCAAAACTAGCAGTAGTAAGAAAAGAGAAGTGTCGGTAAATGGGGCCAAGCGTGATATCGATGTTTCAGCAAAACTAGCAGTAGTAAGAAAAGAAAAGTGTCGGTAAATTGGGCCAAGCGTGCTATCGATGTTTCAGCAAAACTAGCAGTAGCAAGAAAAGAGAAGTGTCAGTAAATGAGGCCAAGCGTGATATCGATGTTTCAGCAAAACTTGCAGTAGTAAGAAAAGAGAAGTGTCGGTAAATGGGGCCAAGCATGATATCGATGTTTCAGCAAAACTAGCAGTAGTAAGAAAAGAGAAGTGTCGGTAAACCGGGCCAAGCGTGATATCGATGTTTCAGCAAAACTAGCAGTAGTAAGAAAAGAGAAGTGTCGGTAAATGGGGCCAAGCGTGATATCGATGTTTCAGCAAAACTAGCAGTAGTAAGAAAAGAGAAGTGTCGGTGAACCGGGCCAAGCGTGATATCGATGTTTCAGCAAAACTAGCAGTAGTAAGAAAAGAGAAGTGTCGGTAAATGGGGCCAAGCGTGATATCGATGTTTCAGCAAAACTAGCAGTAGTAAGAAAAGAGAAGTGTCGGTAAATGGGGCCAAGCGTGATATCGATGTTTCAGCAAAACTAGCAGTAGTAAGAAAAGAGAAGTGTCGGTGAATCGGGCCTAGCGTGATATCGATGTTTCAGCAAAACTAGCACTAGTAAGAAAAGAGAAGTGTCGGTGAATCGGGCCAAGCGTGATATCGATGTTTCAGCAAAACTAGCAGTAGTGAGAAAAGAGAAGTGTCGGTAAATGGGGCCAAGCGTGATATCGATGTTTCAGGAAAACTAGCAGTAGTAAGAAAAGAAAAGTGTCGGTAAATTGGGCCAAGCGTGCTATCGATGTTTCAGCAAAACTAGCAGTAGCAAGAAAAGAGAAGTGTCGGTAAATGAGGCCAAGCGTGATATCGATGTTTCAGCAAAACTTGCAGTAGTAAGAAAAGAGAAGTGTCGGTAAATGGGGGCAAGCATGATATCGATGTTTCAGCAAAACTAGCAGTAGTAAGAAAAGAGAAGTGTCGGTAAACCGGGCCAAGCGTGATATCGATGTTTCAGAAAAACTAGCAGTAGTAAGAAAAGAGAAGTGGCAGTGAATCGGGCCAAGAGTGATGTCGATGTTTCAGCAAAACTAGCAGTAGTAAGAAAAGAGAAGTGTCGGTAAATGGGGCCAAGCGTGATATCGATGTTTCAGCAAAACTAGCAGTAGTAAGAAAAGAGAAATGTCGGTAAACTGGGCCAAGCGTGATATCGATGTTTCAGCAAAACTAGCAGTAGTAAGAAAAGAGAAATGGCGGAGAATCGGGCCAAGCGTGATATCGATGTTTCAGCAAAACTAGCAGTAGTAAGAAAAGAGAAGTGTCGGTAAATGGGGCCAAGCGTGATATCGATGTTTCAGCAAAACTAGCAGTAGTAAGAAAAGAGAAGTGGCGGTGAATCGGGCCAAGCGTGATAGCGATGTTTCAGCAAAACTAGCAGTAGTAAGAAAAGAGAAGTGTCGGTAAATGGGGCCAAGCGTGATATCGATGTTTCAGCAAAACTAGCAGTAGTAAGAAAAGAAAAGTGTCGGTAAATTGGGCCAAGCGTGCTATCGATGTTTCAGCAAAACTAGCAGTAGCAAGAAAAGAGAAGTGTCGGTAAATGAGGCCAAGCGTGATATCGATGTTTCAGCAAAACTTGCAGTAGTAAGAAAAGAGAAGTGTCGGTAAATGGGGCCAAGCATGATATCGATGTTTCAGCAAAACTAGCAGTAGTAAGAAAAGAGAAGTGTCGGTAAACCGGGCCAAGCGTGATATCGATGTTTCAGCAAAACTAGCAGTAGTAAGAAAAGAGAAGTGTCGGTAAATGGGGCCAAGCGTGATATCGATGTTTTAGCAAAACTAGCAGTAGTAAGAAAAGAGAAGTGTCGGTAAATGGGGCCAAGCGTGATATCGATGTTTCAGCAAAACTAGCAGTAGTAAGAAAAGAGAAGTGTCGGTGAATCGGGCCTAGCGTGATATCGATGTTTCAGCAAAACTAGCAGTAGTAAGAAAAGAGGAGTGTCGGTGAATCGGGCCAAGCGTGATATCGATGTTTCAGCAAAACTAGCAGTAGTGAGAAAAGAGAAGTGTCGGTAAATGGGGCCAAGCGTGATATCCATGTTTCAGCAAAACTAGCAGTAGTAAGAAAAGAGAAGTGTCGGTAAATGGGGCCAAGCGTGATATCGATGTTTCAGCAATACTAGCAGTAGTAAGAAAAGAAAAGTGTCGGTAAATTGGGCCAAGCGTGCTATCGATGTTTCAGCAAAACTAGCAGTAGCAAGAAAAGAGAAGTGTCGGTAAATGAGGCCAAGCGTGATATCGATGTTTCAGCAAAACTTGCAGTAGTAAGAAAAGAGAAGTGTCGGTAAATGGGGCCAAGCATGATATCGATGTTTCAGCAAAACTAGCAGTAGTAAGAAAAGAGAAGTGTCGGTAAACCGGGCCAAGCGTGATATCGATGTTTCAGAAAAACTAGCAGTAGTAAGAAAAGAGAAGTGGCAGTGAATCGGGCCAAGCATGATGTCGATGTTTCAGCAAAACTAGCAGTAGTAAGAAAAGAGAAGTGTCGGTAAATGGGGCCAAGCGTGATATCGATGTTTCAGCAAAACTAGCAGTAGTAAGAAAAGAGAAGTGTCGGTAAACTGGGCCAAGCGTGATATCGATGTTTCAGCAAAACTAGCAGTAGTAAGAAAAGAGAAATGGCGGAGAATCGGGCCTAGCGTGATATCGATGTTTCAGCAAAACTAGCAGTAGTAAGAAAAGAGAAGTGTCGGTAAATGGGGCCAAGCGTGATATCGATGTTTCAGCAAAACTAGCAGTAGTAAGAAAAGAGAATTGTCGGTAAATTGGGCCAAGCGTGCTATCGATGTTTCAGCAAAACTAGCAGTAGCAAGAAAAGAGAAGTGTCGGTAAATGAGGCCAAGCGTGATATCGATGTTTCAGCAAAACTAGCAGTAGTAAGAAAAGAGAAGTGTCGGTGAATCGGGCCAAGCGTGATATCGATGTTTCAGCAAAACTAGCAGGAGTAAGAAAAGAGAATTGTCGGTAAATGGGGACAAGCGTGATATCGATGTTTCAGCAAAACTAGCAGTAGTAAGAAAAGAGAAGTGTCGGTGAATCGGGCCAAGCGTGATATCGATGTTTCAGCAAAACTAGCAGGAGTAAGAAAAGAGAATTGTCGGTAAATGGGGACAAGCGTGATATCGATGTTTCAGCAAAACTAGCAGTAGTAAGAAAAGAGAAGTGTCGGTGAATCGGGCCAAGCGTGATATCGATGTTTCAGCAAAACTAGCAGTAGCAAGAAAAGAGAAGTGTCGGTAAATGGGGCCAAGCGTGATATCGATGTTTCAGCAAAACTAGCAGTAGTAAGAAAAGAGAAGTGTCGGTAAACTGGGCCAAGCGTTATATCGATGTTTCAGCAAAACTAGCTGTAGTAAGAAAAGAGAAGTGTCGGTGAATTGGGCCAAGCGTGATAGCGATGTTTCAGCAAAACTAGCAGTAGTAAGAAAAGAGAAGTGTCGGTAAATGGGGCCAAGCGTGATATCGATGTTTCAGCAAAACTAGCAGTAGTAAGAAAAGAGAAGTGGCGGTGAATCGGGCCAAGCATGATGTCGATGTTTCAGCAAAACTAGCAGTAGTAAGAAAAGAGAAGTGTCGGTAAATGGGGCCAAGCGTGATATCGATGTTTCAGCAAAACTAGCAGTAGTAAGAAAAGAGAAGTGTCGGTAAATGGGGCCAAGCGTGATAGCGATGTTTCAGCAAAACTAGCAGTAGTAAGAAAAGAGAAGTGTCGGTGAATCGGGCCAAGCGTGATATCGATGTTTCAGCAAAACTAGCAGTAGTAAGAAAAGAGAAGTGTCGGTAAATGGGGCCAAGCGTGATAGCGATGTTTCAGCAAAACTAGCAGTAGTAAGAAAAGAGAATTGTCGGTAAATGGGGACAAGCGTGATATCGATGTTTCAGCAAAACTAGCAGTAGTAAGAAAAGAGAAGTGTCGGTGAATCGGGCCAAGCGTGATATCGATGTTTCAGCAAAACTAGCAGGAGTAAGAAAAGAGAATTGTCGGTAAATGGGGACAAGCGTGATATCGATGTTTCAGCAAAACTAGCAGTAGTAAGAAAAGAGAAGTGTCGGTGAATCGGGCCAAGCGTGATATCGATGTTTCAGCAAAACTAGCAGTAGCAAGAAAAGAGAAGTGTCGGTAAATGGGGCCAAGCGTGATATCGATGTTTCAGCAAAACTAGCAGTAGTAAGAAAAGAGAAGTGTCGGTGAATCGGGCCAAGCGTTATATCGATGTTTCAGCAAAACTAGCTGTAGTAAGAAAAGAGAAGTGTCGGTGAATTGGGCCAAGCGTGATAGCGATGTTTCAGCAAAACTAGCAGTAGTAAGAAAAGAGAAGTGTCGGTAAATGGGGCCAAGCGTGATATCGATGTTTCAGCAAAACTAGCAGTAGTAAGAAAAGAGAAGTGGCGGTGAATCGGGCCAAGCATGATGTCGATGTTTCAGCAAAACTAGCAGTAGTAAGAAAAGAGAAGTGTCGGTAAATGGGGCCAAGCGTGATATCGATGTTTCAGCAAAACTAGCAGTAGTAAGAAAAGAGAAGTGTCGGTAAACTGGGCCAAGCGTGATATCGATGTTTCAGCAAAACTAGCAGTAGTAAGTAAAGAGAAGTGTCGGTGAATCGGGCCAAGCGTGATATCGATGTTTCAGCAAAACTAGCAGTAGTAAGAAAAGAGAAGTGTCGGTAAATGGGGACAAGCGTGATATCGATGTTTCAGCAAAACTAGCAGTAGTAAGAAAAGAGAAGTGTCGGTAAATTGGGCCAAGCGTGCTATCGATGCTTCAGCAAAACTAGCAGTAGCAAGAAAAGAGAAGTGTCGGTAAATGGGGCCAAGCGTGATAGCGATGTTTCAGCAAAACTAGCAGTAGTAAGAAAAGAGAAGTGTCGGTAAATGGGGCCAAGCGTGATATCGATGTTTCAGCAAAACTAGCAGTAGTAAGAAAAGAGGAGTGTCGGTAAATGGGGCCTAGCGTTATATATAGATGTTTCAGAAATACTAGCAGTAGTAAGGAAAGAGAAGTGGCGGTGAATGGGGCCAAGCATTATGTCGATGTTTCAGCAAAATTAGCAGTAGTAAGATAAGAGAAGTGGCAGTGAATGGGGCCAAACGTATTATCGATGTTTCAGCAACACTAGCAGTAGTAAGAAAAGCGAAGTGGAGGTAAATGGGGCCAAGCGTGATATCGAGGTTTCAGAAAAAATTAGCAGTACTAAGAAAAGAGAAGTTCGGTAAATGGGGACAAGCGTGATATCGATGTTTCAGCAAAACTAGCAGTAGTAAGAAAAGAGAAGTGTCGGTAAATTGGGCCAAGCGTGCTATCGATGTTTCAGCAAAACTAGCAGTAGCAAGAAAAGAGAAGTGTCGGTAAATGGGGCCAAGCGTGATAGCGATGTTTCAGCAAAACTAGCAGTAGTAAGAAAAGAGAAGTGTCGGTAAATTGGGCCAAGCGTGCTATCGATGTTTCAGCAAAACTAGCAGTAGCAATAAAAGAGAAGTGTCGGTAAATGAGGCCAAGCGTGATATCGATGTTTCAGCAAAACTAGCAGTAGTAAGAAAAGAGAAGTGTCGGTGTATCGGGCCAAGCGTGATATCGATGTTTCAGCAAAACTAGCAGTAGCAAGAAAAGAGAAGTGTCGGTAAATGGGGCCAAGCGTGATATCGATGTTTCAGCAAAACTAGCAGTAGTAAGAAAAGAGAAGTGTCGGTAAACTGGGCCAAGCGTTATATCGATGTTTCAGCAAAACTAGCAGTAGTAAGAAAAGAGAAGTGTCGGTGAATCGGGCCAAGCGTGATAGCGATGTTTCAGCAAAACTAGCAGTAGTAAGAAAAGAGAAGTGTCGGTAAATGGGGCCAAGCGTGATATCGATGTTTCAGCAAAACTAGCAGTAGTAAGAATAGAGAAGTGTCGGTAAACTGGGCCAAGCGTGATATCGATGTTTCAGCAAAACTAGCAGTAGTAAGAAAAGAGAAGTGGCGGTGAATCGGGCCAAGCATGATGTCGATGTTTCAGCAAAACTAGCAGTAGTAAGAAAAGAGAAGTGTCGGTAAATGGGGCCAAGCGTGATATCGATGTTTCAGCAAAACTAGCAGTAGTAAGAAAAGAGAAGTGTCGGTAAACTGGGCCAAGCGTGATATCGATGTTTCAGCAAAACTAGCAGTAGTAAGTAAAGAGAAGTGTCGGTGAATCGGGCCAAGCGTGATATCGATGTTTCAGCAAAACTAGCAGTAGTAAGAAAAGAGAAGTGTCGGTAAATGGGGACAAGCGTGATATCGATGTTTCAGCAAAACTAGCAGTAGTAAGAAAAGAGAAGTGTCGGTAAATTGGGCCAAGCGTGCTATCGATGCTTCAGCAAAACTAGCAGTAGCAAGAAAAGAGAAGTGTCGGTAAATGGGGCCAAGCGTGATAGCGATGTTTCAGCAAAACTAGCAGTAGTAAGAAAAGAGAAGTGTCGGTAAATGGGGCCAAGCGTGATATCGATGTTTCAGCAAAACTAGCAGTAGTAAGAAAAGAGGAGTGTCGGTAAATGGGGCCTAGCGTTATATATAGATGTTTCAGAAATACTAGCAGTAGTAAGGAAAGAGAAGTGGCGGTGAATGGGGCCAAGCATTATGTCGATGTTTCAGCAAAATTAGCAGTAGTAAGATAAGAGAAGTGGCAGTGAATGGGGCCAAACGTATTATCGATGTTTCAGCAACACTAGCAGTAGTAAGAAAAGCGAAGTGGAGGTAAATGGGGCCAAGCGTGATATCGAGGTTTCAGAAAAAATTAGCAGTACTAAGAAAAGAGAAGTTCGGTAAATGGGGACAAGCGTGATATCGATGTTTCAGCAAAACTAGCTGTAGTAAGAAAAGAGAAGTGTCGGTAAATTGGGCCAAGCGTGCTATCGATGTTTCAGCAAAACTAGCAGTAGCAAGAAAAGAGAAGTGTCGGTAAATGGGGCCAAGCGTGATAGCGATGTTTCAGCAAAACTAGCAGTAGTAAGTAAAGAGAAGTGTCGGTGAATCGGGCCAAGCGTGATATCGATGTTTCAGCAAAACTAGCAGTAGTAAGAAAAGAGAAGTGTCGGTAAATGGGGACAAGCGTGATATCGATGTTTCAGCAAAACTAGCAGTAGTAAGAAAAGAGAAGTGTCGGTAAATTGGGCCAAGCGTGCTATCGATGCTTCAGCAAAACTAGCAGTAGCAAGAAAAGAGAAGTGTCGGTAAATGGGGCCAAGCGTGATAGCGATGTTTCAGCAAAACTAGCAGTAGTAAGAAAAGAGAAGTGTCGGTAAATGGGGCCAAGCGTGATATCGATGTTTCAGCAAAACTAGCAGTAGTAAGAAAAGAGGAGTGTCGGTAAATGGGGCCTAGCGTTATATATAGATGTTTCAGAAATACTAGCAGTAGTAAGGAAAGAGAAGTGGCGGTGAATGGGGCCAAGCATTATGTCGATGTTTCAGCAAAATTAGCAGTAGTAAGATAAGAGAAGTGGCAGTGAATGGGGCCAAACGTATTATCGATGTTTCAGCAACACTAGCAGTAGTAAGAAAAGCGAAGTGGAGGTAAATGGGGCCAAGCGTGATATCGAGGTTTCAGAAAAAATTAGCAGTACTAAGAAAAGAGAAGTTCGGTAAATGGGGACAAGCGTGATATCGATGTTTCAGCAAAACTAGCAGTAGTAAGAAAAGAGAAGTGTCGGTAAATTGGGCCAAGCGTGCTATCGATGTTTCAGCAAAACTAGCAGTAGCAAGAAAAGAGAAGTGTCGGTAAATGGGGCCAAGCGTGATAGCGATGTTTCAGCAAAACTAGCAGTAGTAAGAAAAGAGAAGTGTCGGTAAATTGGGCCAAGCGTGCTATCGATGTTTCAGCAAAACTAGCAGTAGCAATAAAAGAGAAGTGTCGGTAAATGAGGCCAAGCGTGATATCGATGTTTCAGCAAAACTAGCAGTAGTAAGAAAAGAGAAGTGTCGGTGTATCGGGCCAAGCGTGATATCGATGTTTCAGCAAAACTAGCAGTAGCAAGAAAAGAGAAGTGTCGGTAAATGGGGCCAAGCGTGATATCGATGTTTCAGCAAAACTAGCAGTAGTAAGAAAAGAGAAGTGTCGGTAAACTGGGCCAAGCGTTATATCGATGTTTCAGCAAAACTAGCAGTAGTAAGAAAAGAGAAGTGTCGGTGAATCGGGCCAAGCGTGATAGCGATGTTTCAGCAAAACTAGCAGTAGTAAGAAAAGAGAAGTGTCGGTAAATGGGGCCAAGCGTGATATCGATGTTTCAGCAAAACTAGCAGTAGTAAGAATAGAGAAGTGTCGGTAAACTGGGCCAAGCGTGATATCGATGTTTCAGCAAAACTAGCAGTAGTAAGAAAAGAGAAGTGGCGGTGAATCGGGCCAAGCATGATGTCGATGTTTCAGCAAAACTAGCAGTAGTAAGAAAAGAGAAGTGTCGGTAAATGGGGCCAAGCGTGATATCGATGTTTCAGCAAAACTAGCAGTAGTAAGAAAAGAGAAGTGTCGGTAAACTGGGCCAAGCGTGATATCGATGTTTCAGCAAAACTAGCAGTAGTAAGTAAAGAGAAGTGTCGGTGAATCGGGCCAAGCGTGATATCGATGTTTCAGCAAAACTAGCAGTAGTAAGAAAAGAGAAGTGTCGGTAAATGGGGACAAGCGTGATATCGATGTTTCAGCAAAACTAGCAGTAGTAAGAAAAGAGAAGTGTCGGTAAATTGGGCCAAGCGTGCTATCGATGCTTCAGCAAAACTAGCAGTAGCAAGAAAAGAGAAGTGTCGGTAAATGGGGCCAAGCGTGATAGCGATGTTTCAGCAAAACTAGCAGTAGTAAGAAAAGAGAAGTGTCGGTAAATGGGGCCAAGCGTGATATCGATGTTTCAGCAAAACTAGCAGTAGTAAGAAAAGAGGAGTGTCGGTAAATGGGGCCTAGCGTTATATATAGATGTTTCAGAAATACTAGCAGTAGTAAGGAAAGAGAAGTGGCGGTGAATGGGGCCAAGCATTATGTCGATGTTTCAGCAAAATTAGCAGTAGTAAGATAAGAGAAGTGGCAGTGAATGGGGCCAAACGTATTATCGATGTTTCAGCAACACTAGCAGTAGTAAGAAAAGCGAAGTGGAGGTAAATGGGGCCAAGCGTGATATCGAGGTTTCAGAAAAAATTAGCAGTACTAAGAAAAGAGAAGTTCGGTAAATGGGGACAAGCGTGATATCGATGTTTCAGCAAAACTAGCAGTAGTAAGAAAAGAGAAGTGTCGGTAAATTGGGCCAAGCGTGCTATCGATGTTTCAGCAAAACTAGCAGTAGCAAGAAAAGAGAAGTGTCGGTAAATGGGGCCAAGCGTGATAGCGATGTTTCAGCAAAACTAGCAGTAGTAAGAAAAGAGAAGTGTCGGTAAATTGGGCCAAGCGTGCTATCGATGTTTCAGCAAAACTAGCAGTAGCAATAAAAGAGAAGTGTCGGTAAATGAGGCCAAGCGTGATATCGATGTTTCAGCAAAACTAGCAGTAGTAAGAAAAGAGAAGTGTCGGTGTATCGGGCCAAGCGTGATATCGATGTTTCAGCAAAACTAGCAGTAGCAAGAAAAGAGAAGTGTCGGTAAATGGGGCCAAGCGTGATATCGATGTTTCAGCAAAACTAGCAGTAGTAAGAAAAGAGAAGTGTCGGTAAACTGGGCCAAGCGTTATATCGATGTTTCAGCAAAACTAGCAGTAGTAAGAAAAGAGAAGTGTCGGTGAATCGGGCCAAGCGTGATAGCGATGTTTCAGCAAAACTAGCAGTAGTAAGAAAAGAGAAGTGTCGGTAAATGGGGCCAAGCGTGATATCGATGTTTCAGCAAAACTAGCAGTAGTAAGAATAGAGAAGTGTCGGTAAACTGGGCCAAGCGTGATATCGATGTTTCAGCAAAACTAGCAGTAGTAAGAAAAGAGAAGTGGCGGTGAATCGGGCCAAGCATGATGTCGATGTTTCAGCAAAACTAGCAGTAGTAAGAAAAGAGAAGTGTCGGTGAATCGGGCCAAGCGTGATAGCGATGTTTCAGCAAAACTAGCAGTAGTAAGAAAAGAGAAGTGTCGGTAAATTGGGCCAAGCGTGATATCGATGTTTCAGCAAAACTAGCAGTAGTAAGAAAAGAGAAGTGTCGGTGAATCGGGCCAAGCGTGATATCGATGTTTCAGCAAAACTAGCAGTAGCAAGAAAAGAGAAGTGTCGGTAAATGGGGCCAAGCGTGATATCGATGTTTCAGCAAAACTAGCAGTAGTAAGAAAAGAGAAGTTTCGGTAAACTGGGCCAAGCGTTATATCGATGTTTCAGCAAAACTAGCAGTAGTAAGAAGAGAAGTGTCGGTGAATCGGGCCAAGCGTGATAGCGATGTTTCAGCAAAACTAGCAGTAGTAAGAAAAGAGAAGTGTCGGTAAACTGGGCCAAGCGTGATATCGATGTTTCAGCAAAACTAGCAGTAGTAAGAAAAGAGAAGTGGCGGTAAATGGGGCCTAGCGTTATATATAGATGTTTCAGAAATACTAGCAGTAGTAAGGAAAGAGAAGTGGCGGTGAATGGGGCCAAGCATTATGTCGATGTTTCAGCAAAATTAGCAGTAGTAAGATAAGAGAAGTGGCAGTGAATGGGGCCAAACGTATTATCGATGTTTCAGCAACACTAGCAGTAGTAAGAAAAGCGAAGTGGAGGTAAATGGGGCCAAGCGTGATATCGAGGTTTCAGAAAAAATTAGCAGTACTAAGAAAAGAGAAGTTCGGTGACTGGGGCCAAACGTGATATCGATGTTTCAGTAAAACTAGCAGTAGCAGGAAAAGAGAAACGGTGGTAAATCGGATCTTGTGTGACAACAAGGTTCCAGAAACAGCAGCAGTAATAAGAAAAGAGCAGTGGCAGTAAATGTGGCCAAGCGTGATATCGATGTTTCAGCAAAACAAGCAGAAGCAACAAAAGAGTAGTGACAGTGAATGTTTTTGTTCTACATAATTAAACCAAGCAAAGTTGTAGTATAAACCACACCTTTACTATGTTATATGTTAGGAAACACAAATAGACATGTGCAGATATTAAACGAGCAGCCACGCCAAAGCTAAGAAAGCACGCTGATTACCAGTGTGCCTACAATTTGAAACAGATCTGATAATACTTTATCTTTTATTTATTCTGAATATTTTAATTTTATAATTTTATAGGCAAACATATATGAGTCTGTATCTAAACGCGCACGCACAGGCATACGTATTTATATATGTATGAGAAGAAAAAGTAAAACAGATCTGGAATTACGATATGTATGAGTCATCAAAACACTTGTTCATGATAAAATAAGCAGATAAATACATACATGTTCAAGTTTTTTTTTTGATTGGTTTAATTAAAAGTAAATAATAAACTCCTCCGTATTTTCTGGAAGAATTAAGCGAGCAGATGGCTTACTACGCCAGGTAGATGGGCTTCCGCTTACTTGCGCACTCGTCTCGTATTTGAATCTGCTTTTATATTTCGAAGATTATGCGCGTTTAAAAAACATATACATTAAATCATCTGAAATAATAAAAAATAAAAATATTAATGAAATATTTTGTTATAAGTTTCTGAAAATCTATGATACCACAAAGAATATTCTTATTGGTTTTAAATATAGAATAGTTCTTCCCAAGCATATTTGCCTTTAAGTTTCGTTATATTTAGTTACGCGCAAATACTCTTTGGAAATGTGTGAACCCATCTGTACTCCCTGTCCCCTTGTATAGATTGAATAGCAGGACTGATTTTATACATACCGCATAAAAAGAAATGGCAGCCTACTGCGGGAACGCCTGCCTAATCAGTCATGAATCAAAAGAGACATGATCGCCGAAGTATCTATCACGTTGGGCACTTTTTAAATCATTTCACCCCAAGCAAGGTTGGAAAGCTACGAGTACGCAAGGGGTGGTGGTTACAGGGAGTGAAAGTGAATAAGACGATTGAAAATGGTGAGGGGTGGGGAAAGGACAAAAATGAACAGTTTTTAAGAAAACAGAAAATGTCGATTGATATTGCATTTAAATTTGTGAATATTATAGTTATCAAGGACGCAAGAAATTGGAAGTTCCACAGGTGGGAAGTGTGAGAAAAACTGTTGGGGTAGAAATGACGGTTATATTTAGCTATTTCAACAGTAAAACGGTGGGACCTATTTGCCAATCTAGTAGCGCGTTTAAATTCATGTAGTCGGTCTCCATTTGCCATGAAAATACTTGAAGAAAAGACAGAGGGTTAACACGTCACGTCGGTGAAAACGTGACTGAAGTCGAGATGCCTGGTCAAGCTCGATTACATTACAAACCTTGGATTTTGTCAAGAACTAATGGTTCTTCCTTGTCTAAAAATCAAACTTTATTTATCAATTTTTTTATTAAGATTTTCCTGAAAAAGGATGCACCTTCAACAAAAAACTCATATGACTTAATAATTTTATTTTGCGTTTCTTTTCAGCCCAACACATCCCCATCAGTTGCCCGAGCCACTGGTTGTTTTTATCAAGCGAACATCAGTAGACAGATTGCTAACCAAGGTTGAAGAGTGTTTATATGCTCATTAGCAATGGTATTAGCAAGTAACTGAATGCAATGAATTCGACTGAAATTCGAACTCGGCTCTCCGCTTCCTCAATCCAATACGATATTCATTACTCCATCCTGCCCTCCAAACGGTTCATAAGAGAATTTTAATACCATCCAGAGCAAACAGACTTCAAAAATTACATCATAACTTATGTGCAATGACAAAGATTATATTTTTCATTGTTTTCTTTTTTTTTATTTTGTTTTCATTTACTTTTCTCTGAGTCACATTCTCTTCTATTTCCTTCACCCAAGCCAGGTTTTATTCAGAAAATAAACTACTAACCAACTTTACAATCACGACTCCCGTAACCTATTAGGATTATAGGGACTCTACATGTACTGTAGTCGTACCAGTTGTGCAAGGTAACTTGACTGAGACCAACTATCTCCAAGCTGGGTTGAATTCACATATTTCCTTCTCTTAGACTGGTTAGCAACCAAAGTAACCCAGTCTGTCTTGCTATTTCACCATAGCTGAGGTGGGTGGGGAGAGGTGGATTCATACTTTTCCAATGGGTATTTAAGCGTAAGTGAATGTAACAAACTCGGCTGGAATTCGAACTCGGATCTCCGATTTCTCATTTCGAGCTGTTATTATTTACACGCATTCACTATTACTCAAACTACAATAATAATGATAATATCATCGTCTCTAAAACGGAGATGTAATAAATAGGAAAATATGTTTTTCTTTTTCTTTTTTCTTGTTTATTCACGCTTACTGGTTGGGCATAGCCAAAAAGGGCAATCATGACCAATGAAAGTCTGTGGTATTTAATGTTTGACCGATTTTAAAAGCCATATTTGTTAAAAGCAAAACTTACAATATTTTATGATGTCAACGACATAACAGACATCTTGGAACGAAACATTTTGAACACAATCTTGTCGAGCATGAAAAAACGTGAGATATGTTTGTAAGAGTCTGAGAATTTTTGCACAGAGTTTGATCTTTTTTACAGTGATGGTCCATCTGTACAAAGCCCAACAGCCGCTCGAGGTAGAGGATCACAGAGTTATATACAAAGTTTATGGGAATATGTGAGGAAGATAACGGTTGACCCTAGACTTTAACAGGTTAAGATTGTAGATTTCATTAAACAGTGGTTTGTAGAAAGTAGCTGCTCGAGTGAAACTTACTTCTCACCAGTGGAATACGAAGGGCATCAGGCTGGTTCACACCAATGTCCGTGGCATGGCGGGTCTTAACCGGGGTTGGAACTAAGAAATGTAGTTCGTCTGAACACTTTCGGTCGAAAGAGCAGCAAGTATTGCATCAAGGATCATAAGTGTGTTTTTGCATTTAATTTTGCTAGTGTTTTGGTATTGGTCGTGAGTAGTTGTTTAGTGTTACTATGACCCTTATGCTGCTTATAATGTACTGTCTGGTGGCACTATGTTCCGCTACCTGTCAGGTGAGTTTCTGTGAGAGTGCAGTTGTGGTATATCCTATGTGAGACATTTTGCGCTTTTTATTTACAGAGAAACATTATCCGAGTCGGTAATTTTCATATACAACGTTGGTCTTGTACAGTTTTGTTTGTAATTGGCATTGTATTATAAGTCACTAGAGTTGTTGTTGATATTATGTTTATGACGACGGTTTTTATTGTTAAAATTGTTGTTTAATTGAAATTTGATTTGCTTGTCGACTATATAATTAGGGTGTCAATTATTGATAAGTGTTTGTTTTTGTGTATTTTTTATTTTTATATAGATTACAGAATGAGAGACCTTAAGTTAGAATTGGTTTTATTGATGGTTGTTTTGTTGTATAAAAATGCTTCAAGGATCAGAAGTCTGTTTTTACTATTTGATTTTGATCGTATTTTGGTATTGTATGTGAGTAGCTGTCTAATTTTACGATGAACCTTATGTTGCTTATTAATATATTGAAGTAATAACATTGTGTAATTGTGTACCGCATTCAGACTAGAACTAGCTTTTCCCAGTCATTTTGCATGATGTTACCTTTCCATAAGGTTTACTTGAGGTGAACATCTTGATAGATAGATAGATAGATAGATAGATAGATACGAACAGAATGAGATAGATAGATAGATAGATAGATAGATAGATAGATACGAACAGAATGAGATAGATAGATAGATAGATAGATAGATAGATAGATAGATAGATACGAACAGAATGAGATAGATAGAGAGATTATTTTATTGATTGATTGATTCGTTTTCTATGGCTTATCAACCCTTTCAAGGTTATTTAAAGCCAGAAAATATTTTAGATTCTGAGAATTTTTGGAGGTGGAATAATAATGATTTATCGATACAAGTCTTACTAATTAACCCATAGCTGGGGAGAAGAGATGAATTCATGCCATTTCCAAGAGTATCCGATTAATAACTCCGATCCATTATCCATGACATCCAATCTTACAGCATCTGGTATTCCCAAGCTGCTGGGCGTGTGGAAACGAAGAAATAAAACAATCTTTAAACACCGCTCTACAAATTTAACTATTTTTTTATTATTGAGTATTTGTTTTCTTTCAAATTGAAAGAAATGAATTACAAAGATTCTTTACGAAACAACTGCACAAAAAAAGATTTTGTTTGTCTTTCTTTGCAATAAAACTGAATCAATTGTATCAGAAGAAAGAGTATGTGTCTACATAAAAATAGTGTTACGTATTTATGTTGTTTTATGAATGCGTGTAATTTTGTAGTAGGCAAGAGTAAAGAGTCAGTGAACGAGAGATGTATTTTACTACTAATTAATATTCTGTTTACAAACTCCATATGTTTCAAGTATGCTTAATTTGCTTTAAAATCACTAGGCTTTTAAGAAATTGCTCAAATATGTGAAATGTTACGCAACAGTTATACGAAAGGTTTTAAGGATCCATCTTGTCCACAACAACAAACAACTGACTCTGGTCAAAGAAAAAAAAAACCTGAAAATTGAATATTAACTTAACATCATGAACATTAATATGAAAAAATAGGACAGAAGAAAGCTAAAAAACTGAGCTTACTAAACTCAGATATTTTTTGGTTAGTAAATATTTTTCCCACTTTTTAAATATCTATTTTAAATTTTTAAATCTATTAAATATTGTTGATTATTTTCTGAAGTTATCCTGCAAATTTTGCGCCAGACGATAAACATAGTTGTTTGGCATTTTTCAAAGCTTTTTAGCGCGTTTGCAGTGACATGGCTGATGTTGTGGATTCCAGGACCAATAAATAGTAAACGCCAAGAAGGAATATAGGAAAATAAATGTATTAATGTAATAATACAAACTAGTAGTGCAGGTTAGTAGTCCGAGGAATGCGGGTTAGTAGCAAAATATATATATATAGTCTTTGGTATCGACGTATCACTGTATGGCTTCTTACTGAGTCTATGTGCTTGCTCACTGTGACTCTTGCTCGTTACGTTCGTTCTGGTTGGTTCTCGTTTGTACTTCTTTCTCGTTCTTCTCCCGGGCATTTACTAGCAGTAGTATATGTATACCCTGGGTGAGTCCATTTGTGTAAAAAGGGGAGAGCCCCTCAACAGTTGATTAGTTAATATAAGCGAATATAACAATTCAAACTAGAACCTAAGAAGTGAACAAAAGTGAGTTAATTTGGAGCTTTAGTAATAATACTAAATTGTATTTTTCTATAGTGCTTTAACAGTGTTATAGCATACCCACGGACAATAAATATAGTAGTAAATACTGTATGTTGGTCTGCAGTTGAAGATTCATTCACTTGACTGACTACTAGCAGTTGATTACTTCTATGCGCCGCTGGCGAATTTTATGCGTTGTTCGTTTATTACCAACCTTCATTTGATTATTCTATTTAGTAACCTTCACTAGGTTACAAAAATATATAACAGTAAAAAAAAAAAAAAACTAGGGTTGAATACCGAAGTCGACAGAACTTAAATATTAGGTTGGTGCAAAAATAATGTCGTTATCTCACATATGTTACTATGTGATAAAACGACATTATTTTTGCACCAACCTAATATATTATCATAATATTATTAGGCTGGTGCAAAAATAATGACGTAATAATGTCGTTTTTTAACGTAATTTTTAACGTCAAAAAACGACATTATTGCGTCATTATTTTTGCACCAACCTAATAATAAAATACTTTCAGAACTGGCTATTCAGTGTTTTATATAAGAAAAATCAACAGGCGGATATAATCTGATTATATCCTCCTGATTATTATTACATGCGTAACGGATTTTCAAATTTTTGTATAATACATATATATATATATATATATATATATATATATTATTTGGGTTGTAAGACAATCTTTATTGTATTATGCGCCTAAATTTTGACTAGTGTAAATGTACTGATTTGTTTATTTTTGAACTAGCATATAATGACAACTAAGCATTTTTAAATGTGAAAGTATAATTTAAAACCTCAAGGGGATAATAGAATCTGAGAAAAGTATCAAATATTCATCAAAAACTTTTAAAAAATAAATAATTTTTTTTTATAAACGTACAAAAACGTTTCATAATTTTCCATGAAATCAATACAGATTTCATTTCGAAAAAAGTATTTGAATTCTCAGTCGATATCTTTAATTTGTTCGTTTAATGCTGATGATCTTCGTCCTGATTTAAAGACAAAAGATATTTTAATGTCACATTGGCCTGGTTCATTGTTGTTTTTTTTTCAGTCTCTTCTCACCGAGTTCTTTCCTTACAATGTTATATCAATATTTGTAAAATCGTTTTTTTTCCTGTCGATAACGACAGACCAAAACATACCAAACTACTTTAGATCGGTCATTATATATATTTATATATATATAAGCAAATATAAATGGATATAAATCCGACAGAATGGAGAAAAATATTTGGAAAAAGCAAACAAAAATCCTTAAATGCAATTATGTTGTTTTAATATGAATGAAATGTCAACGTCTGACGTTTCGGTTTAATAAACCTTCTTCAGGACAATATTCATTAAAATACAATTAACATAATCAGTTCAACATGACAAAGACTAAAATATGTGGGTGAAACATGTAGGTCCGTAAAATCTCGTGTTTTCGAACATAAACGAGATATTCGCCTCGGAAATTTGAACAATGCTCTAGTTGTACACATAACTAAAGCAGATCATAATTTCGATTTTGATTCCGTGAAGATTTTAAAATATTTTCATAATAAAAATCTTAGGAGGATTTATGAAGCAGGTATACTTTCCATCTCACGCACGGTGAATACTAGACCTGGTTTCTTTAGTATTTCCCCTTTTTTAGCGAGATTAATGATCGACAAGCGTACATACAATTTTCCATCATAATAGAATTCTTTTCATTTTTTCCTTTTCATTCAAAATACTTAAATTTTAGGAATACGTTTTGAAAGCGTCGCCCATTTGACGACAACGTGACCACGCTTAAACGGAAAGCTGATCATTTAAAATTTTCAGTTATCTGTTTTGGATAAGTCTTGTTTTTATGTCCATCGTCTTTGTCATGTTGAACTGATTATGTTAATTGTATTTTAATGAATATTGTCCTGAAGAAGGTTTATTAAACCGAAACGTCAGACGTTGACATTTCATTCATATTAAAACAACATAATTGCATTTAAGGATTTTTGTTTGCTTTTTCCAAATATTTTTCTCCATATATATATATATATATATATATATATATATATATATATATATATATATATATATATATATATTGTGTGTGTGTGTTTAGGCAGCAATCCTCCATTTATATATGTTTCATAAAAGACGACACACAAGGTACTGAGATTAACCTTTTTATTTAATTTTTCTTGTGTTCGAACAAGGGTTTTCTTTTCTGGGCACAGAGTGATTAGAAGCATACTAATAGAAAATACAAACATAATAACCTCATCCCGATGTAAATAAAGATTAGAAATAATGGAAGCCTTAATAATAAAAAAGAAAAAAACACCACTCAATAATATTAACTACGAACATGGCCACGATGTAATGACTTCGGAAAATAAAACTTCTCTATAACTCTAGAAACATACACACAATTCATGCACCCAATTAAAAAGGAAAAATAAAATCAACCTTGATAATGGCTGAAAGTATAGCCGAAGATGCTCGGAATTACAGAACATTTCGACAGTTTCTACACACTGCGTCCATCAAAGAAAACACTTGTGCAAACACAAGAAAAATTAGATAAAAAGCTTAATCCCAATACCTTGTCTGTCTCCTTTAATGAAACGTGTATAAGACACACATATATATATATATATATATATATATATATATATATATATATATATATATGTGTGTGTGTGTGTGCCCGCGTGTGTGTGTGAGTCTGTGTATATATACAATTACATACACACACAGACACACACACACACACACATATATATATATATATATATATATATATATATAGATAGATAGATAGATAGATAGATAGATAGATAGATAGATAGATAGATAGATAGATAGATGTGTATACCCTATAGCATTTATCCCTATTTTTTATAAGTTTCGTTTAACACGACTTGGATTCGTATAGGATTCTGGACATGGAGTGTGTAAAACCTGTTCAAATATTCTATATACCCGAGCGCTTTTACTTATCCTGTTTGCAATTATCAAGGATTATTTTTTAAACTGAATATGCAGATTTATATATATGTGTATCTGTAGTGATGGGAATGTTTTTTTTTTTGTTTTTTTTTTCATTTTCCAAACACAGTCAGCACATTGTCAGTACTGTGTCCTCTGCGTATCTTACGTTGTTAAGATTGTGGACGCCAATAATGAATCACGATAGGGTTTCCAATTCACTCAGAATTGACTCGCTGTATAAGTTGAACAGTTCGGGTAAGAATTGAAAAACAAACACGCCCGTTCACGCTCTGTTGTAATTATTTTAAATGATTCATTTTATCCGTTGTAGTTATGGAAGTTTTGCAAAACAAGTGTTTCAATATAAAGGATCAGACTGGAAATAGGTAAAAATGGAAAATGGCCGCAGAAAAAGCCTTAAATGTTTGTGTGGCATGGTGCAAAATTCTGTTGCCAGATACAGGGTCTACCAGCAGCCACCCTCTTCACCTAGGGTAGACTACCTACTCAAAGTACTTGATGTAAACCTTTAGTATTGAACCTGGGTCTCTCACCAACAAACTCGGGAGTTCTTTTCTCATCAGAACGAAGATTGTGAGTTTTCCGAAATGCTCTATCTTCATTATAAACATTAGACCAATCCAACTCTTTCCGAATCCTCTGCACTCTCCTCAGATTGATCCAGATACTCTGAAATGTTCATATTGCAGCTGCCGGTGCGAATGCAATGCAGTACAACATGCCGTTTCTAAACGGACTGAATTGCGTCATGGTGGCCCTTTTCTCATAGACAGTGCCCAACTGACCCTACTATACTGTGCAGTCGACAAATTCAAAAACAAACAACGCATATACACGAAATTGAAAATATAAAATTGCGATAATTTATTCATATATATATATATATATATTTCTTATTGTTCGATGGTTTATACATATATATATATATATATATATATATATATATATATATATATATATATATATATATAAAGCATCGAACAATAACAAATATTTATTTTTCAACGTGGCTCCCTTCTTGGCAATAAAATTCATTCGGTGATGAAAATTAATTTGTGCAGTAAAATTTTCAAATAAAAAATTCAAATTATAATTACTTGTTGGACCGCAGGCTTATTGACGCATCTTTTTAGATAATAATCAAGAGATAAGTTTTTTACATGACGTAGCCGATTTTCTCTATTCAATTTGAAAAACAGATAATTAGTCGAAAGAAGAGATTAGTAAGAACGATTCTTATCAGTCAATGAACATACTACGCCTTTTAATACAAAACGAAATATTTACCCCAACTTGAATGCTTTCTCTTCCAATCAGCCTCGGATCTATATTCCTAAACAGATATCAATTTTGACATAGGAAGCTGACCCGCAGGAATAGTATTATTTTCATCTTCTTTTCTCTATCTCCTTAACTTCATCTTAACTTTACCTAATCCACTTCCTTTTGGTTTACTTCCGTTATCTACAGTGTAAAATATACAGTAGTTGTTGCGTGAGAAGAATATTGAACGTGGCGAGGAAGAAGATGTAGTAGTTTAATGGAGGAGCTAACAAAGGAAGAACGAGTTGATAGAGGTTATGTAAAAAAAAAACGTGAGTGGGTGGAGATAAGAGACTGGAAATAGGTTGATCGGAAACGAAGGACGATAAGGATTTGGAAGATAAGAAGCCAGAATTCGCAGATCTATGAAAGTGTCAAAACTGATAATTTGAGGCCTACACGAAGTGCACGCGAGATATAAATCTTTAGCATGAAGATAACAATATTATTGCTAAAACAATGACAACTGCAACAGATCAAAATAATAATAATAATAAAAATATGAAGGAAAACTGAGCCTAAAGATATCTCAGATGAATCGGAAACAGTGTCATTTTAATTAAACTTTGTCCAACATGATGCCAAATAGATGTAAATGGAGTTCGCAAATTTTTACTGCACCAATTTTTCAAACGAGAAAAACCTGTTTTACTAGATTAGCACTTAATCCATTAATAACCACCATCTGGTATTAACTATCCACATCACTACAAACTGCGTTTGATCGTTAGGTCCGTTACCTTGCTGAGCACTTGAGCTGTTCCCTATACATATCTGGTGTGGAGATGAACACACCTCTCTAGAATATGACACTCGTTCAAATCTTACTTATTATAAAACCCAGGTTGTGTGTGTGTGTGTGTGTGTGTGTGTGTGTGTGTGTGTGTGTGTGTGTGTGTGTGTACGTTTATATATTGAATCGGATTTCCTACATTTTTCAGTAAAGTCAACTGTGAGTGTGGCAAGAGTAGCAATTCCTTTATTACTACAAAACAAGATTTTGAAACAATTCCACGTAGGACACCCGGGAATAGAGAGGATGAAATCCCTGACGAGAAGCTACGTTTATTAGATCAAGATATTGAAAATACAGTTAGAAAATGTAATGGCTGTAATTCAAGATAAAATCACCACCTATAAATTATCAGGCATGGCTGAGCACTGATAAAACTTGGGCAAGACTACATATGGACTTTGCTGGACCACTAAATGATTCATACTATTTAATTGTGGTCGACAGTTTCACAAAATGACCCGAGATATTAAAGTGTAAACGACCTGCTACCACAATACTGATTAAATTCTGAAGCAAACTTTTTAAAACGTTGAATATTTGACAACGCCGTTTTATCCTCAGAAGTTGAATGGTCAAGTTGAGCGATTTGTTGAAACCATCAAGAGGGCATTAAGAAAAGCTAAAGGCTTCGAAGTTGAAAAAACTGCACTACAAGAATTTTTGTGTGTATATCGAATGACCTCTAATGCAAATGTCACCGCAAAAATGTAACCTGCAGAGCTCATGTTTGCTAAGAAAGTTAGATCCATTTGTGCCAGGGAATAAAAAGAAAAGTTGACAATATGAAACTACCAGATCATTTAAGATCGGTGATAAAGTCTTCTTTAAAAGCTTTTAGCTGATAGGAAAATTGGCAGAGTCGAAAAATTATTCCACGCCTTGATAGTATGATGTACATTGTGGAAGGTAGACGATTTCAACAGAGAAGATATATAAATCAACTGAGGTCTAGATATGGACAGAATAAGCAACCAGTACAATTTAATTCCCCAATGTACATATTTTGCGGTAACTTTGAAGTATCTATTACTAGAACTAATATTCAATACAACGCCAGATTAATTAAAAAGGTAATCCGAGTGGTTCGTAAAAAAATGGACTCGTGTCGGAAAAATTATCGACTAAAGAAAGTACATATCTAAAAAGAGGCGTGTGGTGGAGATGTACACACTTCTTCAAAATATGACTTGGACTCGTCCAAATAGCATATATACTGACGCCGAGAATCGGCAGGAGAAAGAGCTAGCCGGATGTGAGCCTTATATCCTTACTACAGAATTCAGTAAGAATATATTGATTCCAAGCGACACGATATTTCAAGATTATGTTATCTTCATTCAATGGAATGAAGACATAACAGTCTTCAAACTTGAAGGCTCACCTTGGTCACATGTACCTAGCCGTTGATTCCATCAGAGTCAACCCTTCGCCCTGACCGTTGACTATATACATAGTTATATCTACCCCATTGTACTAGATGGTCGTTGACCCTATAAATATGTTCACCCACCATTATTTCAATATTAATTATAGGTTCATAAAATATTTATATTAATTATAAATTTCTATCCATAGCCCATTGTAATGTTAGAAATTACTATGGCAGGGGCGATATCACCTCTGAAATAATAATGAAAAAAGGGATATACTGTAAAACAAAAAAAAACACTATGTGAAGAGAGTCGTTTTCGAATGTTAGATGTTAAAAATGCTGTAAAGACTTTGAAATGTAAATATTACAGAAAGTTAATTTAAAACACAAAACACAATCTTTTTGCAAGTGTACAAAGGATATCAGATTACTAATAGAAAATTACTGGAACAATGATAATATGGAACTTTCAGAAAAAGAAATGGACTTTGACACTATAAGAATCGAAATTAAATAAAGGATGTTTGATCGAGAATTTAATTTTGAAACAAGACTCTCTGTAGTTTACAAAAAAGTGGCAGAGTTGTTGATAGAGAGGTGATAAGCAATAGAGACTTGTTGGAAACTTGGAAACCAATCGATGAAAAAGTAAATTGTTTACACTTGGAGGAGTGAAATTGTACTTTGAAAGTATTTCACTATGTTCGCACTAGAAAAACATATACGTCACCAGTTTATATAAAGAGGCGAGCCAGCCGGAAGATGGGAGATTTTCCGGTTCGTCTGTCTTCGAATGCAGTCGAACTGAGTGGAGTGACGTCAGAGATTGAAAAGAAAGCATTCACTGTGTGTTGCTGAAACGGAGGGCCAGAAGCGAAATACCACCGCTAACAGCTAAGTACCGTTACTCCTGCTACTACTAATACTACTACTATTATTACGACTACTGAGAACGGGAACATCGAAGATTGTAGTAGTTTCGTTTAGAACAGACCAAAAAGGGTTAAAACGAATGACACATCTCTCCTTATCAAAATTATCCGTAGTATTTATCGATTATTATCCAAAGTATTTATGTTGGTTTGTTGGTTCACAACATTGAAACATCCAACCTTGTGCAACAAGAATTATTTTGTGTGTGTATGTGCTTTTATATATATATAAAACATTTGTCCTTCCAAAATCGAATCGACTTGGTTATTTATTTTTCTCACCCGACGAACTCGCAGGTGGACCAATGGGGAGCTTCCGGATGTCTACGATCTCATGACCACTCTCATTGATCAAAAAAATCACAACGTGGCTGGAAGGTGACTTTAAATTTACATTGAAAACTGAGGACTTGTGTCTAACCTGCAATACTGGACCATACCGACCAACGGCCGGTCTGGTGTAGTGCGTGGTCCAGTGGGTTGAAGATACGGTATTACACTAATATGAATACGAAACTAAATTTATGGCACGTAAAATATTTTTTATTCACTTCTGATCTCTGTGAAATAAACATCGACCAAAACGAGGATATGCTGTTTTTAGTCTATGTCCGAACGTTTGATCTTCTTTTGAGGGAGGGGCGTTTATATAACGTCATGTTGCTCGGTTGTCCTTTGTGTATATAACTTAGGTTCAGATGGTTACTCTTCTTTGTTTATATCGGTAAACAAGCCGAAATTCTTCTCGATACTGTACTTATCCACTTTAGCCTTCAACTTCCAAACTCCTTCACCGTCTGTGATAAGATCTGACCCAGGGAAGAAAGTATGCAAAAGTTCTGTTTTTATCTTCTTCCATCTTCGTGACTTATTTATTAATGAATAATTTATATCTATCATCATTTCGCTAAATTTCCTTAACTACCAGTGGAAAAAAAAGGTTTGAAATCGATGCACAAAGAATCGTTTTTCAAAAGTCACGTGTTCTGTTGTTTCGCTCTGCAATGATACTTTCAAAATGTCGGATAGGCGAGAATAATTTTTCATCAGTAACTTTATTTTTTTTTTTCATAGTTGCGCAGATAATGTGTCAGATATTGTCCTAGACTGAATAGTTTTATGTTCTTTTATTTTCTTTAAACACTTCAATGTTGTAATAAAATAATATACAAACTTTACATGATTAACTCATTGAGATTTACGGTATATCAACCTCAATTGGTTATTTAATACCGACAAAATTGATATTGCTGGTAATATTTTTCCAGAAATGTATTGCTGGTAAGGTTTTTCCAAGAATGTATTGCTGGTAAAACTTTACATTGTATTAGGTTGGTGCAAAAATAATTTCGTTTTCTCACATAGTAACATATGTTAGAAAACGAAATTATTTTTGCACCAACCTAATATAACTAAAATGAAATTATCACCAATAATTTATTAGTTATAATAAAAGTCACATGTTTGTCTTAAAAATAACAAAATTCTTTGCGATCTTTTGAGAAAACAATTGGTAAAAATAGCGGATATTTGTGGGTTTTGACCTTCAATCTGGAACAACCAAGGGAAAAGTTTGCTGGCCAATAAACTTAAAATTGCTTCTTAAATACACCATCCAAATTTCACTGCTTTTCTTGTCTTAATGGCTACCAAGAATCCTTATTTTATCAAAGAAAAGTATTTAATACATTTGCGAAAAATTTGTTTTCATTCACTTTAGCAAATCAATTACAGAACAAGAAAGTACGCCACAAGGACCTGCTAGAACTGCTCAGAAACCTTTGATATATTCGGGAAAGACATCAGAATAATCAAGAACCTATACTGGCAGTAAACAGCATGCATGCACACAGAGAATGACCTCACCAAATATACAAAAATAGGAGGCGTAAGGCAAGGATGTATCTTCTCACCGGACTTATTCAACCTATACAGCGAGGCAATTCTGAGGGAACTGGAGATCTTACCAGGATTCATCATTGGCGGCCACAAACTTACCAAAATAAGATACGCAGATGACACTATACTGATAGCAGACACGGAAAAGAAACTACAAAACCTTATACAGAAGGTATCGTGGGAGAGCGAGAAGAAAGGACTAACTATAAACTAGAAGAAGACAGAATGCATGGCCATCAATAAAACGATAATCCCAAAATGCCATTTGCAGGCCGGGGACACTAAACTCAAATATGTGCGGAAATTTATCTAGGAAGTGTTCGTGCACCGCTGAGATCAAAGCATGAATTGGGATGGCCAAGGATGCATTCCAGAAGCTGAGCAGAGTGCTGCGAGACAGGGGGGTTTCTATGGTGACAAAGAAAAGAGTACTGAGCTGCTACATGACATCTGTCCTCCTATACAGCAGCGAATGTTGGACAGTATCCTCAAGGATGAAGAAGAGACTCGAGGCGGCGGAAATGTCGTTCTACAGAATGATGCTGAGGATCTCATGGATCAAGCATGTGACAACTATAAGGTCTTGGAGAGGTTGCAAACAATGAGAAAGCTTATGCTTAACATAAGGAAGAGGCAGATGAAATTTATAGGACACGTGATGAGAAAGAAAGGCCTGGAGATTCTGATAGTCACAGGACGAAGAGAGGGAAAAGTGACAGGGGAAACCAGCGTATGACATACGTGGAGGGCTTGGGCAGATGGATGGCGGAGAGTGGTCTGCGGGTGTTGACAGAAACGCAAAACCTGTTGAGAGCCACAAGGGATAAGGGGAAGTGGAGGGCCATGATCGCCTACGTCCTAAAAGGACACGGCACATAAAAAGAAAGATGCTTAATGAAAAGTGAATTTTGTCTGTTTTATCAACAATCTATGAATCAATGTGTTGCTTATAGTCGGACTCGATCCCCTGGCGAGAAGCTCTAACAAAGAAACAGAAAAAAAGTGAATGAAACATTACCTTAAGTTTATACTGATATCTGACACATAAAAATATTCAAAAAACGTTGTCAAACATTATATAAGACTAAATATACTTACAATTTTCAAATGATTTCTAACCAGTCTAATACAGTATCATAATCTAATAAATGATATTTAACTAAGTACTAAAGATTAGATTTTGTCTTTTTAACATATATTCACGTGTTAGATGTCATGTCTTCCACCGGAAATTAGATAAACACCAGATTTGACGTCAAAGCGAGATGATGTTTCCTGCCCTTACAAATGGAACGTTGTCGCATTTTTGAAATGCGAACAATAAAATTATGGTAATTCAGTATTGACATATTTTGAATCGCTAAAATGAAGATTGAAAAATAGATTAACAATAATTCATTGTTTTCTGAACGAACTACAGCCACTAATAGCAGTCGAGAGACTTGTTGTGAAATATCTACCCGTAGCAAAACAGAAACGGAATGAAACCAGTGAATTCATTTTTTTTTCAAAAGAGTTCAGAAAATCGATCAAGATATCAGAAGCATGAAACGAGACAACATTTGTGGTAGAATAGAAATGTCGAAAAATATATTTAAAAAAATAAAGCCAAGGAAATTTACCATACAGACAAATGCTATGGACCGCATGGCACAGTGGATAAAGGCGTTAGTTAGATCCAGTAACAGGGCCCAAAGATTGTGAGTTCAATACTGATAACTGATATCCATTAGGCATGGCACGTGGAATTAGAACAGTCTACCCCAGTGAGCGAAATAAAAGGTTCAGTTCGACATTTCAACCACCCGACGAAGGCCGAAACGTTGTAATAAATATGGCGACAAAAATCGTCCGAATAATGTAAATAGTGTACATAGTACCTCATCTTAGAAATATAGACAGATACCGAGATAATCCATTATGCATAAAATAAGTATTTACTTTTCAATCACCCTGTACATGTGTTACTGTCATCTGTGGTTAGGGGTTCAATCCTGGTATCTGGAAGTGACGCCCCAATTCAGCAGGAACAAGCAATAACTGATATCACAAGGACAGGATATCACGAACAACAGATGGGCTCTTCGACGTGATGCAATGGTTTGCAAGCTTGTCGCTCTAGATCATTTACAAGGTGGTTGGAATGTCGAACTGAACCCTTTAATATGGCACGTGAAACCAGAACAGTCTAGCCCAGTGAGCGAAATAAATGGTTCAGTTCGACATTCCAACCACCTGAAGAAGGCCGGAGCGTACAACGGCCGAAACGTTGTAATAAATATGGCGACAAAGATGAGGACAATCGTCCGAATAATGTAAATAGTGTACCGGCAAACGAATATACTGGAATAGACACTGAGGCATTTTGTGCAATATATTGGTCCTGAAAGATATTCTGGTCTTGAAACACTAGCTTTCGGACGATCGCCGTGGTTAAGCAACGCCGAACCTAGTGATGCGTGACCGCTTGGGGATAACAAGTGCTGTAAGCTTTGATGTGTGGCTGGTGCAATGGATAATGATTCGGAATTGTTAATCGGAGGGCCGAGTTCCAATTCTAGTTGGGTTTCTTATATTCATTTATATGCAAATAACCCTTGGGAAAATTATGAAATCACCGCTTCCCCCAACTATGAGTTAAAATTTTATCACGAAACCATTATTATTATTTAAAAAAAATTTGCAATCTAAAAATATTTGCTGGCTTTAAATAACCTAGAAAGTGTTGATAAGCCGTAAGAAAACGAACCAATCAAAAATGAACTCTTTCCTGTTAGTATTGTCTTCTAGGAAGCATTAGAAAGCATTACTGCTATTATGGAAATATATATGAAGTTTTTAAAATAGTAAGGTGAAAATAAAATGCCAATGGAGAACATTGTATCATGAATTCTTGTAGTTGGCATTCTTGTATTCACTGAGAAAAAAAATGGCTCCTATGTCTGAGAGGAGACAGTATGATGGTAAATGTGACATCAAAATCTGAACTAACATTGGAATAGCGAAATATATATTCTAAAAGCTAAAAGTATTAAGAAACGGTACAGTTTCTCAAGAAACAACAGAAAATTGTCCTGAATTTCTATGCACTATCAATCCCCTTATATAGAGTAAATACTGGACATTTTCCTCACTGATAAAGAGGTGAGTTGACGCAACAGAGATCATTCTACGTAGGGATGTAGAGAGAAACGTATAAGCAATGAAGAAGATTTAAGGAAAAAGGAAATTAAAAAGATACATTGGTGGTGGGATGCATAAGAATGGAAGTAGACGTTAGAATTCGACATTCGCAGGACACACTGAAAGCAAAGGGGACAGATGATAACACTGAGAAATTTACTTAACAAGCTTGTGTAACTGGATAGCAGAAGAGGGAGAAAGAAAGAAAAATCCAAAATTCACACAATGCTAAGCGCTACATGATCGCCTAAATTCTGAAGGAACACGACAGACAGAATTTTTTGAAAACGTTTTCTTTTTTTGACGAAATGTTCACACAATTCAAGGCCCAAGAGCGAGATGGAGGGTTACTGAAAGATGCAATTGAGGGGATGAGAGGGGACAAGAAGGGATGAAAAGCGAAGATTATTTTATCTATAAAAGGCAGGATGTGTGTGTGTGTGTGTGTGTGTGTGTGTGTGTGTGTGTGTGTGTGTGTGTGTGTGTAACGAATGCACGGCCGCAATTTTCGACGGATTTGCACCAAAATTTACATGCACATGCTCCAAGTTAGCAGAAAGGCCATGACCGACTCTGCATTTCCCAACTCCCATCGATAGTGGAAATAATCGATTTTTTCATGCTTCTACGGCAGTTTTCATGTAGTTTGCGGCCATTTTCTACTGGCCACAGTGAGAGCCTATAGCTGGCTGCCACGAATAGGCAGGAAGATTCTATTGGCCAGCGTGAGAGCCAACAGCTGACTAACACGAACGTTAACTAGCATGCTTGAATGCAAAAAAAATCGATGGCTGCATTCGTTACAAATGGGAAAATTTAAATCTGCATGGCACTTTACTCCAAATGGCTCATTCGCTTGCTTAAACTCAACGTTGATTCTGATTCCGCAAAACTGGGTTGGGTGTGAAAAAGTATTTTTTGTTAACATTCTTTTTTCATTCGGTTTTTCCAGTTACGAGTCCTTTTTTAAAGCTGATCGTTTTGTGTTCATTTTGTTTAGTTCTTTTTTCGTAACAGATTTAATGTTTAGTATAGAGCTTAGAAAAAATTCGCAGTGTGAGATAGCGAAGAAGTAAGGCATATTGCAACATCAGCACGGCAAAGGGCACTCCTTTAAAGGCAAGGAAGGGCAAAAATATTTTAAGTCAAGTGATAGCGATTGCTGTATGAGTCGTACGATTTTTGAATCAATCACGGGCAACGCCGGGTCATGCTTCTAGTGAGGATATATAAGAAAGATAACGGTTTAATCGAGACTTGATAGGTTAACATTGACTATTTTGTTTTTGTTTTGCGGTTGTTGTTTTTTGTGCATTTCATTGTGTCATATGTGATTGCATGCTGCAATAGATTTTCTTATTTCATCAGCTTTTATTCATATATGATTTCTGGTCAAAAAACATTGTCATAGCCAAATTAGCAGCCTTTGTTATAGTATTTGTGTCGTAAATCAGGCTCACGTTATTGGCAAAAAAATATTTCTTTTCACCAACATGAAAGACTCAAATTGTTATCCTACGCTATTAAGGCTACTCTGATCATGACATTAGTTTAAAATTCGTAGCAAAAGAGATGTGTGCACTGCTCTCGTGAATTTCCCAAATTCAGGGATATTTAAGCGAAAAGGTGAGAAGTGGACGTCCAAGGAAAACCAGTGGTAGAAATGACCATTTGATGAATCGCATTATTACAAGATCCCAAACAAGTTTTTCTAAGAAGATCCTTGCTATTCTCCTTTAAAACAGAACAAATGTCACTTCTGTGGCTGTTTCAAGCCGTCTGAGATTAGCCATTGATCTGGAATCATTCAAATCGGCTCGTAAAAAACGTCTAAGACTAGCAATGAATCCAAACCTCTGGCAACATGAGACCTGGGCAGCTACTGCACTAAAGTTGTTTTCAGACCAACAATTCGTTATGCATAAAAACAATAGAAACCCCCTGGTAAGGAATTTTATGAAAAGCATAAAATCCCGGCCATGAAGCATTCGCTAAGCTAATTAATTTTGGGTGCCATGTCTAAATTTTGCCTCCAGAAACAACGATGAATTATGTGCCAATATGAATTATGTGCCAGTATGTGGAACGAATGCAAAGGAAACTGGACCTGTATATGCACTTTAAGCAGTGCAACTTATTTATGCATGATAATGCTACATGTCACCGGTCAAAGATCGTTCGGGAATATTTTGAACATAATCAACATGATGGCACTAGACTGACCAGGAAGAGCTCATATCTGAACCCAACTGAAACTTAATGGGAATTGGTCAAAAACAGTTGCAGAATAAACAACATTGAAATACCGAATCAAGGAAAGAGACTATTAAAGAGGTTTAGGCAAAGGAAATCATGGTTGATTACTGTAAGAACTTGATTTTCTGCATGAACCATTTCATGCAAGCAGTATTCAGATCCAAAGGGCCGGGAGTATATAGTATACGAAACACTGGAATATTCTCCTTGAAATGAATAGAGAACATCTTCATGTACAAATTTGTACAATGATAGCGAATACATCAGCAGATGAACTAGAGAAACGAAAGCCATATTTCTTGTTATTAGGTTGGTGCAAAAATAATGACGTAATAATGTCGTTTTTGACGTTAAAAAATAAGTCAAAAAACGACATTATTACGTCATTATTTTTGCACCAACCTAATAGAAAGAAGGCCCTGCAATATGAGATCCTTAAACAATTCAGCATTGATTAGGGCATCTAATAGCTTACCAAAACGAGACAAAATAGAACGATAGTCGGTAGTGTTGGAGTTCTTAAAAACTGGAACAACATATGATGCAGTAAATAAAATCCCAGCGGACAAAATGCCAGCTGACAAAAATCCCATCGGAAAATATCACAGCTGACAAAAAACCTGCGGATACAATCCCAGCCTGCAAAATCCTCACGGACAAAATCCAAGTAGACAAAAACAGCTGACAAAATCCCAACAGACAAAAACACAACTGACAAAATCCCAGCGGGAAAAAACCCAGCGGGAAAAATTCCCACGGACAAAAACTCAGCGGGCAAAAACCCATGGTCATATCCCTGTGTTCTTAGTGTGATTGAGTGAAGGGTTCCAGAATAAGCTTTAGGAGTAATAACAAATTGACAAAATTTATTAAAGTCTACGAAGGACAGGAAATTGTAGAGAGCCATGATCACCTACGACCTAAAGAAACATGACACATGGAGAAGATGATCGAGGTCGTTGCTTGTAAATAAACGGGAATATCGACTCAAAAATGTGTACCGACCAAAACATAACGTCTTTGTTAGTAATGAATTATTAACGTGAATATAACTGACAGTACAAAGGTAACAAAATCCAATGCCAATATCTTTTACCATTAAAAGTAATTGTATCGTACTTTACTATTAGTTCATCCCATAAGTTCTGTCCGAATTTTAACTTTTTTTAAAATGAACGAAATTTAAAGAGTATTTTATAATGTCTAATGGAGCTGAACATTATTTTTATGTTTAGATGCATTTAAACTGATCAAATTTTATTTCAGAGAACAATAAAATTAAATCTTGTTTGATTAAAACCCTGCTAACATGGAAGTACCCAAGAATAATTTTTGGCACATAATGCTTTATGAGTTCAAGAAAGGAAACTCAGCAGCCGAAGCAGCTAGAAACATTCACTCAATTTACGGAGAGGAATGTATGAACAAAAGAACTTGCAGAAGATGGTTTGCAAAATTCAGAGGTGGAGATTTCACCCTTGAAGATGAAGATCAAACCGGACGTCCAGTTGAGTTTGATGAAAAGCTTCTTGAATCAGCCCTTGAAGAAAATCCTGCTTTATCAGTTGAGGAATTGGCAGTGGTTCTCAGATCAAACCATACAACTGTTCATCTTCAACAACTTGGAAAAGTTCCTAAACTTGGAAAATGGTTGCCTCGTGAATTGTCTGAAAACAACAATTACATCCCGAGTTGGCATCTGCTCTTCTCTCCATTCTCGCCAACTTGTTTCACCTTTTTTGGATAGACTTGTGACTGGCGAAGAAAAATGGGTCTTTTATCGAAATGTTAAGCATCGTAGGCAGTGGCTTGGAAAAGGGGAAGGACCCCAGCCACAGACGAGAAGGGAACTTCATGGGCAAAAGGTTCTTCTTTCAATCTGGTGGGATCGCCAAGGAATAATCCACTTTGAATTCTTACCACCTAATGCAGCAATTAATGCTCAAATATACTGTCAGCAATTAGAGCGTTTGAATCAAGCTTTGAGGGAAAAAAGACCTGCTCTAGTGAATCGAAAAGGGGTGATGTTTCATCAAGACAATGCGCGACCCAACACAGCAAGAATCACGTTACAAAAGATCGAAGAACTTGATTAGGAGAAAATTCCTCATCCACCTTATTCTCCTGATCTTGCTCCTTCAGACTACCATTTGTTTCGTAGCTTACAGAATCATTTGGAAGAAACAGCTTTTGTAACACAGGAAGAGGTTAAAACTGACATTTGGGAGTTCTTCGAATCAAAGCCAAAAGAATTTTACAGTAATGGAATTAGTAAGCTTGTTAATAGATGGAAGGAAGTCATAGATTATCAGGGAAAATACATTGTTGATTGAATCTGTAATTAAATGTAACATTTGGTTACTTGTTTTCTTTATTCAAAATTCGGACAGAACTTATGGGATGACCTGATATAAAAATGAATTGCTAATGATTTTCCTAATTAAGTGCACCATAATTAATGGAAAGATACTTTTTTTTTATTAGGTTGGTGCAAAAATAATTTCGTTTTCTCACATAGTAACATATGTTAGAAAACGAAATTATTTTTGCACCAACCTAATACATTAATGTTCACTCTTTACAAGGGCCTGGGTTGTTGGGGGCTCAATTCGAGGTAGAGGATTACGTTAGGAGGCGATTTGTGCCGATGGGAGTGAACGATAACGGTTAACCCTAACCTTGAACAAATTGTAGTGATCAGGGAAACATCCTCTTGGGAGTTGGTTCCCCAGAGCAGTGGTTCGTGGGGAGTGACTGTTCGAGAGGAACTTACTTCTCACTGATGGAATACGGAAAGAATGTTTCTTTCTTTTGTCAGTGGTTAAGAATTACTTTATAGAGTTCAACAGAGTCTACGCGTCCTTGTGGTTGATGAATTATTTTCCACCACGCAATCTCTTTCCCACAAACGAACGTCGCAAGCATCTCGCTGTTCTGTCGCTATTTCCATGGAAAGTGTCCAGGCGAACTATATTCTTTAGTTTCCCTAGTCCTTACCTTCACGGACAGACACCCGATACCATGCAAATTGTAGCGAATCAGCAGCGTTCCTTTAGTATTCCATGAGATGTAAGTTTCATCCGAAAAGCTTCTTGCAACGAACTACTGCTTTGTGGAACCGAATCCCAAGGGGATGCTTCCCCGATCACTACAATCTTAGCATGTTCATGCCTAGGGTCAACTGTTATCTTCCTAACATATCCCCATGAACCGTGCCTCTTATATTGTAACTTTCTACATCGAGTGGCTCTTGAGCATTGAGGTGAAAATCATTGTAAAAAAATAAAAATTGATTCAAACGATACCGGCATTTTCTATACGCAAACTCAAGTTTCTACGGATTTATTCATTCCAAGGCGTAAAGCAAATGTACCGTTTTAGCCACGTTTGCATTCTTATGAAATATGACAGAGCACCGTGATTATGTAAATATTAGGTTCGTGCAAAAATAATGACGTAATAATGTCGTTTTTTGACGTTAAAAATACGTAAAAAAAACGACATTATTACGTCATTATTTTTGCAACAACCTAATACGAACTTGTTGATTGTCCGACAAGCATGACAGCTGAGAGCTTTTTCTTTTTTCTTTCTTTTTTTTTTTTTTTGGTTGTTGCCCAAGTTAGCATTTTTTCTGACTTCACGCACTTGTCCCCACGCCGTTCAGCTTTTAATTTTCAGCCCTATTCTTTCCACCAATTCGATTATTACGAAACCCAAACCATTTCAGTGTCTCAAATCGCACATATCCCGCCTTTTTCTTTCTTCTTTGTTTATTTGATGACATTTTTATGTTTTGTTTTTGACGTGAGGGGTCATCTCTTCTTTTCAGCACTTACCGTCTTCGGGGATCCTTAGCTTTCTAAGTGTTTTGTTTATTTTATTACTTCCAATTATTTATTGTTTTATTTTTATTGTCTTATTTTTATTTATTTTTTTTTTTAACATTTTCGCCTTGTACTTTTGCTGTTATTTCCTTCGCTTTCTACAGAGGAAAAAAAACTATCAATCACTTCCTCCCTAATTATCTATCTATCTATCTATCTATCTATCTATCTATCTATCTATCTATCTATCTCAGTCTGTTCATATCTATCTATCTATCTATCTATCTATCTATCTATCTATCTATCTATCTATCTATCTATCTATCTCAGTCTGTTCATATCTATCTATCTATCTATCTATCTATCTATTTTGCTCTGTTTATATGTATATATCTATCTTACTCTTTTTATATCTATATATCTGTCTCATTCTATCATTGTCTTTTTTCTTTTCTTCAATCATTCCTTTCATCCTTTCTTTCTTCATCTTCCCGGCCTTTTTTTTTATTATTCTTTATTCCCTTTGGAATTTTTCCATTCTCCTCTTTTTCTTCTTATTTTTCTTTTCCTTCTTGCCCTTTTTCTTTTACTCCTCCCACCTGACTGTTCTATATTTCTCTACTTTTCTTGATATTCCTTTATTGTCTCTTTCCTTTTCTTCTATTAATCTTTTAAAATCTTCTCCCTTTCTTCCTTTTCTTTCACTCTTTTCTTTTTATTTTTCCTTTTTATTGATCCCTTCTGTCGTCTCCCTTTTTCTTTAAATTGACAACGAATGCTGGAGAATAAGGAGGTAACTCAATGTCTCCCCTTGTTCATCTTGTTTTCGATATGTCCTGCGAGGGTCAAGTTCTCCAAACCCTTCTTCCTCATTCTATGTCCAAACAGTACAAATAAAGAGGTAACGGAAATGTGGTTCCACACAAGGATGCTGAGAATTCCATGGACGAAGCAAGTGAGCCATGAGAAAGTCATAATGAAAATGGTAACAGAAAGAAAACGTACTCAGAATCAGAACGACCCGAGTGAAACTGTTTGGACATATAATGAATGTTATCGTCCAAGTTCCTTGTACCATGGTGATGGTCCAAGGTTAGAACCAATGAAAGAATAACACGAACACAGGTATGGAATACAAAGATATATTACAACAGAAATATAATACAAAGAAGTAGAAGTATTAGTAATGACTATCAGATTTGGTTAGAGTGAACTATGTTGTCTCGACAAGTATCACTATTCCAATGTCTTTACAATATGCTCTCAATTATCTCTCCTCGTCTTACAATCTCCTCATACCTCTTGAGAGGCGCAGTATTTATAATGTCAGGAATAGTCCATTATTATTATGGGTAAGTTCCCATAACAATGAGGAAGAAGGGTTTGGAAAACTTGACCCTCAAAGGACATATCGAAAACAAGATGGACAAGGGGAGTCATTGGGTTACCTCCTTAATGATGGCCTAACGGGGAACAGGAGTCGCTTCTAAGGTTACAATTGATAGGAAGTTTTGGAGAGCCATGATTACCCTTGTCTTCAAGGGATACGGCATATAGAAGAGAGACAGAGAGAAAGAGGGATGCACACTGCTGTTTTAGGGTTCTTGTTTCATATCCATATTTTACCCCTTGGCTAGTGTTTTCTTTTCCTTTTTGCGTTTTTTTTTTCTTCTTACTTTTCTCAGCAAATAAAACATACCGTATATACGCGTGCAACAGGCGATCTCGCGTATCGTGCGACTCCCAAATGTTAACTTATAAAAAAATGATTTTATCATGTAGATATTTACTCCCCCCCCCCCTTGAGGTCAGGTTGTGACACAAGGTCGGTTTAATGTAGGGATCCCGAGTTCGTGCACCCGGGCAAGGAACAAAAATTCCCCTCAGTCCCCGCAACTGTCGATTGCACTGGCATCGGTGCGAGCACCGATAAGGTGCGGCCTCGCGAGGCAAATGATTTTATCATGTATTTCGCGTATCATGCACGTTCCTTTTTTGAGAGACCAAATTACAATAGACTCACTTCTTCTTCTCTATCTCTTTATCCCATCTTCTAGTTAAATAAGTTAAAAGAGTAAAAGTGAATGATAAAAGTATCGTTAGTAACGCTATACTTGTTGCGTAAACGCGTACAGCCATAAACAACCGAACGAGAAACATCTAAACATCTTACAAACGTAACCAATAGTAAAGATGCATATTCACTGTTTGTATTTTATAATACGATACTAAGATGTGAATATTCCATGCATTATTATTGGATACAGTTAAGTAAAACATCAGTTTTATGAAAATCATATTTATTTTAAATACAGATCTACTTTTTGACTACAGTAAATAGATATATAGTCTGGTCAACGGCGTAGCCACGGCCAGCAGTACATAGACTAATTTTATATTTCCTGTATGATGCGATGCTTTCAAAATTAGCTTCAAAATTCAGTCAGTTGCGTGATGCACGCTTAGGTGATCATGTATCCTCGATGATACATGAGGTAGATTTTTTTTTCCCGCGGTCGGTTGCCATTTCTTTTTGCTGTAGACCAGTTGCTATCCAAGGCCAATCTGTCCTGCTATTTACCCATGGCTGAGGGCGAGGGGAGAAGAATAGGATTCATACCTCTCCCAAGGGTAATTAGCATGCAAGTGAATGTAATGGATTCGACTGGAATTCGAACTCAGCTCTCCGATTTCTCAATCCGAGTCGCTATCCATTACTCTTCCGGGAAAATCTAGAAGTGGATTTATACCTTTCCCAAAGGTTTTAGCACGTAAGTGAATATAATGGATTCGACTGGAATTCGAACTCGGGTCTCCGATTCCTCAGTCCGAGCCGCTATCCATTACTCCACCGTACTTCAAAATTATCACCAAAGGTCGCATGATACGCGAGTATATACGGATATCTTTTTCTTTCTTTGTTTTTCTTCTTGAACATTCTCGATTTATTTTTCCTTCATCGACCTTTTCCTCGAGTCAGTTTCTTTCTGTTCTTCTTTTCTTTTTCTTTTCTTTTTTCTTAACACCATTTTCTTCCCTTTTCCCTCACGACTAAATCTTTTCCTTTATCTTCTTCCCTTCACTTTTCTTTTTCATATTGCCCTCTCCTTCTTTGTTCTTTTCTTCTTCTTCTTCTTCTTCTTCTTCTTCTTCTTCTTCTTCTTCTTCTTCTTTTCTTTTCTTGATTTCAAAGCCAACACAACCCGTCTAACCCACCCCACCCTCTTTCCGTATTTCTTTTTTTTTTTCTATTTTTGCCTGACCCCAGTTTTCATCTCCATACACACACGCTCTCCTCCTCCCAACCATCTATCCTACTGCCCTCTCTTCACCCCAGCCCGCCTGACTAACAACTATTCCAGATAGATGTATGGTGAACACGTGTTTGTGTTGACTATAAACTTCCTGTTTATTTGCAAGCTCTTGGCCGGGTTGAAATGCAACACATTCCGATTGCGCTTTCTTCAACGACTAACGCTGCCGTAACCGAGAAACAGGTTTACCACGCAATAGCGCGCGCTTTTTCTTTCATCTTTTTTCTCACTGGCCAAACATTCTAGCCAATCATTACACAATGCTCGCTTGTCTAATGTTTTTACAACTGAACAGCCTCCAAGCCATCAATGAATACTTCAACTATAGTTAATAAACCCTAACTTAAACCCCGTAACTATAATTCAAATGATACTAAACATAATTTATTGTGGCTCTGATTTTTTTAAATACTGATTACAGTTTCAATTATTCATTTTGACTAGTATTTCTTTCGTTTTCATCTTAGTCTATTTTTATTACAATTATTCGGGTAGTCATTTAATGGTTACCCCAGACGCAACATCGCAAGGCTATCTCTATTCTACCGCGATTTCTATGGCAAATGTGCCACAAGTTCGGATTTTCACAGCCAAAACCCGACTTGTCACGTCCACATGGTTGAATAACCCTCACTCCCTACTTTCTTTACTAAGAAGGACATTCCACTCCGATATTTTATTTCCAAGAACTTTATGGAACATACTTCCGCGGGTATGATTTCCAGAAAACTACAATTTTAACTGCTTCAAGCGTAGGATCAATGATTTTCTATCCTCCATAGCCTCATAATATTTCTACTTCTTCCTCTTTTTATATCACACCTCATTTAATAACCCTGAGTGGCTCGTCCAAGAGCCACTCCAGGTTATTACATAATAAAAAAAAAAGTAAACTTTTATTTTATTTTTATGGCCATAGAATGACGGTCTCAGGGTAGCTTTAATTGAAATTAAGATGAAAGAAACGATAGTTAAAATGGCTGATGATTCATTCAAGATCTACTAACGTCACTAGATGGAAAAAAAATTAAATTAATAATAGTCGAAACTGATAACGGCTGCTTCATCTTCTAAAAAATCAAAGTAATATTGCCACTTGTACACTTCATCCTATAATAAAAATACACTAATATTTTGTTCATCTCTATAACTGAAAATAGATTTTTTAAATCCTCGCTGATCGTCAAATAAGAACGCGTTACAGAACTTGTACTAAATTAGACTTTATTATGTAAGTCATCATTTTCACAATAAAGTTGATATTATCCAACCGATGTTGGTAATATTTGTAGTATATAATTACATCCATATAATAATTACGGCTATATAAACATCATGTTAATAATTGTATCTATGTAATAATTATATCTATATAAAAATCATGTTAATAATTACATCTATATAATAATTACATTTATATAAATACCATGTTAATAATAACATCTATATACTAATTACATCATACTTATTATAAAACCCAGGTTGTGTGTGTGTGTGTCTGTTCGTTTATATATTGGATCGGATTTCCTACATTTTTCAACTGATTTCAACAAAACTTCACAGGATTACGTAAAATTACCTTGCGGTGGTTCTGACAGCGCCAAAAATTGGAAAAACACAATTGTTTTTGCACGAAATCAATTTGAAAACACGATTAAGAAACATCATGTTTGTTTGTTTGTTTGTGTGTGTGTGTGTGTGTGTGTGTGTGTGTGTGTGTGTGTGTGTGTGTTCGTTTATATATGGGATCGGATTTCCTACGTTTTTCAACCGATTTCAACAAAACTTCACTTTTTTTTTTGGCAGGTAGTGTTTCTTATTGTCTTGCACACTTTTTTCATTATTTTTACATTCAGAATGCTTTAAAAATTCCATTTACAAGACAATTGTTTATAATAAAATTCTATTCAATCGGTAGACTCATAACGATTGAAAACAATGTTTTTGTTTGAGTTTTGGTTTGACCAATTCGTAAAAAAAAAAATAAACTAATTAAGACACCGTCAACCTTAAACAATAATCTTTGTCAATTTTATTTTTCAGTCTTTATGATGGTCGATACTTGATCTATCTCGTACTGTTACATCCCCGGGCAACGCCGGGCTCTACTGCTAGTCAGTATATAAATATAATGTTAATAATTACATCCATGTAATAATTACATCTAAATAAAAATAATTACATTTATATAAATACCATGTTAATAATTACATCAATATAATAATAACTATATAAAATCTTGTTAAGTCGAATTTTTATTAGAAATATTTACCACAACACATTTACTTGTCTAAGAGTTTATTATACAACTCAAGGTTTACTTATCATATTGATGATAAGTATAGTGTTATATTTATTGATATATAGCCCTTTATTTCAGATAAGATTATCATTGGTCGTAAGAAAGATATAACGTCATAAGAGAAAACAATATTGTAGTGTTCTTGAATGATGTTCCATACAACTACGGAAATAGAACAGCACTGATATCAGAGAAAAATCCCCCCCCCCAAAAAAATATATAAGCTAAAACATTGGCAAGGTTAGGAAAAAAGAAATAACAGTTTTTTTTTTCCTTCTCAACAAATAGGAGTAGACAGGTTCGCCTACCTTCCGGTTCACACTCCTCCCTAGTGTTTTGAACAGGAGTCGAGGTTTATCCTTTGTTTTATGCTTAGGATTGGGTTTCCATTTCTTTCTGAATTCTACTCTAAAATATCATTCACAAATTAAATCTTGACCACTTGAAGTCTGAAGTTAGCCGTTATTTTTCCTGCATAGGCCCAACGACTTCACTGATGGCCCTTTCTTACACTAATATAACACTACCATGAGTTGGTCTTGCGCCTTGTATTAGGTGAACAGATGATTGAACAGTGGTAGAGGGTAGGGGCCATTCTTTTAATTTCTTGCTTTTATTTTATTTTATTTTATTTGTTTTTTTTTTTGTTTTTTTTTGCAACAGTCAAAATTTACAGAACTTGAAGAAAGGCACTATTGCAGAAATATAGTCTTTACCGTAAAACGTCTTTTTTTGCGACAGTCACAGTCAGAAAAATATCTCATTACAAAAACTTACACTGATACTATACATTTATTGTAACATCATCATCATTTATTTTTTTGCTTTTTATAATCATGTTCACCCTAGAAATGGTCCGAGAACCTCTCAAGGTAGAGAGTTACAAAGTAAGAAGCACAGTTTATGCGGATATGTGTGGAAAATAACGGTTAACCGTAGACTTGAACAATTTACGATTGCAATGATCGGGGAAGCATCCTCTAGGGAGTCGGTGCTACAAAAAAGTAGTTCGGAGGAAGAAGCTGCTGGAGTGGAACTTTCATCTCAGCAATGGAATACGAAGGGAATGTGGATAGTTCGCTACAATGTTCTTGGAAAGACGGGTTCTAGCCGTGAATGTTAGAAATAGTAGAACAAAGGAATGTCGTTCTTTTGAACACTTTCCATGGAAATAACGACAGAGCAGCGAGAGGTATGCACATTTTCGTCTGTGGGAAAGTAGTTGTAGCGTGGAAAATAATGTTGGAGCTTTTGGGTATCCTGGTGTATTGTGAGCCAGCCAAAATGAGCTGGCTCATTTTATAGTTCACTAAAAGGTTTAACCAATCAGAAGGCTCAAAATATTCAATGCGACGTGTATAAAGGCGGCCATGTTTTTTCCCGAATATTCACTACCAGCCTTTGATATCGAAGACTGAAGAATTACGGAACAGCTGCTGGTGGTATTGGCGATATAGCCAGATTCAGTAGAGTGTCTGACTCGTGAGTGTTAATCTTTAATGTTGTTTCATTGAACAGATTACGTACTGCGCTGTATTCTATATTCATAGACTATGGTGAACATGGTCAACAAATAATTCATCACCCACAAGATCGCAGGGACGATTTTGGACTCTGTCAAGATTGGAGAGTGAGGACTCGGCAGCTCCCGCCAATATATATGGCAACAATACTCCATTTTAGGCCTGATCTGGCTTTTGTGAAGATAGAGAATAGTATGAGTAAGATACTTATTATAGCGATAGAACTAAATAAAAATCTTGTTAACGTCAACATGAAGATTAAAAACAGTGGAACAAAGGAATGTAGTTCATCTAAACACTTTCCATGGAAATAATAGAGCAGCGAGAGGTTTGCGATTTTTCGTCTGTGGGAAAGTGGTTGTAGGGTGGAAGATAATTCATCATCCACAAGATAGCAAAGACATCGCCATCTGTTTTCCTGGTAAGTTTCCAGCATCTTTGTCGCTGGATTGTTTGTACGATTAATTAAATTAAATTAATTAGAAAGAACCTATAATGTTACTGTCCCGAATACTAGCTGAAATCTTTACTCTATCTCTGACTGTTTTTTTTTTAATTTTTTTTAATAATTTTTTTTTCTTTTGGTTAAGCACTCGACCTCTAACCCAAACGCCAGAACTAGAATTATGCTTAAAATTTATACTTCCTGCAAAAAAGGATTATTTTACTAGGGTTTCAGTTACGTATATTAAGATTAATTTTTGTTCCTACGTTAAAATCATCGTTTCAATACAAAAATAAATTTTAGAATTATTTTTAATAACTAATGTAGATTAAATAAATGCCTACAATGTTATGATTTTTTTGTTTTGTTTTTTTGTTGTTTTTTTTTTGTTTTGTTTTTTTCATTTATTTTGTAAGGTTACTGATAACCGGTTCCGAGGAGGGTGTCGTTATTTATTTATTTACGTATTTTTTTAATTTTTTTTTTCCGTGTCGGATGTGTTCTTGTTTTATGCCGTGACGCTGAAATTCAAAGACACACTGGAATAATGAAAGATGCCTTTCAAACGTAAAACAATGTATTAAGAAACAAGAAAAGAGTTGCTGAACTACGATGCAATATCAAAATCGTTCTATATGGCAGTGAATCACAGATGTAGAGAAGACTTGATCTAAAACAGAAGTGTGTTTCGACAGAAGAATACTGAAAATGGCCTGAACAAAACATAGAAACTGCGTGTAAGTCAGAGACAAATGGGAGCCTTAATAACACTGATACCTACAATCAAAAAGAAACACTTATGGTTTGTGGGTCACATAATAAGGAAAGCGGGTTAGAAAATGTTAGACTCATATTGAAGGCAAAACTGGTCGAGAGAAACAGCGAGTGACGTGCCTAACGAGCTTGTGTAAATGGATGACAGAGACTAAGAGTGATAGTAAAGAGACTAACTTTGTTTAAAGCTAAGAAGCAACTGTGGATAGCCATGATTGGTTGGGTTTGGTTTACGGCATATCAACCACAATGGGTTATTCAATGTCGACAAATTTTATTGCTGGTAATATTTTCCTTAAAAAATGTATTGCTGTTAATATTTTTTCAAAGATGTATAGCAGGTAATTTTTTTTGCAAAAATGTATAGCTGGTAAATTTTTTTTCAAAAATGTATAGCTCGTAATAATGTATATTGCTGGTAATATTTTTTTTCTTAAAATTGCTGTTATTAAAACCTATTTTTACACATTCATAGTGTTTTGATCTCAGTTTGAGGCTTGACTATTTGCCCATAGCTGGGACCCTAACAGGTGCTACCACCCTGCATCAGGATGGACCTGGAAACACCAACAAGTAAGAGGTGGTTCCATGGTCCTCAAAACCTCCTGATCAAACTGCCTTGCTGTTGGATGTAGTTTATCGTCTTACCCAGGACAGTAGTCGTGATTGCCGACGCCGTAGAGAGATACGGTATAGAAAAAGAATTATTGTTGGGACAAATAACGCATTTTTCCAAATCTGTTGTGACAGAAAGAGAATTAATATTTTAAATGACTTGAATGTGTAAATGAAACCCTTTTTCTTCCGCTACTTGTCATATCTGTGTTAACATTGTTTACAAAATAAAACGAAAGCGATAGCAAAAGAAAATTTCTGTCATCCTGTAACAGGGTAGTGTTCCTGGCTGAGTCATAATAATGCATAATTGTTTAGTTACCAGAGATAATGAGAGAGTTAAGAAATCTAAGCGAAAAAATAAATATACTAAGTTAAAAAAACATATGGAAGATTAGTTGACCAAATGGAAACTTGATGAAAAAATATAAAGAAAGGGTTCGATTTAAAAAAAAAAATATTAACCAGAACCTATAAAATTCTTATGAGGATGGAATTGGTACGATTCGAACCCAAAATAAAAGTATATTTCAATACAACTGATTTATTTCTTACCCACTTTTCATTCCCAAGTTATTAGGTTGGTGCAAAAATAATGACGTATTAATGTTGTTTTTTGACGTTAAAAATACGTCAAAAAACGACATTATTACGTCATTATTTTTGCACCAACATAATAGTTTACAAAAATTCTAAAAAACCCAGCCGAACATGGGAAGTGTTTATTTAGAGAACTATCCCCTAGATTTCCATCGATTCTTACCAAAATGTCAACATAGAATCTGACCAGAGACACTTTTGGAAGGGACATGCCTAGCAGAAGATATTTTTTAACATAGCCATCTAGTTTCCGAGCAATTTCCTATCATCCGCTAAAACTAGCTGCCGAGACGTCGTCAGAAACGGTTCAACCTGTCGAAAAAATGAAAAAGCCGCCCGCTCTGCATGGTCGTTGAGTGCATAAAGCCCGATGAAACGAAAAGCCTTACCTTTTATCATAGCGTCCAAAACACAAATCCTACCCTACGGATCCGTGATCACATGATGCCGTCCAAGAAACACCTTTGGAGCAACTATCAAAAGAAGCTGAATAGAGGCGAAACATAATATATACATTCGTATAATTTTAGTCCTGGCATTTGAGCTAGAGGCCGTCCTTCTTCGAAAGAGATTTCTGGGAAGATAACATCTATCAACGTTATTCCCTGGACAAATGTTTATATACGTTCGCGCCCGAGAATTGTTCGTTGCAATCAAAAGTTGTTCTATATTTTTTTTAATTTCACTCTCAAGTAAACAGGCACAAAGTTTAAGCCTGCTGTTAACTTTCTCAAGATCTTAGTAGAAAATCAACCAAGTGTGATTGTAACTTTTGACAGTCCATTATATTAAATTGTTGGCAAGTAAAAACAACTTGCCAACAATTTAATACATCAATATTTATTCTTTCTACCTATAAACTTTTTTTTCGAGAAACTCCCCAGTCAAGAAACCTACGACTTGCTTCAATGAACAGAAGAGTTCTTGAATGATCCCGCCCCAGCATTCCACAAAGATATATCAGTAGATGACATTATCCGGAGACTAGCTACAAGTGAAAATACTGAAGAGCTGAAAACACATACGCCCGAAACATGTTACATGTCATTTGCTATTTGGTGATATTTAGCATTGCGACCGATCGTAGGTGCATAATATTAAAAGGAAAGAAAGTGGAAATTTATAAAAAATATCCTACAATAACTAATACGAAAATAAGCCTTATCCTTATTTATTTAGCTATTTTTGCTCAATAATACAAACTGTAATAGGGAACGAGTTCAGTGTATATACAAAAATAGAAAGAGGCGTAAGGCAAGAATGCGTCTTCTCACCGGACCTATTCAACCTATACAGCGAGGCGATTCTGAGAGAACTGGAAATCCTGTCGAGATTTAGCATTGGCGGCTACAATCTTAATATACACAATATACATTGATGACACAGTACTGATAGCAGATTCGGCAAAGAAACTACAAAACCTCCTACGGAAGGTAGCGAAGGAGAGCAAGAAGAAGGGACTAAGCATAAACTACACGAAGACAGAATGCATGGTCATCAGTAAGAGGATGAGCCGGAAATGCAATTTGCAGGTCGGGAACACTAGAATCAAGCAGACGCTGAAGTTTAAATATCTGGGAAGCGTCTTGACAGAGGATGGTAAGTGCGACACTGAGATCTGTAGACGTATCGGGATGGCCAAGGACACATTCCAAAAGCTGAGTAGAGTATTGCCAGGCAGGAGGATTTCTTTGGTAACAAAGAAAAGAATACTGAGCTGTTACGTGGCATCTGTTCTTCTTTACGGCAGCGAATGTTGGACGATTTCCTCAAAGATGAAGAAGAGATTCGGGATGACGGAAATGTGGTTCTACAGAAGGATGCTAAGGATATCATGGACCGAGCGTGTGAGCAACGATGAGGTCTTAAAGAGGATGCAAACAAGGAGGAGGCTTATACTTTTTTTTTTAAGCATTGCGCCCCGAGCAAGGCATGAAGCCACTAGGATGCAGGGGGGGTTGCAGAAGATTTGGAGCAAGAGCAGATAGGAGTGATAGAAGAAAGGATGAAGGGAAGGATAGTGTGTAGATCAAGGTAACTGGAGATGTCGATTGACATTACATTTGAATAGTTGGAGATCATAGCTATCAGGGAAACAGTAATTGGGAAGGGTGTTCCACAGGCGAGAGGTGCGAGGTATGAAGCTATTGGAGTAGAAGAGACGGCTACATTTTAAAGTTTCTACAGTGTAAGGGTGAGAGCGGGATGCCAGCCTCGTAGGGCGCTTGAATTCATGGAGACTGGGAACCAGTGAAAGCAGCTCATCGGAGCAATTACCATGAAAGTATTTGTAGAAGAGACAGAGAGAGGCGACGGCGCGTCTGTGAGATAGTGGCTGCAGGCGAGATGTCAGATCAGGGCCAATCACATTACATATCCGTCTCTGGATCTTGTCAAGAACTCCGAGGTAGACAGAAGGTGCCGCAGAAATATATGGCAGCTATACTCCATGCAAGGGCGAATGGTCGTTTTGTATATTTGAAGTATCGATTCAAGGGAGAAAAATTTCCTGGCGCGGCACAGAGAGCCAACTTTCCTCGCGGTGGACGATGCAATTGACTCAATGTATTTGTTCCATCTCAGGTCAGCAGTCAGCGTGAGACCGAGCAGACGCAGGGAGTTGCTCAACACCAGGAAGAGGCAACTGAAGTTTCTAGGACACATGAGGAAGGAGGACCTGGAGAATCTGATACTCACGGGTCGAATAGAGGGAAAGAGAGACTAAGGAAAACAACGCGTGACATACCAGGTGGATGATAGAACATGGTCTGAAAGAGGGAAGGAACTTGTTGAGAACTGCAAGGGATAGAGGAAGGTGGGTTGTCTACGTCCTTAAAGGACATGGCACATAAAAAGAAAAGAATTTTGAATATTACAATAATATATTTTATAAGGGCAAAATTATATAAATTTGTATTAATCGGAGTATACTGATTCTAAATGTTTAAATGTTTTCATGTTCTTAATAGTCACAAGCAATTTGAGATTTGTTTCCAGTCTATGATTAGTGTTTATTATGTAGAATAAAAAATATTTTTATAAGCTCCCCCCCACAAGCAAGGCGGAAGTGCCACTAGCACGCAAGGGGTTACAGAGGATTGGGAACAAGAGTAAAGAGGCTTGATAGAGGAAAGGATGAAGAGAAGGACAGTGAATTAGATCAAGGCATCTGAAGATGTCGATCGACATTGTATTTAAATAGTTGGAGATTATAGCTATCAGGGAAGCAAGTAAGGGGAAAGATGTTCCACAGACGGGAAGTGCGAGACATGAAGCTTTTGGAGTAGAAAAGACGGCTACAATCGAAAGAGAAAGGATGGGACTGAGATGCCAACTAATTTCTGGTAATATTTTACAGGATGCTCGGACCCTGATAAGTTGTATTACGAGGAAGTTTGAAGTCGGTCAAGACATGACGACTGAATTTTTATTAATTTATTGACTATTACATTTATGTAGCTACCCCTAAAAGTTTTCTGAAAAAGATCATATCATGATGGGAAAAAGGCCCCAAACATAATGGAAGCAAAGTTCTGTCGCCAACATGTTTATGCTATTATTTAAAGAAAAGACCAAAGTATGTTTTGATTATTTTATTAATGTTTTTTTTTTAATCCTTCGTAGCGCGTTCGAAATTTTGGTTGAAATCCTGTTTTTCTTGGCATCAGCCGGTGAGGCAAAGATTAGTATAAGGTTTTTTAGCGTCTTTTTTGGCGTTAAAAATACATTATCGTGGAAATTCTTGCAAAATTCAATTTTCGGATTTTAATGAAATTTTCAAGACTTATTCACAAATGAATTAAATCATGTTCGATTTTATTTTTTAGAAAATCTTAATTTTTTTGTTTTGTTTTTTTTTTTTTAATTTGTTAAATTCACTTAATTTTTTGAAATTTCGGAAAACTAGAATTTCACACTCTTTATTTTTCGTTAAAAGCAGGACTCCTTGGAAAATTTAAATCATCAATTTGTTTTTGTCAAACAGAAATATAATTTGCCGAAAATTTGTTCTGAATCGGAAAATAAAAAATGCAATAAAACTATGATATTATTCAATTAGAAAAAGTTTTAATTGCTTTTATAAATACAATATATTAAGGGCACTATTGTCTTAAAGAAAATCATGGTTGTGAGGTGAGCTTACTCACCACGGCCATTTTAAAATGGTTTGGCACAAGGACAAAATATGGAGCACCTACTGAGGTAATGAACAACAAGAGTACCTTAGTAATTCTTAATCCACAGCAAAGTGATAATATTGCTATTTCTTAAATATGCTTAGTTTGTTAGTGCGTGGGGGGTTAGAATCATATTCCCTATACCAATCATGGTAATTGTAGCCCGCAGGCAAAATTGTTGCCGAATTGGTATTCTGAATGGCACGCCTAAGCTTATGATTTTATTAAAAATGTTTGTTCCATTCGTTCTCACTTAATCACTCACACATTCTCTCATACATAGCCACAGACACAAACAACAATTTAGTAAAATGTTTCTTGAATTTTGTAATGTTTCGTTGAAAGTAACGTTATCAGCATTTTAAACCATTGGCGATTTACACTAAGGAAGATCAAACGTGTAAAAATATTTTGCTACAGAAACAAGAAACGTCAATGATCATTATTTTTTTCTAGAGAATAAATATACTTCTGTTACAAATATTTTTGTCTACTCAAATGAATGAATTAGAAACAAAACACATGTAGAAAGGTGTGTTAATCACTCTCCCGTCAGTGATAATATTAGATCAATACTCACTTTTTTCATTTTTTTTTAAAGCAATTCACCCCAAGCAAGGCAGGTGTGCCACTAATACGCAAGGGGTTACAGAGGGTTGAAAACAAGAATAAAGAGGCGTATTTGAAGAAAGGATACAGAGAAAGGCAGGGAACAAGCTCAGGGAGTCAGAAGTCGATTGACATTAAACTTGAATATTTGAAGATTATAGTCATCGGGCAAGCAAGTAAAGGGAAGGGAGTTCCACAGACGGGAAGTGTGGGAGAAGAAGCTGTTTGAGAAGAAGAGAAGGTTACTTTTAACCGTTTTGACATTGAAAGGATGGGACCAACATGCCAGCCTGGTAGCTCGTTTAAATTCATTTAGTCTGGGAACCAGCGAAAGTATCTCGTCGGAACAGTTGCCGTAAAAATACTTGTAGAAGAGACAGAAGGATTCCATGGCATGTCTGTGTGATAGCGATTGTAGACTAGATGCCAGATCAGGACCTATCATCTTGCATATTCGTCTCTGGTTTTTGTCAAGGACCTCGAGACGTACAGCGGGGGTGCCAGACCATATAAGACAGCAATATTCCATGCAAGGACGGATGGTTGATTTATAGATTTGAAGGATGGACACAGACGAGAAAAACATTCTGGTACGACACAGAGAGCCAACTTTTCTTGTGGTAGATGAAGCTGTTGATTCAATTATAGAAGGAATATTTTCCCTAAAAAAAGAAAATCGGCTTTCCCCCATTTCTAAGCTTATATGCAGGATGTTTGGAAAATGGCTGCAGTATATTTAATAAAAAAATATTTTGATTTTTCTTCAATAGTGCAAACTGCCTTTTGATGTACTGTACCTCATGCGGTCCACTGTTCGAAAAAGGTTAACCATTCCTGCCCCACGCTCAAAATAGTCTTCAAGAATAGTTGCACAATTCCCTACCGACAGGCGACGAGTAAGATGTGTCAGTTGCTTAAAACGGAAAATTATAAATAAAAGAGCACACATTGGACATGTTTGTAAAATAAGTGTCACTTTATCCAGATACAATCGATAAAAGAAAAAAAAAAAAGAGAGGGCTTTAAAAAAGAATTTCAAGCGGACGGGCAAAATGTAATACTGTCTTCTCGAAATGAATTACCGTCTTGTTATCTCTTGTTAGTTTCCCATTGGCCTTGTGGTTTTTACAGATAAACGCAAGGATAATTACATCAACGATAAATGCAGCTGATTTTATTTGTCTACTCGTTTATTGAGTTCTGCAAACAAATGACGCAAAGTCACTCACCAGCGGCAGGACAGTAACGTACTTTTGACATGCTATTTACTTTTATTCTGAGTCAGTTACAGAAACCAAATGCAGTAGAGATTTATACATTGTAAACAGGAATACATGCGATTATACCAACCACTAAACAGGATATCACAGAGATGACCTATCTCAGACTGCTTTATCTATCTATCTATCTATCTATCTATCTATCTATCTATCTATCCCAGTCCGTTCATATCATCGTAATCCATGTTCCTTATCTATCTATATATCTATCTATCTCCGTCTGTTCATATCTATATCAGATAGATAGATAGATAGATAGATAGATAGATAGATAAAGAAACAATTGAGAAAGATATGAACAAAATCAGACAGTTTGTTCTTCATTTATTTATCTATCTATCAAACTATTTCCTTTTATTCTTATCTTTCTCAATTTGTCCCTCATCTATCTATCTATCTATCTATCTATCTATCTATCTATCTATCTATCTATCTATCTATCTATGTTTGTTAATATCAATCTATCGACCTTCGTCTGTTCATATCTTTCTTAGATAGATAGATAGATAGATAGATAGATAGATAGATAGACAGAGAACCAATTGAGAAAGATATGAACAGAATTAGACAGACAATTTGTTCTTTATCTTTTTATCTATCTATCAATCTATTTCAGTTTATTCTTATCTTCCTCATCTGTCTGTCTGTCTGTCTATCTATCTATCTATCTATCTATCTATCTATCTATGTTTGTTAATATCAATCTATCGACCTTCGTCTGTTCATATCTTTCTTAGATAGATAGATAGATAGATAGATAAAAAAATGAGAAAGAGAATAAGATATTATTAATTGTTATGTATGAATATAACTCTATCTACTTATCAATCACATTCTGTTCGTGCTAATCGATAGATCTATCTATATTCTTAACGTTCTAAAAACGTGTTATAAAAATTATTCTGCAAAAAATCAGTAATTTGATTCAAATACTGAATTTTGAGATGTGGGTCGGATCTAGGAATTTTCAGCACCCACTCGTATCATCAAATTCGCTATACAGTAAGATAGATCATCTGCTCATACGCACACGTTTCCTCAAATATCTGGGCGACGACACACGCACCTTAGGCGGAGGGTAATGCGTTTCTGTAGTGGAGATTTTCATGTTTTTTTTAAATACTTTTTTAATAGCCGCCTAATATGCTTGAATGACAATATGCTTGAATGACAATATGCTTGAATGATAATATGCTTGGTGACAATGAAGACAGTAGCGTTTGATAGCTGAAAACCTGTCCTATCCATTGGTGATAATATATCTGTTGTAGTTTCTCTATAAATAAATATGAAGCATTACTTTCGAACAGTATACACACACGTATATACAGAGTGGCAATAAAGTTACTATACAGTTATTTATGATAAAAAAGCAAAGCAATAAAGCAAGTGGCTTGCATTTCGAACATTATCAGTAATTAATTTATTATTGTTTACCATAGCATTTTATTGTCTTTTTTATATCTAAGTTTATCACCATCCGCCATTTTCAAAATTGTATACTTTCATTATTGTTTCGTAAATAATTAACCAAAAGAATTTTAATAATAAACAATTTCTTCTGGACTGCTGATAATTGCTTTGTCTTAATTGTTATTGTAACTTCATAGTGATTTTATTGCCACCATATATATATATATATATATATATATATATATATATATATATATATATATATATATATATATATATATATATAGTGTATTGGGGCAGTAGATCATTATTCAAACATATATTGTTAAATATAACAGACAATGAATGTCTATTATTTTTTAATTCTAAGCCGCTCTAAACTTCATGTGGTTGCTTTAATTTCGGCTGAAAATAAAGACAAAAACTGTCCAGCATTTGGATATTTTATTATGCTGTTCCTTGCTGTAAGCTTTCAGCTCACATGAGCCATCGAATAAGCACTGTGAAAATTAAAAAAAAACAAAAAAAAAACAAAGAGAATATAGAGAAGCCGATCTTGTATTTTTACCGTCTGCCTCATTGAATTGAGAAATCCTATCAATTTTTAATCTTTTTATATCTAAGTTTATCACCATCCGCCATTTTCAAAATTGTATACTTTCATTATTGTTTCGTAAATAATTTTTTTAAATTCATTTTCATCAAAAGGCATAATTAAGACACGAATATCAGAAACTAATAAAAAATGGTAAACTTTAATTGCTACGTAAAACCACACATTGTGGACGTTTAAATATGGAGCTACTGTGGACGCGAAAGTGAAAAGTAACCAAGCTATAGAAGAAAAAAACTTCAAACACTTAGGTTCACGAACACAAAGATCTGCAAGGAATTTGACGGCAAGAAAAGCTCTTGTTTGAACTGCAAATCAAAAACTGAAAAGGTATGGATCTCCCAAATACCCAAAATGTTAAAAAACGAATTGTTTGTTACAACAGTGTAATCTGCCTTGCCCTACGGAGCAGAGACAATGAACAAATCCCTCTTCCCCACCAACAAAAACAGCTTGATGAGTGTTGCACAAAAGGGCTCAGAATGGTACTTAATATATCTTGGGGATGTTCATGTATCAAATATTGAACAATATGGCGAGCTATCAAAGCTAGCATCAAAGGCCCAGAAAAAAAAAGGAATCGTCTCTCAGGACACTGCATGAGAAATGATGGCGTATTTGCCAGTAAATTAGTCCAATGACAGTCAAGAACTTGGCATATTAAAAAGAGGGGACAATTGCTCTTTTTGGCTCATATACGACACATCCGATCCTTGAACATATGACAGTTTATCCACAATTTTGTTCCGAGTGTGTATTCGAAAACTGAAAAATACAATATTAAACAGACAGAACTTGCCGGCTGATTCCAATTCTTTAAATTATATATATATATATATATATATATATATATATATATATATATATGTATGTGTGTGTGTGTGTGTGTTTGTATAAATAAAAAGAAAGGACAGTAAGATATATAATCTGGTGTTCTTATAGATATTTTTATTTTTACAAAATAGTGCTCAATGTAAATTTACAGAGCATTAATATTATAAATTAATTGATTTAAAATATGTTTTTCCGCTACACAGTTCAGACCATGTTTCAAAAATGGAAGCTAAAAGCCCTAAAGTAATTCTAAAAGTTACTCCAAAATTCGCTTGAGGATGAAATGGAACTAATGTCTTTAATTTAATTACAAAATTAAATTCGAAGCTTTTAGCTTCTATTTTTGAAACATGGTTAGAACTGTGTAGCGGAAAAAAACATATTTTAAATCAGTTAAGTTATAATATTTATAAATATATATATATATATATATATATATATATATATGTCACATCCGGTCCCACTTCCTCTGACCTCTTGGAAATATCCTCCTATCACTTGTGAGCCTGTGACCTTTAGACTTCGCAAACTTACTCCAGCCTTCACTTTAAAGAGCCATATTTTAGGAAAAACAAACGTATTTGTGTTTTCTTTTTTCTTTTTTTAATTATCAGTAGTTACTAACCATATATTACTTATATCTATGCTTGGTCTGCTAATCAAATTATATTAACATGGTATGCGTGCTGGTTCCATACAAATACTCTCATTCTCCGCATACATTTCTATATATATATATATCGTCGAGTATAACCAAATTACAAGGAATTCCTGCTTTAAATGTCAACTTTTATTTTCACAACTAAATGGATGAAGTAGATTTTGCTGTTATCTGTTGAACAGTAACTGGATTAACTGATCTTGTTCAAATTTTGCTTTTTTTCGTCTCTGTTCAAAAGCGACGAGAGAAGATACTGTGAGGACGCTGGATGAGTAACGTCTATGTGGAAAATGGTATCGGCGAAACGTGTTCAAATGCCTGTCTCGTTTACTTTGTTTACTTTAGCGTCATTACTTTTGAGAAAGGCATGAAACAATCTCCTCCTAACTGTGTTACATAGACGGATAAACTGGAATGCTTTCACTCGATTAGCAGCCAATCAGAGAAGAGTATTTGAAATCCGTGCATACAACGCGGGAAACTCTGATACTGGCATTCCCAATAAGTCATAGCAGTTCAC
>OZ010606.1:22749937-22947437 GCA_963932145.1 Acanthosepion lycidas | reverse complement strand
CAAAGCGCACAGTTTTGCTTTAACTGCAACCTTCGACCCCGGACAATACACTGCTTTGCTTGAGTCGTAACATTCGGCCCGAGACAAAAGGTTGCGTCAAAAATAGATAACACGTAAGAAGAGAATTCAACGATAAATCACAAAAAGAATTAATGAAATGAATAAACATGTGAACGTCAACAGGTTAAGGAAAAAGAAATGATCATAGAAGCAAGTAACTGCAGTCGCCTATTCATGTCACTCTTCAATGTTAGAGGAAGAAAACTCAACGCTGATATAAAAAAAAAAAAAGACGAAAACTGTAAAATTAACAAAAAAAAAAACAATAATGATGTTTAAGGTTAAGACTGTGGGAAATCGTAGCGAGGAGCAAAGGAAGAGAAACATCGTCTAAGTGATAGTCTCAGTCAAAAGCGGTGAGGTCGTGTTGCTATTTACAAAAATAATTATTATTTTGGCACAAGGAGGCCAGAAAAATAAGACCTTGTTGTTAGGCTTTTAGTTTCGTAAACTATTATCCTATTATAATTTTGTTTGTTCCTCCATACGTTACGCGCTGCCATTACCTCAGATAAATAATGAACCGTTATGTTTTGGTTGAGAGAATAACTTGCATGTCCCATTGTCCTTAAAACGAAAGAAAATATATATCAAAGATGTGTTATAAGAAATGATTTATGAAAGGGAAAAGAAAGAAAGAATAATAGGAGAAAAGAAGAAAAAGGAAGGAAAGAAGGAAGAAAAAAGGAAGAAAGAAAGAATGGAAGAAAGCAAGAAGGAAAGAAAGGAAGTAAGGAAGGAAAGAAAGTGAGAAGGAAAAAGAAAGAAAGGAAGAAAAATAATAGGAGGAAGGAAGGAAGGAAGGAAGGATGAAAGAAAAGGAGAAGGAAAAAGAAAAAAGGAAAAAAAATAATAAAAGAAAGGAAGGAAGGAAAGGAGAAAGTGAGAATGGTAGAAAGAAAGAGCAAAAGAAAGAAAAAGAGAGAAAGAAAAAGGGAAAAAGAAAGAAAGAAAGAAAGAAAGAAAGAAAGGAAAAAGAGAGAAAAGTAAAAAAAATAATGAATGAAAGAAAGAAAGACAGAAAGAAAGAAAAGACGATAGCTCTCCAGAGTTCTTTAAATGTATAATCCGTAAGAGAAAAAAAAAACGACATAAAGAAAAAAGAAAGATAGGAAGAAAAGAAAAGAAGTAAAGAAGGAAGTAAAACGAAAGTAAGAATGTAAGGAAGGAAGGAAGGAAGGAAGAAAGGAAGAAAGGAAGGAAGGAAAAACGAAAGTAAGTGTGTAAGAAAGAAAGAAAGAAAGAAAGAAAGAAAGAAAGAAAGAAAGAAAGAAGTGGAAGGCTAGAAAGAAAGAAAGAAAGAAAGAAAGAACGAACGATAGAAACGGAGAAAGGAACGAATGAAGGAAGCAAGCAAAAACAAAAGAAAGAAAGAAAGAAAGAAAGAAAGAAACAAACAAACAAACAAAGCAAAAGTAAGAAAGTACGTAAGAACCAGGGAAAAAAAGGAAGGAAGGCATCAAAAACGAAAGAAAGAAAGAAAGCTAGAAAGAAAGAAAGAAAGAAAGAAAGAAAGAAAGAAAGAAAGAAAGAAAGAAAGAGAGAAGCAAAAACGAAAGAATGAATGTAAGAACGATAGAAAGAAAGAAAGAAAGAAAATAAAGAAAAAAGAAAGAAATAGGTGATAGAAAAGGTGATAGCACTCTCGTGTTTAACGTCTGAAGAACCTTGTCAATTTTGAACATTTCATTTATACCCCTTTACTTCTTTATGGGTCATATTTTAATATTTTGTTAAAGTTGTTAAGCTCAAATATTTAACGATGCAATAGGGGATATTCCATGAGTATAGTCTCCAGTCTTCCAAGGAGATTACAGTCGTTAAATATTAAGCTTCATGAAGGTTCCTCAGAACAATAAAATAGGAAAATAACATTATAAAATATAGAAAATATACACTAATAATATTATATAATCTATATTAATATCAAATATAATTATAAAAGTTTTACACTGACTTTATATTTATTTTATATCATACAACAGAAATAACCATTAATCAGAAGTTTAATTCTCATCCTTTTGATTCCGTCGTTATATCTATATGGTTCTATGGAGGAAAGTCTTGGTCAGTAACTAAATAATCTATGAAGATGGTGAATTTGTTTGGAACCAACTTTTACATAAATATGCTTGATGCTAAAAGAGTCAACCGCATGAGAACATCCTGCGAAAGGTCAACTGACAACCATTGATGAACTGAGTTTATGCGCGACTACTAGGAACCTTCAGGCATTGGATAAGGGCAATCAACAAGCCTGTATCAAGATTCTCTTATTACCAACGAGGGCATGGCAAAAATAGCAGGTGACGCCCAAGAATGATCTACGTAAAACACAGAGAGAATATTTCTTCACAGAAACGTAAACACACGCCCGACACATTGAACCGACTTTCTTAGTAGCTGACCCAGCAATGGATTCAGTATAGTAATTCCACTTCATGTCAGCTGAGAACGTTAGCTGGGAAGGCAAAAGAATTCAATATTTTGAATATTAGCATCAGCCATGCCTGATGGAAGATAGAAAATCGTCTCTCAGATGATTAATAGAGAGCTGTTGAGTTTTGGTGTCGGTAAAAATTAACGAGCCATTCTTGCCCCAGTTAACAACAGACAGTAGGTTATTTTTTAGATCAACGGCTAACTTCGCCTTATCAAATTGATTAGATTTACTATGCGGACGACACTACTATTTACTCCTGCCTCAAAAACAAATTTAGTGCCGCTGACAAAACTAACCTAGCCGTTTGTCTCGAAAAGGACCTCCAATCTGTTATGGACTGGGGCAGGAATTGACTGGTTAATTTAATACCTCAAAAACAAAACTGCTCTCTATTACACACCAGAGAGAACCATCCCTGCCTCCCATTAGAATGTCTGACGCTTAACTCCATGAGAGCACCTCTTTGCGATTGCTCTGTCTCACATTGTCTGCTGACCTGAGATGGAACAAATACATTGAGTCAATAGCTTCGTCCAATGCAAGAAAAGTCGGCTCCCTGTGCCGTGCCAGGAAAATTTTCTCGCCGGAGTCAATCCTTCAAATCTACAAATCAAGCATGCGCCCTTCATGGAGTATTGCTGCTATGTCTGGAGCCCCTTCTGTTTGTCTCAAGGTCCTTGATAAATTCCAAAGACGGCTAAGCAATGTAAGTGGCCCTGATCTGGCATCTTGTCTGCAGTGCCTCCCTCTGTCTTTTTTACAAATACTTTCACGGTAACTGCTCCGATGACCTGCTTTCGCTGGTTCCCAGACTTCATGAATTTAAGCGTTCTACTAGATTGGCATCCCGCTCTCACCCTTTCATTGTTGGAACTGTTAAATGTAGCCGTCTCTTCTACTCCAATAGCTTCATATCTCGCACTTCTCGCTTGTTGAACTCCCTCCCTATTTCTTGTTTTCCCGATAGCTATAATCTTCAACTACTCAAATGTAATGTCAATCGACGTCTTCAGATGCCTTGATCTATCCCCTATCCTTCTATTCATCCTTTCCTCTATCACTCCTCTTTGTTCTCGCTTCAACTCTCGTTGATCCGTTGCGTGCTAGTGGCTTCTCGCCTTGCTTGGGATGGAATGCTTAAAAAAAAATAGAGACAGGAGTAAATGGTTGTGTTATCAGCATAGATACCAAGTTGAGAACTGATGACATCAGGAAGGGCTTTAATTAAATATAAATAATTAATGAATATTAGAAACAAAGTAGGACCAAGAATAAATCCCAAAGTAAAGTCTATTCTTTGTTAATTCTGCGATCCGACATCTCTCCATTTCATCTCTATTTGTCTCTTCTTCTTTGTGTTCCGAGTCCTCTCAGGAAGTAGACGATCATGGGTGTCCACAATTTCCCATCCTTCAGGAATATTTGTCTTTTAATAATTTTTTTCTGTTATTTCTCTAAACCTTGTGCTACCATCCATTTACTCAAGCTCGCTTGGTAGTTCATTCGTTGTTTTCCTCTGTCCCTCTTGCCTTCAATTTGTCTTGTGAGTATCAGATTTTCCTAGCCCTCTTACCTTGTTATGTGCCTTAGAAATTCGAACAGTCTCTTCCTCATCTCAAGTATGTTCCTTTTTTTTTTTCTCATTTTCTTTTCGTCGTTACTGGCATATTCGGTCTATGGTATCCACAGCATCTTTCTATAGAACCACATTTCTGTTGCTTCACGTTTCTTTTTCAACTCCGAGGAGATTGTCGAGCATTCACTGCCATATAGAAGGACAGATATCATGTATTCAGTATTCTTTTCTTTGTTTCTAGAAGTTTTTTTTCCAAAGATTTTGACGGATTTTTGGCAATGCTGGCAGTAGGGAGAATGTTATGAAAATTTACAAGTAGACAGATCTTCGGCTATAACTAAACTTTCTCTTCTCTTTTGATATTGGGGAACAATGAACAGAAAAGAAGAACAAATAAATCATTTTTAATTTAAATTTCCATTCTGCCTAATTTTTTTTCTTCACCTTTTTTGTTTTCTTTCCCTTTTCACATTTTTTCCTTAACCTTTAACCCAGAACCGTGAAAAATGGGAAAAATATGAAACAAATTTAACCAATGAGTGTTTATAATAAAATATAGAAATGTTTTCCCTTCAGCAACATCGGGAAAACATGCAATTTGTATGGCTGTGTGCAGGGTTAATTTTTTCTTCGATTTCAATGTTAAATTTTCTTTTGACTCTTGACCTTTGTGCTTATTTGATTATGCTACAACATTTCTTTTACTTTCTTGCATGTTGTAAAGTTAAAATGAAAAATGTCCCTAAAATTGTATGAAAGAATAAGAAAAGAAAGGAAAAAACAGAAAAACGAAAGCAAAACAAAAGATTAAAAGAAAAGAAAGAAAGAAGGAAAGAATGAAAAAATGAAAAAGAAAGAAATAAAGAAAATTGAAAGAAAAAGCAACAAAGAAAGACAAAAAGGAGACAAAGTAAGTGAGGAAAAAAGACCCAAGTAAAGAAAGAAAAAAGAAGCAAAACAAAAAACGAAAGAACAAAAAAGATAAGAAAAGAAAAGAAGGAAAAAGAAACAGACAAGCAACAAATAAAGAAAGACGGAGTGAGAGGGAAAAAGAGATGAACGCAAAAGGAAAATAAATAAAGAAAGAAAGGAAGAAAGAAAGAAAGGAAAAAGACAGAGACATAAAAGAATAAACAAACGAATAAACAAAGCGGCAAAGAAAGAAAAAAGGAAAAAAGAAAGGCAGAGAAAAGACACAGATAAAGAAAGAAAGAAAGAAAGAAAGGAAGAAAGAAAGAAAGGAAAAAGACAGAGACATAAAAGAATAAACAAACGAATAAACAAAGCTACAAAGAAAGAAAAAAAGAAAAAAGAAAAGCAGAGAAAAGACACAGATAAAGAAAGAAAGAAAGAAAGAAAGGAAGAAAGAAAGAAAGGAAAAAGACAGAGACATAAAAGAATAAACAAACGAATAAACAAAGCGGCAAAGAAAGAAAAAAAGAAAAAAGAAAAGCAGAGAAAAGACACAGATAAAGAAAGAAAGAAAGAAAGAAAGGAAGAAAGAAAGAAAGGAAAAAGACAGAGACATAAAAGAATAAACAAACGAATAAACAAAGCTACAAAGAAAGAAAAAAAGAAAAAAGAAAGGCAGAGAAAAGACACAGATAAAGAAAGAAAGAAAGAAAGAAAGAAAGGAAGAAAGAAAGGAAAAAGACAGAGACATAAAAGAATAAACAAACGAATAAACAAAGCGGCAAAGAAAGAAAAAAGGAAAAAAGAAAGGCAGAGAAAAGACACAGATAAAGAAAGAAAGAAAGAAAGAAAGAAAGGAAGAAAGAAAGGAAAAAGACAGAGACATAAAAGAATAAACAAACGAATAAACAAAGCTACAAAGAAAGAAAAAAAGGAAAAAAGAAAGGCAGAGAAAAGACACAGATAAAGAAAGAAAGAAAGAAAGAAAGAAAGAAAGGAAGAAAGAAAGGAAAAAGACAGAGACATAAAAGAATAAACAAACGAATAAACAAAGCGGCAAAGAAAGAAAAAAAGGCAAAAAGAAAGGCAGAGAAAAGACACAGATAAAGAAAGAAAGAAAGAAAGAAAGGAAGAAAGAAAGAAAGGAAAAAGACAGAGACATAAAAGAATAAACAAACGAATAAACAAAGCTACAAAGAAAGAAAAAAAGAAAAAAGAAAGGCAGAGAAAAGACACAGATAAAGAAAGAAAGAAAGAAAGAAAGAAAGGAAGAAAGAAAGGAAAAAGACAGAGACATAAAAGAATAAACAAACGAATAAACAAAGCGGCAAAGAAAGAAAAAAGGAAAAAAGAAAGGCAGAGAAAAGACACAGATAAAGAAAGAAAGAAAGAAAGAAAGAAAGGAAGAAAGAAAGGAAAAAGACAGAGACATAAAAGAATAAACAAACGAATAAACAAAGCTACAAAGAAAGAAAAAAAGGAAAAAAGAAAGGCAGAGAAAAGACACAGATAAAGAAAGAAAGAAAGAAAGAAAGAAAGAAAGAAAGAAAGGAAGAAAGAAAGGAAAAAGACAGAGACATAAAAGAATAAACAAACGAATAAACAAAGCTACAAAGAAAGAAAAAAAGGCAAAAAGAAAGGCAGAGAAAAGACACAGATAAAGAAAGAAAGAAAGAAAGAAAGAAAGAAAGAAAGAAAGGAAGAAAGAAAGGAAAAAGACAGAGACATAAAAGAATAAACAAACGAATAAACAAAGCTACAAAGAAAGAAAAAAAGGAAAAAAGAAAGGCAGAGAAAAAACACAGATAAAGAAAGAAAGAAAGAAAGAAAGGAAGGAAGAAAGAAAGAAAGGAAGAAAGAAAAAAAGGAAAAAGACAGAGACATAAAAGAATAAACAAACGAATAAACAAAGCGGCAAAGAAAGAAAAAAAGGAAAAAAGAAAGGCAGAGAAAAGACACAGATAAAGAAAGAAAGAAAGTAAGAAAGAAAGGAAGAAAGAAAGAAAGGAAAAAGACAGAGACATAAAAGAATAAACAAACGAATAAACAAAGCGGCAAAGAAAGAAAAAAAGAAAAAAGAAAGGCAGAGAAAAGACACAGATAAAGAAAGAAAGAAAGAAAGAAAGGAAGGAAGAAAGAAAGGAAAAAGACAGAGACATAAAAGAATAAACAAACGAATAAACAAAGCGGCAAAGAAAGAAAAAAAGGAAAAAAGAAAGGCAGAGAAAAGACACAGATAAAGAAAGAAAGAAAGTAAGAAAGAAAGGAAGAAAGTAAGAAAGAAAGAAAGAAAGAAAGGAAAAAGACAGAGACATAAAAGAATAAACAAACGAATAAACAAAGCGGCAAAGAAAGAAAAAAAGAAAAAAGAAAGGCAGAGAAAAGACACAGATAAAGAAAGAAAGAAAGAAAGAAAGGAAGGAAGAAAGAAAGAAAGGAAGAAAGAAAAAAAGGAAAAAGACAGAGACATAAAAGAATAAACAAACGAATAAACAAAGCGGCAAAGAAAGAAAAAAAGGAAAAAAGAAAGGCAGAGAAAAGACACAGATAAAGAAAGAAAGAAAGTAAGAAAGAAAGGAAGAAAGAAAGAAAGGAAAAAGACAGAGACATAAAAGAATAAACAAACGAATAAACAAAGCTACAAAGAAAGAAAAAAAGGAAAAAAGAAAGGCAGAGAAAAGACACAGATAAAGAAAGAAAGAAAGAAAGAAAGAAAGGAAGAAAGAAAGAAAGGAAAAAGACAGAGACATAAAAGAATAAACAAACGAATAAACAAAGCGGCAAAGAAAGAAAAAAAGAAAAAAGAAAGGCAGAGAAAAGACACAGATAAAGAAAGAAAGAAAGTAAGAAAGAAAGGAAGAAAGAAAGAAAGGAAAAAGACAGAGACATAAAAGAATAAACAAACGAATAAACAAAGCTACAAAGAAAGAAAAAAAGGAAAAAAGAAAGGCAGAGAAAAAACACAGATAAAGAAAGAAAGAAAGAAAGAAAGGAAGGAAGAAAGAAAGAAAGGAAGAAAGAAAAAAAGGAAAAAGACAGAGACATAAAAGAATAAACAAACGAATAAACAAAGCGGCAAAGAAAGAAAAAAAGGAAAAAAGAAAGGCAGAGAAAAGACACAGATAAAGAAAGAAAGAAAGTAAGAAAGAAAGGAAGAAAGAAAGAAAGGAAAAAGACAGAGACATAAAAGAATAAACAAACGAATAAACAAAGCTACAAAGAAAGAAAAAAAGGAAAAAAGAAAGGCAGAGAAAAGACACAGATAAAGAAAGAAAGAAAGTAAGAAAGAAAGGAAGAAAGAAAGAAAGGAAAAAGACAGAGACATAAAAGAATAAACAAACGAATAAACAAAGCTACAAAGAAAGAAAAAAAGGAAAAAAGAAAGGCAGAGAAAAAACACAGATAAAGAAAGAAAGAAAGAAAGAAAGGAAGGAAGAAAGAAAGAAAGGAAGGAAGAAAGAAAGGAAAAAGACAGAGACATAAAAGAATAAACAAACGAATAAACAAAGCGGCAAAGAAAGAAAAAAAGGAAAAAAGAAAGGCAGAGAAAAGACACAGATAAAGAAAGAAAGAAAGAAAGAAAGGAAGAAAGAAAGAAAGGAAAAAGACAGAGACATAAAAGAATAAACAAACGAATAAACAAAGCTACAAAGAAAGAAAAAAAGAAAAAAGAAAGGCAGAGAAAAGACACAGATAAAGAAAGAAAGAAAGAAAGAAAGGAAGGAAGAAAGAAAGGAAAAAGACAGAGACATAAAAGAATAAACAAACGAATAAACAAAGCGGCAAAGAAAGAAAAAAAGGAAAAAAGAAAGGCAGAGAAAAGACACAGATAAAGAAAGAAAGAAAGTAAGAAAGAAAGGAAGAAAGAAAGAAAGGAAAAAGACAGAGACATAAAAGAATAAACAAACGAATAAACAAAGCTACAAAGAAAGAAAAAAAGGAAAAAAGAAAGGCAGTGAAAAGACACAGATAAAGAAAGAAAGAAAGTAAGAAAGAAAGGAAGAAAGAAAGAAAGGAAGAAAGAAAAAAAGGAAAAAGACAGAGACATAAAAGAATAAACAAACGAATAAACAAAGCGGCAAAGAAAGAAAAAAAGGAAAAAAGAAAGGCAGAGAAAAGACACAGATAAAGAAAGAAAGAAAGAAAAAAAGAAAGAAAGGAAGAAAGAAAGGAAAAAGACAGAGACATAAAAGAATAAACAAACGAATAAACAAAGCGGCAAAGAAAGAAAAAAAGAAAAAAGAAAAGCAGAGAAAAGACACAGATAAAGAAAGAAAGAAAGAAAGAAAGGAAGAAAGAAAGAAAGGAAAAAGACAGAGACATAAAAGAATAAACAAACGAATAAACAAAGCTACAAAGAAAGAAAAAAAGGAAAAAAGAAAGGCAGAGAAAAGACACAGATAAAGAAAGAAAGAAAGAAAGAAAGAAAGGAAGAAAGAAAGGAGAAAGACAGAGACATAAAAGAATAAACAAACGAATAAACAAAGCTACAAAGAAAGAAAAAAAGGAAAAAAGAAAGGCAGAGAAAAGACACAGATAAAGAAAGAAAGAAAGAAAGAAAGAAAGAAAGGAAGAAAGAAAGGAAAAAGACAGAGACATAAAAGAATAAACAAACGAATAAACAAAGCGGCAAAGAAAGAAAAAAGGAAAAAAGAAAGGCAGAGAAAAGACACAGATAAAGAAAGAAAGAAAGAAAGAAAGGAAGAAAGAAAGGAAAAAGACAGAGACATAAAAGAATAAACAAACGAATAAACAAAGCTGCAAAGAAAGAAAAAAAGGAAAAAAGAAAGGCAGAGAAAAGACACAGATAAAGAAAGAAAGAAAGAAGAAAGAAAGGAAGAAAGAAAGAAAGGAAAAAGACAGAGACATAAAAGAATAAACAAACGAATAAACAAAGCTGCAAAGAAAGAAAAAAAGGAAAAAAGAAAGGCAGAGAAAAGACACAGATAAAGAAAGAAAGAAAGAAAGAAAGGAAGAAAGAAAGAAAGGAAAAAGACAGAGACATAAAAGAATAAACAAACGAATAAACAAAGCTGCAAAGAAAGAAAAAAAGGAAAAAAGAAAGGCAGAGAAAAGACACAGATAAAGAAAGAAAGAAAGAAGAAAGAAAGGAAGAAAGAAAGAAAGGAAAAAGACAGAGACATAAAAGAATAAACAAACGAATAAACAAAGCTGCAAAGAAAGAAAAAAAGGAAAAAAGAAAGGCAGAGAAAAGACACAGATAAAGAAAGAAAGAAAAAAAGAAAGAAAGGAAGAAAGAAAGGAAAAAGACAGAGACATAAAAGAATAAACAAACGAATAAACAAAGCTGCAAAGAAAGAAAAAAAGGAAAAAAGAAAGGCAGAGAAAAGACACAGATAAAGAAAGAAAGAAAGAAAAAAAGAAAGAAAGGAAGAAAGAAAGGAAAAAGACAGAGACATAAAAGAATAAACAAACGAATAAACAAAGCTGCAAAGAAAGAAAAAAAGGAAAAAAGAAAGGCAGAGAAAAGACACAGATAAAGAAAGAAAGAAGAAAGAAAGGAAGAAAGAAAGAAAGGAAAAAGACAGAGACATAAAAGAATAAACAAACGAATAAACAAAGCTGCAAAGAAAGAAAAAAAGGAAAAAAGAAAGGCAGAGAAAAGACACAGATAAAGAAAGAAAGAAAGAAAGAAAGAAAGGAAGAAAGAAAGAAAGGAAAAAGACAGAGACATAAAAGAATAAACAAACGAATAAACAAAGCTGCAAAGAAAGAAAAAAAGGAAAAAAGAAAGGCAGAGAAAAGACACAGATAAAGAAAGAAAGAAAGAAAGAAAGGAAGAAAGAAAGGAAAAAGACAGAGACATAAAAGAATAAACAAACGAATAAACAAAGCTGCAAAGAAAGAAAAAAAGGAAAAAAGAAAGGCAGAGAAAAGACACAGATAAAGAAAGAAAGAAAGAAAGAAAGGAAGAAAGAAAGAAAGGAAAAAGACAGAGACATAAAAGAATAAACAAACGAATAAACAAAGCTGCAAAGAAAGAAAAAAAGGAAAAAAGAAAGGCAGAGAAAAGACACAGATAAAGAAAGAAAGAAAGAAGAAAGAAAGGAAGAAAGAAAGAAAGGAAAAAGACAGAGACATAAAAGAATAAACAAACGAATAAACAAAGCTGCAAAGAAAGAAAAAAAGGAAAAAAGAAAGGCAGAGAAAAGACACAGATAAAGAAAGAAAGAAAGAAAAAAAGAAAGAAAGGAAGAAAGAAAGGAAAAAGACAGAGACATAAAAGAATAAACAAACGAATAAACAAAGCTGCAAAGAAAGAAAAAAAGGAAAAAAGAAAGGCAGAGAAAAGACACAGATAAAGAAAGAAAGAAAGAAAGAAAGGAAGAAAGAAAGAAAGGAAAAAGACAGAGACATAAAAGAATAAACAAACGAATAAACAAAGCTGCAAAGAAAGAAAAAAAGGAAAAAAGAAAGGCAGAGAAAAGACACAGATAAAGAAAGAAAGAAAGAAGAAAGAAAGGAAGAAAGAAAGAAAGGAAAAAGACAGAGACATAAAAGAATAAACAAACGAATAAACAAAGCTGCAAAGAAAGAAAAAAAGGAAAAAAGAAAGGCAGAGAAAAGACACAGATAAAGAAAGAAAGAAAGAAAGAAAGGAAGAAAGAAAGAAAGGAAAAAGACAGAGACATAAAAGAATAAACAAACGAATAAACAAAGCTACAAAGAAAGAAAAAAAGGAAAAAAGAAAGGCAGAGAAAAGACACAGATAAAGAAAGAAAGAAAGAAAAAAAGAAAGAAAGGAAGAAAGAAAGGAAAAAGACAGAGACATAAAAGAATAAACAAACGAATAAACAAAGCGGCAAAGAAAGAAAAAAAGAAAAAAGAAAGGCAGAGAAAAGACACAGATAAAGAAAGAAAGAAAGAAGAAAGAAAGGAAGAAAGAAAGAAAGGAAAAAGACAGAGACATAAAAGAATAAACAAACGAATAAACAAAGCTACAAAGAAAGAAAAAAAGGAAAAAAGAAAGGCAGAGAAAAGACACAGATAAAGAAAGAAAGAAAGAAAGAAAGGAAGAAAGAAAGGAAAAAGACAGAGACATAAAAGAATAAACAAACGAATAAACAAAGCGGCAAAGAAAGAAAAAAAGAAAAAAGAAAGGCAGAGAAAAGACACAGATAAAGAAAGAAAGAAAGAAGAAAGAAGGGAAGAAAGAAAGAAAGGAAAAAGACAGAGACATAAAAGAATAAACAAACGAATAAACAAAGCTACAAAGAAAGAAAAAAAGGAAAAAAGAAAGGCAGAGAAAAGACACAGATAAAGAAAGAAAGAAAGAAAGAAAGAAAGGAAGAAAGAAAGGAAAAAGACAGAGACATAAAAGAATAAACAAACGAATAAACAAAGCCGCAAAGAAAGAAAAAAAGAAAAAAGAAAGGCAGAGAAAAGACACAGATAAAGAAAGAAAGAAAGAAGAAAGAAAGGAAGAAAGAAAGAAAGGAAAAAGACAGAGACATAAAAGAATAAACAAACGAATAAACAAAGCTACAAAGAAAGAAAAAAAGGAAAAAAGAAAGGCAGAGAAAAGACACAGATAAAGAAAGAAAGAAAGAAAGAAAGAAAGAAAGGAAGAAAGAAAGGAAAAAGACAGAGACATAAAAGAATAAACAAACGAATAAACAAAGCGGCAAAGAAAGAAAAAAGGAAAAAAGAAAGGCAGAGAAAAGACACAGATAAAGAAAGAAAGAAAGAAAGAAAGAAAGGAAGAAAGAAAGGAAAAAGACAGAGACATAAAAGAATAAACAAACGAATAAACAAAGCTGCAAAGAAAGAAAAAAAGGAAAAAAGAAAGGCAGAGAAAAGACACAGATAAAGAAAGAAAGAAAGAAAGAAAGGAAGAAAGAAAGAAAGGAAAAAGACAGAGACATAAAAGAATAAACAAACGAATAAACAAAGCTGCAAAGAAAGAAAAAAAGGAAAAAAGAAAGGCAGAGAAAAGACACAGATAAAGAAAGAAAGAAAGAAAGAAAGGAAGAAAGAAAGAAAGAAAGGAAAAAGACAGAGACATAAAAGAATAAACAAACGAATAAACAAAGCTACAAAGAAAGAAAAAAAGGAAAAAAGAAAGGCAGAGAAAAGACACAGATAAAGAAAGAAAGAAAGAAAAAAAGAAAGAAAGGAAGAAAGAAAGAAAGGAAAAAGACAGAGACATAAAAGAATAAACAAACGAATAAACAAAGCGGCAAAGAAAGAAAAAAAGAAAAAAGAAAGGCAGAGAAAAGACACAGATAAAGAAAGAAAGAAAGAAGAAAGAAAGGAAGAAAGAAAGAAAGGAAAAAGACAGAGACATAAAAGAATAAACAAACGAATAAACAAAGCTACAAAGAAAGAAAAAAAGGAAAAAAGAAAGGCAGAGAAAAGACACAGATAAAGAAAGAAAGAAAGAAAGAAAGAAAGGAAGAAAGAAAGGAAAAAGACAGAGACATAAAAGAATAAACAAACGAATAAACAAAGCCGCAAAGAAAGAAAAAAAGAAAAAAGAAAGGCAGAGAAAAGACACAGATAAAGAAAGAAAGAAAGAAGAAAGAAAGGAAGAAAGAAAGAAAGGAAAAAGACAGAGACATAAAAGAATAAACAAACGAATAAACAAAGCTACAAAGAAAGAAAAAAAGGAAAAAAGAAAGGCAGAGAAAAGACACAGATAAAGAAAGAAAGAAAGAAAGAAAGAAAGAAAGGAAGAAAGAAAGGAAAAAGACAGAGACATAAAAGAATAAACAAACGAATAAACAAAGCTGCAAAGAAAGAAAAAAAGGAAAGAAGAAAGGCAGAGAAAAGACACAGATAAAGAAAGAAAGAAAGTAAGAAAGAAAGGAAGAAAGAAAGGAAAAAGACAGAGACATAAAAGAATAAACAAACGAATAAACAAAGCTACAAAGAAAGAAAAAAAGGAAAAAAGAAAGGCAGAGAAAAGACACAGATAAAGAAAGAAAGAAAGTAAGAAAGAAAGGAAGAAAGAAAGGAAAAAGACAGAGACATAAAAGAATAAACAAACGAATAAACAAAGCTACAAAGAAAGAAAAAAAGGAAAAAAGAAAGGCAGAGAAAAGACACAGATAAAGAAAGAAAGAAAGAAAAAAGAAAGGAAGAAAGAAAGAAAGGAAAAAGACAGAGACATAAAAGAATAAACAAACGAATAAACAAAGCGGCAAAGAAAGAAAAAAGGAAAAAAGAAAGGCAGAGAAAAGACACAGATAAAGAAAGAAAGAAAGAAAGAAAGGAAGAAAGAAAGGAAAAAGACAGAGACATAAAAGAATAAACAAACGAATAAACAAAGCGGCAAAGAAAGAAAAAAAGGAAAAAAGAAAGGCAGAGAAAAGACACAGATAAAGAAAGAAAGAAAGAAAGAAAGGAAGAAAGAAAGAAAGGAAAAAGACAGAGACATAAAAGAATAAACAAACGAATAAACAAAGCTGCAAAGAAAGAAAAAAAGGAAAAAAGAAAGGCAGAGAAAAGACACAGATAAAGAAAGAAAGAAAGAAAGAAAGGAAGAAAGAAAGGAAAAAGACAGAGACATAAAAGAATAAACAAACGAATAAACAAAGCTGCAAAGAAAGAAAAAAAGGAAAAAAGAAAGGCAGAGAAAAGACACAGATAAAGAAAGAAAGAAAGAAAGAAAGGAAGAAAGAAAGGAAAAAGACAGAGACATAAAAGAATAAACAAACGAATAAACAAAGCTGCAAAGAAAGAAAAAAAGGAAAAAAGAAAGGCAGAGAAAAGACACAGATAAAGAAAGAAAGAAAAAAAGAAAAAGAAGCAAAGGAAGGAAAAAGGAAATAAAAGTACAAACAATTAAAAAAGATAAGAAAAGAATGGAAGGAAAAAAAGGAAAGAAAAAATCAGAAAAAAAATATAAACGAAAGAAATAGATATAGAGGAAAAAAAGTAATGAAACAAGAAAGAAAGAAAGAAAGAAAGAAAGAAAGAAAGAAATATCAAAATGAAAGAAAAAGAAAGAAACAAGGAAAAGAACAAATAATTATCCCTACTGTTCTTCTATTTTATTTTTATTTCTTCGGTGATGAGTCAGATTTTTCCGATAAATTTAAAGAAAAATTATCCTCAACATTCAGGCGACGAATGAAAATAATATTCGAAAATTTCATTTTAGTTTCTCATCTCTAATACTATTTTACAATTCATTTAATGTTATACATACTTTCTATTTCAGAATAAAATATTTCATCAAATCAACATTCTCTTTTCGAGGCAAAAGAAATGGGGTTCAACAAAATGATATTGAGAATACGATTGACTGAAGATTTCAGAAAAGGATTATGGAAAAGAAAATGACATTTATACTCCGAATCAGAAAGAGACAGTTGAAATTTATACGGCACCGTAATGAGGAAAGAGGACTTGGAGAATATGAAACTAGCTGGACATATTGAAGCTACAGAGTAAAACTAATAGCCTACCTAACGAGCTTGTGTTGGCGGATCAGGGATTACGAGAATCGTTAAAAAAAGTTCTACACCTCCTCAGAAAGAAGAGCTATAACTGAACGTTTTTGTGGCATCACAATGCCACTTCTTATAAAACAAGTAAAACTAATTTAGATGTATTTTTTTAATTTCTGTGCAGGTGAGGCTCATACACATGTGTGCGACAAATCTAAAAATGGACAAAACAGAACCCGAGCGGTCATAAAGTATCTGCAAAAGAAAAGACACCCAACGAAATTCATAAGGACATGATATAGATATTAAATGAGGGCTCTCTTTTCTATGCAACAGCGAAGAAAGTGGGCTGCGGAGTTCAAGCGGGGGTCAGAGACAGTTTTGAAGATTACCTTCGGTCAGGTCGTCCAAAAACGTCAACCACTGATGAACAAGTTGATGTCATTCACCGTATTGTCTTGGATGACAAGCAGCTTACTGTCCAGCAAATTGTTAAGTCGATAGGCATTAGTTCTAATCTGGTCCATAATGTTTTAACTGAGATCTTGGGGATGAGCAAGCTCTCTAGATGATGGGTCTCAAGAACGCTGACACTAGAGCAGAAGCCTAAACGTTTTGAGATTTCCAGGGCACTTTTGACTCATTTCCAAATTTACTAGTGAACAAATGGGCTGCAGAATTCAATCGGGGTAGGGAGATCACAGATGACCCTTGGTCACGACGTTCAAATACCTCAACCACCGATGAACTAGTTGATATCGTATAATTTTGGATGTCCAGAAGATAGCTATAGACATGAGGTCTGGTTCTGCTCATACTGTTTTAACTGAGATTTTGGGGATGAGAAAGATATCTACAAGATGGGTCCCAAGAACGCTGACACCAGATGAAAATCGTTGACATTTGGAGGACACTTTTGATTCGCTTCCAGACTGACCCTTAGAATTTCCCCCGAAGATTAGTAACTCAAGTGAAATCTATGTTCAACACTTCGAAACTGAATCAAAGATTCAAATCAAACAGTGGAAACACTGGTTCTCATCCAAAAAAATCGAGTAGGCGGCATCTGTTGGCAAAATGATGGCTTCTTTTTTAGAGTTTCTGAGTAGTAATCATAATACATTACCTGGAAAATGGAAAAACTAATAATGGAAAGTGATATTTATCAGAATTAAGACAACTGAAGGAATCAATCAAGTCGAAACGCAGAGAGAAGCTGAGGTGTGCTCTTGCTCCAGGATATCGCAACTGTTCTCACTGCTTAGGTTGTAGTATGTGAAACTGTGGCTTTGAATTACTTACTCACCAGACTTAGCTCCATCTGACTTTTTCCTGTTCCCTAAACTCAAATCCCGCGTTCGTGGCCGCCATTTGTAAACAATGATGTACTGTGGAGGATCAGGACGTCACCTTCTTCCATGATGGGATTGCAATGCATCAATGGACTACGTGCTCTAATGTCAAAGATAACTATATTGAAAAATAATGAAAAACTGTCTTGTTTAACTAACTCATCCGGGTGAGGCTTAGAAACCATCGTAAGAAATTTAGCAAAAAGAAGAAAACACTTGCTAAGAGCTACAAATGACAGGAAGTTGTGGATAGCTATGATGCTCTCATTCCTACAATTCACGTTCTACGCATTCACAATAACTATCTTTATTGTGACGTAAGATTCACCCTTTTCACGTTTTGATCAAGAAGAAACATCTCTTGTGATTTTCGTCAGTTTAACTCGTTTTGTCTCATATCCAAGAAAGCAATTTTCTCATCGCTGCCTTTCTGATGATGGCATTGATGACTAAATAGAACCACTCTTTCACGGAAGAGCCGATGCCTTTGACTGCATTGTATTGTTGCTGGAGGAAGAGGTCGATATTGACGCGCCTTTCTCTCTTGTCGTTTGATGTCTTCCTTTTCTCTTCTGGTAGCTTCGAAAATTTTAGTTCCGATCGTGATGGAACACCGCCAATTGCTGCGGTTTTGTGATTGTGTTTCAAACGATTTAGGCTCAAGTCCAGTGGCTTTCATTGTTGTTTTGTGTTCGTCCTTGCATCATCGAAGCGGGCAACTCCGTGTTTTTTTCCTTGAATAAGACTTGAGATCTTAATGAAGTACTAATTGAAACATTTCTCTACACACGCACCTACACAACAGAAGAATACTTAGTGGCTTCATTTTGAATATACGATATCACAAAAATTATTTCTTCTATCTAAATAAATAAATGGAAAATTATGTATATCAGTCCGTGTGGCTGAAAACACTCTAACTCAGGCCACACTTAGACATAGCTTTTTGGAATCAGGATAATCCCGGGATTGAAAATATGCCCTTAATCTGATGCATTGGGATTTGTGTCCAGATGAGGAGGGGAAATGTTGAAAATTTAAAGTATCCCAAAAACTTTGTGAATCTTTTTTTTTTTTTTAATTCAGTTTAAAATATCTCCAAAACTTTGCGAATTGAGGAAATCAATTTTATTTCTTCAAACTGTTAAGGAATTACAGTTAAAGTGAAAGATTTCGTGATGTGAGGTTTTGAAGTTCCGTAGTGAAGTTTTTGTGATTTGAAGAACTCATTTTTCAGCCTGAATTGGAATTTGGGCCCCAATCGGAATTTCGGTCAAAATTGGTCTTTTGGTCGGAAACTGGACTTACAAGTCGAATCAGAGTTCCAAAGCTTTTACAACCCTTGTGGATGATGAATCATTTTCAATCTTGCTTTCCTTTTCCTACAGGTGAAACAAGTTCACATGATCCACTGGATAAAGGCGTTGGTTAGATCCAATGAGCAGAGACCCAAATTGTCGTGAGTTCAATACCAGGTTACAACAGTGGTGAACCAAAAAACTTGGAGAGTTGAGTTAACGGGAAATAAATGAGACATCAAGAAGAGGTACGATACTTGGAACTAACACAATCTACCTACCTCGGTGGACGAAATGAAGGATTCGGTTAGAAATTCCAATCCCCTGAAGATGGCCGGAGCGTACAACGTTTTAAATATGGCAATGAAGATGAGGAGAACGGCGCCAATAATGTAAATAGAAAAATATATATAAGGAAAAGTGAGTTAACGAAGCAATAACAGAAACCAAGACAAACCTAATGATATTTTGAGAAAAGTAGATAGATAGATAGATAGATAGATCGATAGATAGATAGATAGATAGATAGATAGATAGATAGGAAAACAGTGACAAGAGATAGATAGATAGATAGATAGATAGAGAGATAGATAGATAGATAGATAGATAGATAGATAGATAGATAGCGTGCCTTAATAGGAGCTGATAGAATAATTAAGAAATATGAAGTATAGAGGTGTGGTCCTTGTGAAAGAAAGAAATGGAAGGAAAAGAAAATATGTATGTAGATGGAAAGAAAGAAAGAAATGAAGAATCGAAAAGAGAAGGAATAAATGAAAACAGGGGAACAAAGTTGGACTTAAAACCTGAAAAATATAGACGAATGAAACATGGAAGACATTTTAAGACGTTTTCTAAACAGGTGAAAGGAAGATTTTTTAAAGGACAAAAAATCTTTAAAGATAAACGACAAAAATTATGAAAAAGAGTTAATGAATAGAAAAGTAAAGTTTCTAAAAGATTTCTGATAAAGGATTACATCTGAGGTGGTACTTAGGAAAAAGAAAGAGGAACTTTATTAAGGCTGAGTATTAGTGTGAGAAAAGACATTGAGAGATATAAAAAAAAAGGAAGTTTTAAGCGCTGTCATCAGACTGTATTGTGGTTGAATGCAGATGACAGATAGATATGAGCAAACTGATATATATATATATATATATATATATATATATATATATATATATATATATATATATATATATATATACTAGCAGTAGAGCCCGGCGTTGCCCGGGGATGTAACAGTAAGAGATTGATCAAGTATCGACCATCATAAAGACTGAAAAGATAAAATTGACAAAGATTATTGTTTAAGGTTGACGGACACGCATGTCTTAATTATTTTTTTTTGTTTTGTTTTGTTTGTTTTTTTGTTTTTTTTGCTTTTTTAGAAATTGGTTAAACCCAAACAAACAAAAACATTGTTTTCAATCGCTATGAGTCTACCGATTAAATAGATTTTATTATAAACAATTGTCTTGTAAATGGAATTTTGAAAACATTCTGAATGTAAAAATAAAGAAAAAAGTGTGCAAGACAATAAGAAACACTACCTGCCAAATAAAATGTGAAGTTTTGTTGAAATCGGTTGAAAAATGTAGGAAATCCGATCCCATATATAAACGAACACACACACAAACACAAACAACCAAACTGGGTTGTATAATAAGTATAACTCGATGTGAGTTGTCCCCCTTTCATTAATGCCTCTTAATCGTGTCTTCAAATTGATTTTGTGCAATAACAATTTTGTTTTTCCAATTTTCGGCGCTGTCAGAACCACCGTAAGGTAATTTTACGTATTCCTGTGAAGTTTTGTTGAAATCGGTTGAAAACTGTAGGAAATCCGATCCCATATATAAACGTACGCATACACACACACATACACACAACCTGGGTTTTATAATAAGTAGGATAACTCGAAGTGAGTTGTCTCCCTTTCATTAATACCTCTTAATCGTGTTTTCAAATTGATTTTGTGCTAAAACAATTGTGTTTTTTCAAATCTTTGGCGCTGTTAGAAACATTGCAAGGTAATTTTACATAGTCCTGTGAAGTTTTGTTGAAATCGGTTGAAAATTGTAGGAAATCCGATCCAATATATAAACGTTCAGACACACACACAATCTGCGTTTTATAATATATATATATATATATATATATATATATATATATATATATATAGAGAGAGAGAGAGAGAGAGAGAGTGAGAGATAGAGCGAGAGAGAGAGAGATGGAGGCACCTACATGAAATCGCAAAAAAGAGCATAGCATGATGGAAAAGATGTCAAACTTGACGAAAACAAAATGTTTATATTATACTTAAGAGAAAAGAAAAAGTATTTTTTAATTATTTTTTTTAATTTTCCTTCTTTTTAGAAAATTCTAACGTTTGATTAAAAAAAATCTTGTTTCCCTTTGTATCAGCGGAACTACTAAATAAAATTTTAGTGTGTTTTTGTTTTTTTTTTGTTTTTTGTTTTTGCATGACACACATTAATTTGGAAAATCTTGCAAAAATAAAAATAATTGTCGAATGTTAATGAAACTTTCAGAAACGATTCACAAATGATGGAAATTATTATAAATATGGTTTCTTTATTTTTAAAGTCAAGGCAAAAATATTTGTTTTTATATTTATTACCCACCCACGTAACTAATTTTATAAAAACTCTAGAAATTCAGTTTAGTGATTATATTAGTTAAAAGCAGAAGGATTTGAGGAAAGCAAATCATGTTTATTTGTTGTTTTTTTTTAATCAGACATCACTACCTGAAAATCAGCTCTGAATTGTAACATACAAAACTCAATAAAACAAAGATATTATTTAATTGCAAATGGTTTTAGACGTTTTTTAAGAATATGGATAATATTGTCTGAAAGCAAAACACTTTTTCGATGAAAAATGAATTTTTAAAACAATTATTTATTTCTTAAATTATTTTTACATTAAAGATGTTAAGCATCATAAAATTAGTGAAAACGATGTTCAGTTTAGTAATTGAGTAGATCTATCTTTTAGCATTATAAGTTGTATAGAAAAAAAAAGAAAAGAAAAGCCACACGATATATATAACAAAAATAATTTCCGATAATTTCACTTGTGTCCATAAAACGACTGTAATTCAAATGTACGGAAGGCCAGCAAGAATACAATAAAAGTCACGTTATTTGCGTTAAGCGTTGTCCTCTACTGTTACGGCCTTTATTTTTGCGAATTGTTCGTGCGAAACGTGTGGAGAAGTTAATTTGATTTTTCAATAGCAAATGAGAAGGGTACCTATTAGGTTGGTGCAAAAATAATGTCGGTTTTTGACCTTAAAAATATGTCAAAAACCGACATTATTTTTGCACCAACCTAATACAAGGATTAAGTATCATGTTATGAAAATTATATGATCTTATTTTTATATCACCTCAGTTATGACATTTTTCCATAAATGAAATATCAAAATTAATAATAAAAAGAATGGAAATACAAATAACACAGTAAACTCTAATAAATGGACATCAAATTATAGTATTTTATGTACACTTTTGATAACATTTCATAAGAAAGGTACCTATAAATTAATTAGATACCTTTCTTATGAAATTTCATCTCACTCTTAACAGTCTTATTTTAATTTCTTTATAATATATTTTCCATAAAGCATCGTAAACGTAAAGGGGAAAGATAAGTACAAAAAAAAAATAGAGCGCTGAAAGTTTTCCTAAAAAATAACGAGATAAATAAATTAGTTCGCTTAAAACTAAATAATTATGTCACTTCTGTCCTTCCGTACCGTACTTTAGTTTATGTAAGCTGTCAATACGTGATGAAATCAACAATCGTCACTCATCAAGTGATACCAGATGTTAAGACCTGCTTTGTCTTATTTTTAAACTACATTTTTTCCGCGGAGAATGTAAGTAATGTTTCTTTCAAAATATTTTAAATAAACTTTATAATTTCTAATTTTCTTAAAATAAATTTTGAAACAAATTATAATTGATTTTTAAAAGAATTTGAAACAACGATTTTCATTTTGTTTATTAAATGGAAAAATTGGTTGATATGATCGATTTTCTGTCAATTTTGCTAACTCAAAAAAAAATAAAAAATCGAGATTTAACGAAAATTTTGGACGTGCTAGGAACGATTAAAAATGTAAAAAAAATACCCTCATAATACTTCGATCTTTCATCTTAATAATAGCATAAACATTGAGACAATAAAAAATATTTTCCTCAAGTTTAAGGCCCTTTTTTTCATGTTGTGCTCTTTTTTAGCGATCTCTCGGCAGTACCTAGATAGATAGATAGATAGATAGATAGATAGATAGATAGATAGATAGATAGATAGATAGATAGATAGATATGAACAGAAGGTAGTGACATAGACAGATAGATACAAACTGATATTAGGTTGGTGCAAAAATAATGTCGGTTTTAACGTTAAAAAATGACATTATTTTTGCGCCAACCTTATGGATATATATTAACAGAACGAGGTGAGATAGACATATGGATAAGAATAGACTAACGTATTGTAGGTAGATATTTAAACGAACTGAGATAGATAGATAGATAGATAGATAGATAGATAGATAGATAGATAGATAGATAGATAGATAGATTACAAAAGAATTAATTGGTTAATATATCTACCGCTTCCATAAATTTTCTGTAAAGTGTCATTGCTCACAGATAAACACACAAGACGACAAGGTTAAGTATATGATTACATTTTTATGTAGAGAAAATGCGACATTTCTAGGTAACGATATAGCAGCGTTGAAATAATAATTAGATAACAGGATGAGAAGGAAGACGAGTAAGTGAAAGAAAGAAAGAAAGAAAGAAAGAAAGAAAGAAAGAAAGAAAGAATGTATTGCTGCTTAAAGAAAGAAAGAAAGAAAGAAAGAAAGAAACAAACAAACAAACAAACAAACAAACAAAAAAGAAAGAAAGAAAGAAAGAATGTATTGCTGGTTAAAGAAAGAAAGAAAGAAAGAAAGAAAGAAAGAAAGAAAGAAAGAAAGAAAGAATGTATTGCTGCTTAAAGACAGTGGAGAAAGAAAGAAAGAAAGAAAGAAAGAAAGAAAGAAAAAAGAAAGAAAGAAAGAAAGAATGTATTGCTGGTTAAAGAAAGAAAGAAAGAAAGAAAGAAAGAAAGAAAGAAAGAAAGAAAGAAAGAAAGAATGTATTGCTGCTTAAAGACAGTGAGAAAGAAAGAAAGAAAGAAAGAAAGAAAGAAAGAAAGAAAGAAAGAAAGAAAGAAAGAAAAAAGAAAGAAAGAAAGAAAGAAAGAAAGAAAGAATGTATTGCTGGTTAAAGAAAGAAAGAAAGAAAGAAAGAAAGAATGTATTGCTGCTTAAAGACAGTGAGAAAGAAAGAAAGAAAGAAAGAAAGAAAGAAAGAAAGAAAGAAAGAAAGAAAGAAAAAGAAAGAAAGAAAGAATGTATTGCTGGTTAAAGAAAGAAAGAAAGAAAGAAAGAAAGAAAGAAAGAAAGAAAGAAAGAAAGATGTATTGCTGGTTAGAGACAGTGAGAAAGAAAGAAAGAAAGAAAGAAAGAAAGAATGTATTGCTGGTTAGAGAAAGAAAGAATGATTGAGCGCTAACGATGAATAAAATGAGAGAAATAAAGAAACAAATATTCTGTCAAAGAACCAAAGCCAAATGGATGTCTCCTACAGGAACATTGATATAGAATAAAATGGCGGAAAGAAAAGAAACATAACTAGGAATGAACACAGATTGTGATGGATTTAAACTAAGCAGCTACTTGAGTTAGTCGTCACTGTGTCGTTTTTAAAACATGCTGTGTTTGAACGATAATATAAAACAGTTTGTTGATTGTCCTTCCTTTCCACTTGCTTTGTAAAGCAAAACACCAATTTCTTTCATTTTTGTGTATGTAGTAGTTTTAAATGTTTTTCTTTTGCAACGAGATTTACTTTTGAAACTAAGCCGGAATGCAAAACTGCACGATTTTCTTAGACCTTTCACTCCATGTTGATACAAAAACTGATATTGCTCGATTGTGTTTTCCTTTTATTTTTGTCTTGGAGATTCGCAGAACCGGATTTTACGACACGGTGGAGATTGGAAAATACGACCAAAAATAGACACTTTTCACATCAGAGGTGATTTCCTTAAGTTTGGATCAGCTGTCAATATCCTCCCTTGTTAGCTTGCAATGCACGCATATATATATATATATATATATGTGTGTGTGTGTGTGTGTGTGTGTGTGTGTGTGTGTGTGTGTGTGTGTGTTTTGGGCGTGTGTGTGTGTTTAAGTTTCGGATACGAAACTAATCAGATATGAACTTTCGAGAAACTAAATGAAGAATTGTGTTTAAAACGCAGTATTCGATTTTGCTTGATCGGCGACCCCCTTCTTGGCCGAGTCGGTTAAAAGCACGTTGGATGTAACCGAGGTTTCTCCTGCAGGGAGGGTGCGGACTCGAATCCTGCCGTAAGATGCATATATATATATATATATATATATATATATATATATATATATATATATATATATATATATTGTCTGCTTCGTCTGTGGCATTTATTTGCACCGACTGAGTGTATCAATAGTTCCGAAACGTGTGGATGGTTCTGCACAAGCCTTCACCACTTTAATCAAATCACTTGTGTGGGTTTTCTGGCGGTTTACCTTGAATAAAAGCTGTCTGCGTGCAATCTGTGGAGTTAAGCTTCAAGATAGGACATCTCTGTTTAACAGGTGTAATATTGGAAGAATCGAGACTTTTATCATACAGTCTCAGTTACGGCGGACTGGTCATGTCTTGAGAATGTCTGATGACAGGATACCCAAGATCCTAATGTACAGCCAGTTAGATCAGGGCTACAGGAATGTAGGACGCCCATGGCTAAGATACAAAGACAAGCTGAAAAGCAACTTGTCAGCAGTTAATATACCACATAACACCCTTGAGTGCTTAGCTTTGGAGCAGGTAGAATGAAGATCAACGTGTTTTAGTGGACTCAGCAATTTTCAATCTGCTTGTCTGAATCATCTTCAAGAAGCGAGAGCAAGATCTAAAAGGTCAGCCAATCTAACAGTGATCTCATCTCACAATCCTCACACTTGCTCCATATGTGGCCTCCTTTGTAAATCACTGGCGGGTCTTAAATGCCACTTTAGATTATCGCACAAACTTTCATAACTGAATCAATAAGCTGACAGATCCTCATACGTCGAAACCGACAAGAGAGTCCATTATTATTATTATTATTATTATAAAACCATTTTGAAATCGCTACACAAAAGATTTCATGTTGCAATTCTGATTGTACTTCTTCAGGCAATGGTAAGTAATTGGTGACTAAAAAAATTGCCGTTAAATTTACGCTTGATTAAAACACCTCTCCCTTTAACGACCTTTCAAATTATTGAAAAAGTCATATTTCTCTACAATCACGATGCATTTATCGCTGGCATATTTTCTGCAATCATCAATAGTGACCTGTCTATATATCTTGTTTATTGTGACATGAAAAAATAACTCACCTCTAAGCTTACTTTTTCATTTTGCGTATATCTAACATTTAATTGGTTAATGAAGACATACCCATAACTCTATTTTTAATTCTGACTTAATGCCCTCCCCACTTTCGGAAAAAAGGTAACAATTTGTTTTTAAATTTCTTTAAAAATCATTTAATAACCAGTTACTTATCATCCCCTGAATCAGTACAATCATAGTATTGAAACATGAAAGCTTTTGTGTAGAGATTTCAAATTTTTTTTTTATCATAATAAAAATATAATAATGATATATTGCTCTACTTTGTATTGAGCACTTTTAAAAAAAATAAATGCTACGAACATTTGGGGGTGGGGAATTTAAATTCAAAAAAAAATTTCGCTTGAAGATGGAACAGAGCTTGGTACTTTAATTCAATTTAATTCAAATAATTGTATTGAAGTTTTCGGCTCTTGTTTTGAAACATAAGAACTCTTATCTGGCGTTGGAATCATATTTTTAAATATATTAGGTTGGTGCAAAAATAATGTCGTTTTCTCACATATGTTACTATGTGAGAAAACGACATTATTTTGCACCAAACCTAATATATATATTTATATATATATTAGGTTGTTCAGAAATAATGTCCGATTTTAGAATCAACTGTTATTCCTGAATTTGAATACAATTTCTGCTGTCGAGATTATTTAAGGCTTTATGATAAATCTTTAAAGGATTGGACACCAAGGAATCTTTGAATTTAGTTCCTGTATCTTTTTTCCACAGAATATCATTTGGTTTAAAAAATTATCTTAGATGCTTGAAAAAATGGTAGTCAGTGGTCCGACTTCAAATTTTTGCGGCAGGGTAAAAAGCATGAATTTAAAGATATGAACATTTTTCCGTGGGGGTGGACATCGTAAGGTAGAGGGATCTCTTTAGCTGTGGTTATATATATATATATATATATATATATATATATATATATATATGTATATGTGTGTGTGTTTGTAAATATATTCATGAAATCATGTTTAATGTGTTCAGAGAGAGAGGGGGAAGGGAGATAGAGAGAGGGGGTGGGAGGGAGATACATAGAGAGAGAGAGAGAGAGAGAGAGAGAGAGAGAGAGTGGTGAATATGTAGCAAGGTCTCGTATCCTTAGTTGAAGAGTTTCCGCAGTGTTATCATGGCAAAATATGGCCGAGCGTTGTCATGAAGCAGAATTGAAATTCGTCGATAAATCAGCGCCGGTTGTCTTTTGTTTAACTGAATGTGCATTTCATCCATGTTGCTGGCAGTAAACTTCGGCGGCGGTGCTCTGATGAGATTCCAGAAATGTGTAGTAGATAACGTCAAAAGCGAACGACCAGAGAGTCACCATGATCTTCTGTTGGTGCAATTTCGGTGTTTAGGGAATCCGTCATGGTGAAGTCATTGAACCAGCCGTTTAAGATTGTCATGAAGGATCCATTTCCCGTCATTTTTCGATCAAGAAATGATCCGATGTTGTTGAAACAGCCATTATATGAGACTTTTCTATGACAAGTTGACGTGCGTTTTGTCCCACTATAGTTTTCGAATGAGTATTGTCAATTCCAGATGGACGTCCTCTACCACATTGATCTTCCAGACTCGTATTCCCACTGCGGAACTTTAGAAACCACAGCCGTCCTATCCAGTCTCAACTGGGATAGATAGATAGATAGATAGATAGATAGATAGATAGATAGATAGATACGAACAGAATGAGATAGATAGATAGATACGAACAGAATGAGATAGAGAGATAGATAGATAGATAGATAGATAGATAGATACGAACAGAATGAGATAGATAGATAGATACGAACAGAATGAGATAGAGAGATAGATAGATAGATAGATAGATAGATAGATAGATAGATAGATACGAACAGAATGGGATAAATAGATAGATACGAACAGAATGAGATGATAGATAGATAGATAGATAGATAGATAGATAGATAGATAGATAGATAGATAGACACAGACTGAAAATAGACAGATATATATATTGATAGAAAGATAGACAAATTTTTCCCTTAACTTATAATGCGTTGGTTTCTTCAAATCTTACTTGATTTCTTGATCGCTTTCATTTGGTTAGTTTTCAATGAAACTATTCCCTCTCATTTCACCTTGTCTCTCCTCGTACTTCTCCTCATAGTTCTCCTTCTGTATTATTCATTCCTTCCTTTCTTCTCTAAACGCCTTTCTTTCGCTAATCATTCATCTCGTCCCGTCTAAACTTGACTACACTGCCTAAATTCCCACACTCGCCATTATTTCGCTCGAAACTAACAAATAACGGTATCACCAAACTGTGACAAATAAAAATTATTGGAGTAAAAAAAAAAAAAAGAATGAAAAGAAAATAGAAAAGAAACCTGTGCCCATAAAACAGCGTAGTTTGACAGTGTTTCCACGTCGAAAGTCAGTGCTTTCGTTCTGGATCGATTGAGTGACGTTTCTGTCAAAGCGAATGACGTCGATATTGGCCGACTCGTATCTCTGCGCCGTGCAAGGCCAGGCAAAATGGTGATTGCCACGATAAGCGAAGAATGAAGGCCCCGCCTCTGAACGAGCAAGAAACATGGAGGCCGACAGAAACAAAGAAAATGGGAAATAACCGGGAGGTATAAGAAGAAAAATTAAATAACACGAGAAACATGTTCCTCCCCCTCTCTCTCTCTCTCTCTCTCTATCTATCTATATCTCCCTCCCTCCATCCCCCTTCTCTCTCTCATTCCATCCCACATTCTCTCTCTCTCTCTCTCTCTCTATCTATATCTCCCTCCCTCCATCCCCCTTCTCTCTCTCTCTCATTCCATCCCACATTCTCTCTCTCTCTCTCTCTCTCGGAGCACATTCAAAATATGCATGAAAAATGTATTTTAAACATGATTTCATGAATATACGTACAGACACACATACATACATACACACACACACATACACACACACACACATATATATATATATATATATATATATATATATATATATATACATATATATATATATATATATATATATATATATATATATATATATATATAGCCACAGCTAAAGAGATCCCTCTACCTTACGATTTATGTTCATATCTTTAAATTCATACTTTTTATTATGCCGCAAAAATTTGAACTCAGTTTGACAATTCATTTTTTTTTCTGTGATGATAATTAATCTATCTATCGATCTGTCTATCTATCTATTTGTTTCAGTCTGTTTGCATCTATCTATCTAGCTAGCTACATAGCTACATAGCTATCTATCTATCTATCTATCACACCATATGCATAGATTTATAGGCGTCTGCCTTCGAATTTATTATCTTTGTTTTCCTTTGTGTTTTTTTTTGCGTACATATCGATACGTGTATACGGATCAAGTTTTAGGTTTTGAGCAGTAATTTTCTTGCATTATCTCTTGCTATTTTCTTCACCATACACACACACACACATATATATATATATATATATATATATATATATATATATAAAATATATCTGAAGATTGTCTTTTATTGCTTACATTTACGAGGGCGTACGCATATCCTGTGTTGGAAGTAGAAGAATAAGGGTAAACATGAAACGAAATGAAATACTAGTCACGTGAACGTAAATCCCAAATGGATTGGTTGGAATTAGATTTGCGTAGAATGCATAGACAGCCATGGCGATTCAAAGATAAAAACCGAGATTTTAAACATAGGGATTCGATCTCGAAAGCATTGACAAGATATAGGGGATATTTTTAATCTGATGGAGACATTTGGAAGATCACTGGATTCGGAGACAAAGGCAAGCCGAGTAAATAAAGTAAGAACGAAAAAAAATATCGAACAGGCCTTGTTAGAGATTATCAATCTTATTTAGATTGGAGCCAATTGAGTTACTGATAGATAGATAGATAGATAGATAGATAGATAGATAGATAGATAGATAGATAGATAAATGCAGATGTAATAATAGATAGATAGGTGCAGGTGGAATAATAGATAGATAGATAGATAGATAGATAGATAGATAGATAGATAGATAGATAGATAGATAGATAGATAATGAACTGACTGCGATAGATAGATTTATATATATATATATATATATATATATATATATATATATATATATATATATATATATATATATGAACGGACTAACAAAGATAGAAAGACAGACAGATTAACAGACTAACACACACACATACATACATACATACATACACACACACGCACCCACATATATATATATATATATATATATATATATATAGATAGATAGATATAGACTGAGATAGATAGATAGATAGATATAGAATGAGATAGATAGATAGATAGATAGATAGATAGATAGATAGATAGATAGATAGATAGATAGATATGGACAGAGATAGATAGATAGATAGATAGATAGATAGATAGATAGATAGATATGGACTGAGATAGATAGATAGATAGATAGATAGATAGATAGATAGATAGATAGATCCAGGTGGAATAATTGATATATATATATATATATATATATATATATATATATATATAGAGAGAGAGAGAGAGAGAGAGAGAGAAAAAAGTGAGATGAGTAACTATATAGTACACATGAGTGGTTATTTTAGGTTATTTTACCTATGATTGCTACAATTACCCAAGTTTTCTTGATGTGTTATCTCCTATATTTCTTTTAAAATATAACTATTATTATTATTATTATTATTATTATTATTATTATTATTATTATTATTATTATTATATTTCCATTTCCGTTATAGTCACACTACGTAATAAGTCTGCGGGAACATCCAAGGCAGGTAGTTGTGTGTTGTTAGGCCTATATTTCATAATTTGTTTTTTTTCGAACTGCCATGACATCACTAGCGTTACATGAACAAAGTTCTTTTTTACTGTGTGGTTTATATTTATCAAGACATTTTTTTTGTATTTTGCTTAAGTTGGGATTTACGGAGATTTTTTCAATTGTGTTGTTGTGTTCCTTTTTTTATCATTCCAAGCGCACCTACTCCGACTTGTGTTATTGTTGTTATAAATTTCCACATTCTTACTTTCGATTTCCAAGTTTTTATACTTATTCTTATTCTGTTTCTTATTATTATTAATAGACATGTCCATGAACAGTTCTGAAAAGAAGAGATTGTCAGTTCTCAAAAAATGAAATGAAATAATGCTATAAGGCATAATAGAAAATGCATAATGGAATAAGGATTCTATAGTCACAGTGGAATAAGGCTATAATATGCATAATGACATAAGGTTATCTGTCTATATTTCTGAGATGAGGTATTATGTACACTATTTAAATTATTCGGACTATTGTCCTCATCTTTGTCGCCATATTTATTACAATGTTTCGGCGTTCTTCAGGTGGTTGGAATGTCGAACTGAATCCTGGTAAAAATGGTTGCTGAGACATTAGGTTTATAATACCCAGAAATTCATACACAGATGTCCTCAAAGACACGGTGGATAAAGGCGTTAGTTAGATCCAGTGACACAGACCCAAAGGGTGTGAGTTCAATACCCCGTTAAGTGGAGATAAAGAGATAACTGATAGCTGGCATCCTTTAAACATGTTACGTGGAACTAGAACAGTCTACCCGAGTGAGCGATAATAAAGGGTTCAGTTCGACATTCCAACCACCTGAAGAAGGCCGGGGCGTACAATAACCGAAACGTTGTAATAAATATGGCGACAAAGATGAATAATGTAAATAGTGGAATTACGCTATTATATGTATAAAAGAATAAGGCAATTATAGGCATAATTGAATAAAGCTATTATTGATATAATGGAATAAGGCAATTTTACGCATAATGGAATAAGGCTATTATATGCATAATAGAAAATGGTTGATATATCGTTTTCTTCGTCTTTCTTCGCAATAAAAACAGAACAGCCCAGTACATTATAGGCGGGGTGTATCGCACGTGCTAAGTTACTTACTGTCGGAGAAAGAAGCCGAATTATAATAGAATTTGTTCACTTTTCATGCGATAGGCCATCATATTATTCGCACATCTACTTGTTCACAATTTGATCTCGGCGCATCGATACCTGTTTTCAAATTCTCACCGAGTCAGTTTAGTTCACTTAGCACTAATGACCTGAAAAAAGGCAGGAATCCATTTTCCCCCGTCTATGCCGGAAATGACAGTGCTGACTAGACCCTCTAGCTTTGGCAAGACAACTATTCTAGGAGAAGGACAACTCTGAATCTATAACCAGACAGAAGAAGTGTAGGCTCCATCAAGTTGCCCTAGGCACACGCATTTGTTGCTATGGCTGGGGAAAATTACACAAACGATCTTGAAATAATAAAAAATAAATTTATTTAATAAAATCACCATTGGCCTCAACCACAGCTTTCATATGACTTCAGAATTTCCTGCAACTCTTCTGAACGGTCTCCTTGTTTAAGTGGGTGAATGCTGCCATAATCCTTGCCTTCAGGGCATCGTTGGTGTTACAAAAAGTTTTGTTGTTCTCTCACCCAACTGCGCCCCCACACATAATTATCAAGAGGGTCTGAGTCTGAGGAATTAGGTGGCTAGATGTAAGGGGTAATGTGGTCGTAGATATTGTTGGACAACTATGATTTGATTCTCTTGCTTGTGTGGCATGGTGCAGAGTCCTGTTGCCAGACAAAGGGTCTTCCAGCAGCCACCCTCTTGACCCAGAGCAGCACTACCCCCTTAAGGCACTTGATGTAGGCCTCTGTTTCGAGTCTGAGGTTCTGCGGGAAGATGAATGTCGCCATCACTAGTGATCACTCCAAACAACTGGATATATCATCTAACATTTTTTTAATCCTCTGCACTGTCCTCAGAGTAACACCCAAACACTTTAAAATGTTAGTATTGGAGCTTTCGGTGCGAATGCCAAGAAGTACAACATGCCGTTTCCAAATGTATGGCGGAGTGAATTGCATCAGGGTGTTTTTTTTGTTTTTTGTTTTTTTTTTTTTCACAGACGGTGTCCAACTGACCCTACTATACTTTACAGTCGACAAAATCAAAAACAACCAACGCGTCTCGGCGAAATTAAAAAATATAAAATGCCGACAATTCACTCATCGCACCCTGTATTCACTACTGAATTAAGTGCATTGCCAAAGAAGGCGATTATGTTGAAAAATAAATGTTTGAAATAAATACTTTTTATCATTAGACTACAACTTGGTGATGTGTGTTATTCACTACTGAATTATGTGCATTGACAAAGGAGAGTATGCTGAAAAATAAATAGTTGTTTTGTAAAATGTTTTTTTCATCATTTCGTTCCGGATTTACTGATCTACCGACATAATAGTGCTGAAATGTTCTCAGCCTGCCCAAGGAAGAATTATTTGTTTTTAAATAAATGCTTTTTTATCATTAGGCTACGGATTTATTGATGTATGTATTTATTTAACACTGAATTAAGTGCACTGACAAAGGAGATCTTGTTGAAAAGTAAATGTTGTGTAAAATAAATGTTTTCATCATTACGCTACTGACTTATTGATATACCTATTTACTCACGACTGACTTATGTACACTCGCAAGGGAGGTGATTATGTCGAGAATAAATATTTATTGTATAAAATGCATGTTTTTTTCATCATGTTGCTACGAACTTATTGAGGTACTTATGCAAAGTAAGTAATAGGAGGAAGAAAGAAGGAAAATAGTGATTACAGGGCGAGAAAAGAACACAGAAAAAAAAGCAAATGGCTGCCTAGAAGATAAGGTTGACAAACAGCATCAAGGAAATGCTGGTGAATCTTAATCGGAAGCCCTTCTAGTCGTTATCGCTTGTTTCCTGAAATGGCATTAGAAGTTTTGATAATTGAACTGAAGATTGTTTTGTGACTGGGTGTCAGAAGAGACAGAAAATTGTACAGTGTTTGGAGTTGGAACGAAACAGCTTTGCTCGAGACAGAAGCAATAAAGAAAGGTAGGAAATGAAATGAAAGGAAAAAGAAACAGTAGGAAATAAAGAAAACGTTATTTTTTTTTGTTTTGATTTTTAACTGCATATCAACATCTCTATGGGTCATTTAATGCCGAAATTTAATTTTCTTGTAATTTCTTTTAGAAAATATATTGCTGGTAATATTTTAATATGAAAATATATTACTGGCACCATCAGTCTAAAATCTACTTGTACACTTTCGTAGCATTTTGACCCGAGTTTAGAGCTTCACTATTTGTCCATAGCTGGGGCACCTAACTGGTCAGGATGGACCTGTGAATAACAGCAATTAAGAGGTGGTTCCACGCACCTGAAAACAATCCTATCAGAGGCCTTGCTGCCGGATGTAGTTTATCGTTGTACCTAGGATGTAGAAAACTGAGGGAGCTCCTCCACGAACGAGAAAATAGAAGAAAAATTGAAGAAAGAAAGGAAAATTATGCATTAAATTAAAACAAATATATAAATGACTTTATGAATTTAAACTCAGTACTATTAGTTTGGTGCAAAAATAATATCGTTTTTTGACGTAGTTTTTAACGTCAAAAAACGATATTATTTTTGTATGTTCTTATCATATTTTACAGTGGAAATGGCTGGATGGAACCGTAAGTGCTATGCTGACAGTTTCTTCCCTCGCCCGTCTCAGTTGAGAAGCTCTCTTCCGGCTTTCCAGTCAACTTTGATCATCAAAACTTTAAATGCAATGTCAATAGTTATCTTCTGTTTTCTTAATTACTATTCTTTTATTTTCCACTCTCCTTTTTTCTGTTTTTTTTTTTTTTTTCTCTCATTATTTTCTTACACTCCGTAAGCCTTTGCGTCTTATTGACTTTATTACCTTACTTGAGATGAGATGTGTGGAAACTGTTTGGTCTCGAAAATCGATAAAATATTATGTAATTCTGAATTAAAATTAATGAATTATTAATTTTAACTAATTTTCACTTTCTTTTTGTTATCTATTTATCGCAATATTCCAGGTTGACATAGTAAAACAAAAAACATTCTGATGTCAAAAATAGTTTTCGACAACACTTTAGCACACGTCGACTATAAAAGACAAACTTGAGATTAATAGAAACATAATCGAAATCTACTTCTTGTGATTGCAAGATGTCACTTTTTTATTGCCAAAGAATGGATCAGCTGAAGACGTTGTTAGAAAAAGAAAAATTTAATGAAAAATGAATTATCTATTAATTACAGAAAAATTCAAATTGTTTCTCTTGAATTCTACTGGAAATGCGAATTTGGCTCTCTGGAGTTTCTAATTTTCCAAATAATAAAAAAAGAAGAACTATGCTAATCTACAAGTGGGGAGAGCAGGTTTCAATCCTGCCGAAGAGAACGTTTCCTTTATTAAGTTGTCTTTGTGTTCTCAGACCGATAGACGAAATAAACACTTAAAAAAATGAGGCGTCTATTCAAATACGGATAAGCACTGCAAATAATGTTTAAAGTAATAAAAAAATGTTCGTATTAAAGGATTTTATCCTTTAATTCTTTTGAAATTGCATTGATTACATTTCGTATACGAAACAGAGCAGACATGGGTTCCAATAAAATCTGAACAGGTGAATGTGCTTTAATCCATATATATATATGCATATATATATATATATATATATATATATATATATATATATGCACACACACACACATAATATATATATATATATATATGTATATATATATACACACACACAGATATATATATATATATATACACACACACAGATATATATATATATACACACACACAGATATATATATATATATATGTATATATATATATATATATATATGTACACACACACACAGATATATATATATATATACACACACAGACAGATATATATATATATATACACACACACAGATATATATATATATATACACACACACATATATACATATATATACACACACACACACATACACACACACACACACATATATATATATATATATATGTGTGTGTGTGTGTGTAAACATATATTATTTAATATAACAGACAATGAATATGTGTTATGTCTGATCATAAGCCGCTCTAAAGTTCGAATGTTTGCTTTAATTTCGGGTGAAAATAAAGATAAAATAAATGTCCAACATTTGGATATTTTTTTAGTAAGTTGGTCCTAAGCTTTCGCCTCACATGAGCCATTCCCAGAATGTGGTTAGACAGACATGACACATAGATATCCACCCGTCAAAGATGATATTTTGTTATTTTGACATAGAAAATTGCTATGCGACGATAACGGTCATGGAATAACAGACGCAGATCGTAAGTTTAAGATGCGGCTCTGTGACGTCATACGACGCGATAGCCCAAAGTATTACAACAGAACCAATGTTTAGATGCAGTGTAATGTGTTGTGACTAGTTTTAAATTTAATTTTGTTGAGTGTGGGTTGTTTTGTTTTAATGTAAATGCTTCCAATATCTGAAAGTTCACTGTGTGTATGTGTGAGTATTGTTGTTGTGTTATCAACTAATTTCTGTCTAATGTTATGTACATGGCTATGTTTTTTTCTGAGAAATGTTACTTAATAGAACTACGATCAGAAAAGTGACAGGTAAGTCTACGGGAGAGCGTGGTTGTAGTAAAACCAATATATGTAGCGGGTTTGTTATTAGCATCAGAGATACAATCTCTAAACTGGCATGTAGATTGATACACTACATTGTTTTTGCTTTTGTTTTTTTTGTTTGTTTTTGTTTTTTTTTTGTAGAGGATTTTTTTGTTGTGGAGATTAAAAGAATATGAGTTCAATTGTTTGTTTTGACGGTGGTTATCTTCAAGAACCAAAGAAAGATCGAACAGTAAAGAGGAAAAGTGCATCAGGGGGTCACAACAGGAAGAGGGATCATCATTTGAGATTAGAGCTAAATACATTCTTATTGTCGCAAGTAGAGTCCAATAATGCTATAAAACCTTGAAGAATTCCAATAAGATATATTTAATCATTTCTAAAATACAACGGTTCAAAGCTTAATCTAACAATTGGACAATTTTTATATTACACGCAGTATATATATATATATATATATATATATATATATATATATATATATATATATATATATATATATATAAAGCATTCCTCCCCACCCCGAGTTTTAGCCCAAGGCTTTCGATAGAAACGCTGATTGGCAAAGCGCGCTTTGAATGCGATATTACAGGATTTAAAAAGAAATTGAGACGAAAGAACGAAAAGCATTGTGATTTGGATAGATAGATAGATAGATAGATAGATAGATAGATAGATAGATAGATAGATAGATGTTCTTGTTAATGGAATTATATAATGTAAGGGGAGAGATAATATTAGGTTGGTGCAGAAATAATATCGCTTTTTGACGTATTTTTTAACGTCAAAAAACGATATTATTTTTGCACCAACCTAATATAAACGAAAATATTGGTTATAATTACATATGATTTTTTTCTCCCCTATAATTCTATCACTACTTCAAACGTCATTATAGTGGGCACTTCGTACTTGAGATAGACGCCCCTTTAAGTATCCAATATAATAACACTTGAAATAATAAATATATTGGGTTAAAAATAAATTCATTAATATTAGGTTGGTGCAAAAATATTGACGTAACAATGTCATTTTTGACCTTAAAAAATACGTCAAAAAACGACATTATTACGTCATTATTTTTGCACCAACCTAATATTTAGAAATAATTCCATCATGAGGAAAATTACTTTAGTTTGATTAAGTCTTTTCAGCGGATGTGTTTTCCACCATCTTGTCATTCAATTACCAGACATATATAGAAAATTATTTATTATTATTTATCATATTCTCCCATATATATATATATATATATATATATATATATATATATATATATATATATATATATATATATATAGAAAGAGAGAGAGGTGGGGATACGGAGAGACTGGGATTAAAAGAAAGAAAGAAAGAAAGAAAGAAAGAAAGAAAGAAAGAAAGAAAGAAAGAAAGAAAGAAAATACATAAGGCAGTGGATATGTCAATAAAGATGAGGACAACAGTCCGAACAATGTAAATAGTGTAAATAATCATAATGTCTCATCTCAGAAACAGAAACATCTATCTATCTATCTATCTATCTATCTATCTATCTATCTATTTCAGTTTGTTTATATCTATACATGTACCTGTCTACCTCATTCTGTTAATATCTTTATTTCTGTCTGTCAATCTGTCTTTAACTCTTTCTCTCTCCCTATATGTGTGTGTGTACGCGCGTGCACGCGTGTGTGTGTATTTCAGTCTCCTCATATCTATCTATCTATCTATTAGGTTGGTGCAAAAATAATGTCGTTTTCTCACATATGTTACTAAGTGAGAAAACGACATTATTTTTTGCACCTACCTAACATCTATCTATCTATCATCTGCATTCCACCACAATACAGTCTGATGACAGCGCTTAAAACTTCCTTTTTTTTTATATCTCTCAATGTCTTTTCTCACACTAATACTCAGCCTTAATAAAGTTCCTCTTTCTTTTTCCTAAGTACCACCTCAGATGTAATCCTTTATCAGAAATCTTTTAGAAACTTTACTTTTCTATTCATTAACTCTTTTTCATAATTTTTGTCGTTTATCTTTAAAGATTTTTTGTCCTTTAAAAAATCTTCCTTTCACCTGTTTAGAAAACGTCTTAAAATGTCTTCCATGTTTTATTCGTTTTTATTTTTCAGGTTTTAAGTCCAACTTTTCCTCCTTTTTTCATTCATTTATTTTTTTTTAATTTATTTGCTTTGTTCTCTTTTCGACGTAAGCATTGATGATATTTATTTATTTACCCGTTTTTTTTTGTCTTTGAATTTCTTTCATTCATTCTTTCTTTCTTTTTTCTTCCTCTCTTAAGCAACTGTATTTTTTCACCGTTCTTTGACTTAGCTTATTTTTCATTCAGTCCTTTCTCCTTTAAATTCTTCCTCTCTTTCTTTCATCTCTTGATTCCACAAATGTATTCTTCCTTTTATTCTTTATTTATTTAGATATAGGTTTTTATTTGTTTTTGTTTTTTGTTTTTTTTTTTTTCTTTTATTTCTTTATTATGCAATTACAGTGTAACCCGGATATAAGAGAGTTGTCGGGACCGGAGACGAAGTCTCTTATATCCGGGTTCGGCCTAATTTATATACATTAACACAGGCTCTAATTTGGGACCAGAGGAAATCTATCTTATATCCGGGTTTCTCTTATATCCGGGTTACATTATATTCTTCCACTGTTGTTCAACTTTCCATTCTTTTCTACCTTTGTATTTTCTTTGTTTTTGGGGTGTTTTTTTTTTTTTTGTTTAATTGTTTCTTTCATTTATTTTGTTTCTACTTTGTTTCTCGGGGCTTTTGTTTATTATTTTCTTTATTTTTCACTTTTCATTTCTTTAATTTTCTTCTAATTTCTTTCGCTATTCAATAATTGTATCCTTTCTCGTGTCATTGTCCGACTTTCTTTCTTATTAGACATTCGATAATTTATTCATGAATTCATTCATTTCTCTTTCAATATTCGGAAAATATATTATCATCTTTATTTCTTTCTTTTCATTTAATTTTTCTTCTTTCATTCCTTCATTCATATCTTTCCTGATTATTCTTTTCTTTTTGTTTCTTTCACTCATCGCTTTTTTTTCATTTAATAACAAACTTCTTTTTCCCAGTTTTTTTTTTTTTTTTTTCATATTCTGTCGCTTATCTCGTCTCCTATTCAACTCCAATTGCCTTTAGAAAAATGGCAGTTGTCATAAGATTTTTTTTCTTCTCTATGTATAACATTATACGTTATCTTTTTAAATTATAAACATTCACAAAGATACGTTTAAAATTTTCGTTTATTTCGATTTTTTATTTAGCTTAAAGTATTTTTCAGTTTTTAATTCATTTTTCCTTTCAACTTTCTTCTGTAAAAAGCAGTCATTCATCTCCTTTTTCTTTGCTTGGCTTTTTACTTCTGACTTGATCCGCCAACTTTGTCACTTGCCAGCACTTTAATAAAAATTACAATCAAATTTATAATGAAGGTGGGAATCACCAATCAGAATTTGACGTCATTGCTCACCCCACCCTACACTGCACGTTCCTTTCTTCTTCACATACATACCTTTCAGGTCTAACCATGTACATCTATCTATCTATCTATCTATCTATCTATCTATCTATCTATCTATCTATCTATCTCAGTCCATATCTATCTATCTATCTATCTATCTATCTATCTATCTATCTATCTATCTATCTATCTATCTATCTATGTTCGCCCGTTCATCTATCTATCTATCTATCTATCTATCTATCTATCTATGTTCGCCCGTTCATCTATCTATCTATCTATCTATCTATCTATCTATCTATCTATCTATCTATCTATCTATCTCAGTCCATATCTATCTATCTATCTATCTATCTATCTATCTATCTCAGTCAATATCTATCTATCTATCTATCTATCTATCTATCTATCTATCTATCTATCTATCTATCTATCTCAGTCCCTATCTATCTATCTATCTATCTATCTATCTATCTATCTATCTGTCTGTCTGTTTATCTATCCATGTTCGCCCGTTCATCTATCTATCTATCTATCTATCTATCTATCTATCTATCTATCTATCTATCTATCTATCTATCTCAGTCCCTATCTATCTATCTATCTATCTATCTATCTATCTATCTGTCTGTCTGTTTATCTATCCATGTTCGCCCGTTCATCTATCTATCTATCTATCTATCTATCTATCTATCTATCTATCTATCTATCTATCTATCTATCTATCTATCTCAGTCCATATCTATCTATCTATCTATCTCAGTCCATATCTATCTATCTATCTCAGTCCATATCTATCTATATATATATATCTGTCTATCTGTGTGTCTATCTATCTATCTATCTATCTATCTATGTTCACCTGTCCATCTCTATCTATCTATCTATCTATCTATCTATCTATCTATCTATCTATCTATCTATCTGTGCGTGTCAGTATGTTCATCTATCTATCTATCTATCTATCTATCTATCTATCTATCTATCTATCTCAGTTCATATCTATCTCCTTTTTTTTCTTTCTAACGATGCGTATATAGACAAAAACAGGCCGTAGAGTAGAACGGTCAAACTTTTGTGAGTATAAAAACAAAAACGTGAGTGCTAATCAAAATAATAATGAATACTATAATAATAATTCTTCCTCTAAAAAAAATCCGGCATAAAAATCTGAGTAAAACAAACCAGAAATAAATTGCTAAAAAGTAGAATTTATATGCATGAGAAAATGAAGAAAGAAAATCCAGATTTACAAAGATGAAAAGAAAGAAAGATGATTTTAAAAGTCGGGCTCCGTAGTGAAATTATAAGAGAAAAGAGTGAAAATAATAAGAGGAAAAAAGTTTTATCATGAAAGCGAATATCGCAGAAAACCGACTAAATTGTTTGCATCAGCCTCGTAATATCTTTCCACGATGCTTGGTTTTTTTTTTTTTTTTCTTTTTCCTTTATTTATTTTTGCCATTTTTAGAAATAATAAAATGGAGAAATGGTGTAGCCGCCTGTTGGTGACAAACTGGAATAGCGATCAACCTGCATGACCTACAAGTAACCAATCCGAGCTGCCGAGATATTCGCGCGATCTCTCTTACTCATTCTCGCCTCTTACGATCTACGGGCAGTAGTGAGAAACAGAAGATATATTTTCTAAAATGCCTAATATTAGGTTAACGCTTCTCTGACAGGAACAATTTCGCAAAAAAGAAAGAAAAGGGCGTAGTATATATATATATATATATATATATATATATATATATATATATATATATATATATATATATATATATATATATATATATATATACACACACACACACACAAAAATTACATACACGTTACATAAATATTTTTCTTTTCGCTCGATGTGGATTGTTTTAATTGGCATACTGAGATAATTGTGTATTTCTTACCAGTTCGCAGGTCAGGGTTCAAACTCAAATAAAAACGAAGGATTGTTGCTTTTCTAAACAGCTAATGTAGGAAGCTGACGCAGTACAATCTTCTCGTTGTTATCATCTTTAAACATGATATTGTATCTTACTAACCTTAGTAAATGTGTTCAATGTCCTCTCCGGAGTTAAAATAGTAATGTATTTACAACAATGGTCAGAGGTCAGTGTCCAAGTAAAAAAGTAAAACTTTCATATGTTGAATTCCTATACAGTTTACGTGTAATAATTATTTTTTTAATATTTTTATATATACTTTTATTTCAAGTACAGCAACGATTATTATTATTATTATTATTATTATTATTATTATTATTATTTTCTTTGCTTTCTGGCGTTTACACATTTCTTTCCGGGTCCCACCCAGGGACCTAAGCTTAGAAATGGCATCATGACACTTTTCACTGACAAAAAAAAAAAAAAAAATTACATAGATAAAGTCCTTCGTAAAGTGTGGGCTGTACTTGTCAGAACAATTTTTTGTATCTCCTTGAGGCATGGGCTTCCAGGAATCCCTGAAATTAGTCTACTGCAATCTTTTCCAACCAGTCCTAGGGATCCAACTACAACAGGGATTGTTGATGTTCCCATATGACACATTTTCGAGACCTCTATTTCAAGGTCCTTGTATTTTGACAGCTTTTTGAATATCTTCAAAGATACATTGCAGTCAGCAGGGACTGCCATATCAATAAGGAGGCACCGTTTTTGTTTGTGGTCTTTAATAACAATATCTGGTCGGTTGGCCTTGATTGTTCTGTCAGTGTGAATTGTGTAGTCCCATAGAATTGTAACAGGTCCTATCTCCGTAAACGGGTCTGGGTGGTGTTGGTACCAGTTTCTTTCAGTTTCCTTCCCGTAGAAGTTGCAGATTTTCCAGTGCAGATATTGGCCCACTCTGTCATGTCGGGTTTTATATTCAGTGGGTGCCAACATCGTGCAACCTGATACAAGATGATCAATTATTATTATTATTATTATTATTATTATTATTATTGAAATTTGCATGGTAATGTTTTCAAATATCTGAAATACTTTTAAGTGACTGAAAACCTCAGACATAGGGGCACTTATCTCAGGATCTTGCTGGACATATGTTTGCTTATTTTGTCTTCATTTGCAATATTGTTACGTTGAGTGCATTCCCGATGATAGCAAGGTGTTTTTGGAGCGTCTTTGGAATCGATCCAAAGGCTCCAATGGCAATTTCTTTCAACATCTGACCTCTACGTTGCATAGTTCACTGCCGTTTCAATTCCTTTACGCGCATTTATTATTATACCAATCATGAGATTTTTTATGATCAGTGTTACATCTGATCTGGTCTAATGTGTTGAATAACTCAGTCTGAATTATTTAACTTAATTGTTTTAATCATTTCACCCCCAAGCAAGGTGATGATGCCACTAAGACTGAGAGTGAAAGAAATTGCGAAAACTTTAGCGATGAGAAAGGACAATAAATGAACAAGATTCAGAGAGAAATAAAATGGCGATTGATGATACATATCCATTTTCTGGAGATCGTATGTGGCAAGAAAGCAGGAAACCGGAAGACAGTTCCACGAGAAAGAGGTGCGAGAAAAACCCATTAGAATAGAACTTAAGGTTACATCTATTTATTTCAACAATAAAATGATGAGACCTACTTGCCAATCGAGTAATAAGCTTAAATTCAGGCGGTCGAGGTACCAAGATGAACATTAGAACAATTGCATGAAACTAGTTATTAGAAAGATACAGAGTAACCACTTCCTTGCTGTGTGAAAGTGACTGAAGTTGAGATCCCATTACAGACCCGTTTTCGATTTTGTCAAGAATCTCGAGACATAGATCAGGCGCACCAGACCACAGTGTAATTCAATACACGATAGAGCAAATATATAAACGTTCAATATGCATTCTGGCTAGAAAATTGTCTAGCACGACACAGTGAACCAAATTTCTTAACAGCAGATATAGCAATTGATTCAATGTAATCATTTTACTTCAAAGTGAGAAAACGCAAGAAGACGCAATGAGTCGTTCTCCTAGAAGTTAGCATCAGCCATGCTGATGGATGAAAAAAATGATGACTAAAAGATAGCAAACAGCAGTTTCATTTTGGGTTCTCTACAATTATTATTATTATTATTATTATTATTATTATTATTATTATTATTATTTCCTTTGATTTCTGGCGTTTAAACATTTCTTTCCGGGTCCCTGAGCGGTCCTAAGGTTAGAGACGGCATCATGACACTTTCCACTGACAAAAAAAAATTACATAGACAAGCCCTTCGTAAAGTGTGGGCTGTACTTGTCAGAACAATTTTTTGTATCTCTTTGAGGCATGGACTTCCAGGAATCCCTTCAATTAGTCTGCTGCAATCTTTTCCAACCATTCCTAGGGCTCCAACTACAATACGGATTGTTGATGTTCCCATGTGCCACATTTTTTAGATTTCTATTTCAAGGTCCTTGTATTTTGACAGCTTTTTGAATATCTTCAGCAGGGACTGCCATATCAATAAGGAGGCACTTTTTTGTTTGTGGTCTGTAATAACAATGTCTGGGCGGTTGGCTTTGATTGTTCTGTCAGTGTGTATTGTGTAGTCCCATAGAATTGTAACAGGTCCTATCTCTGTAACCGGGTCTGGGTGGTGTTCATACCAGTTTCCTTCCCGTAGAAGTTGCAGATTTTCCAGTGCAGATATTGGCCCACTCTGTCATGTCGGGTTTTATACTCAGTGGGTGCCAATATCGTGCAACCTGATACAAGATGATCAATCGTTACTGGATATTTATCACATTTTGTGCTAACACTATACTTTAGTATACGGGCTTGATAAATCCTACTTAACAAGCATTGGTCCTGTGCAGCAAGGATAAAACCTTCAGTTTCAGCTTTCAACCCTGCACTACCTATCCACTGATGGGTACGGGTTTTGTCTACGTCAGCTTGTTTGGCACTGGTAGAGTATTGGCCATGAAGCGGTTTATCTTGCCGTTGTTTCTGTATCTGGTCGGTTGCATTTGTCTTTGATGTCTTTTTTAAGTATTTTGCAGCTTCATCCAGTGTACTGTGCTTTACTTGTAGTTCTGCGCCCATTTGGAACTCTATTTTGAATTTGTTGGCTTCTTTTATTACGGAGTAAAGACGCTTACTACTTTCATGTTCGTTGACATCCAGTCTTCTGTAGTTTCCAAGTATCTTTGGATGCCAATTGTGGTAGTTTTGTAGGACAGTTCTAGTTGAACTAATCCTCTGCCTCCTTCGGATCTGGGCACATACAGACGATCAACATCAGCTTTGGGATGATGCATGCGATAGCAAGTGAGAAGCTTTCTCGTTTTGGCGTCCATTCGCTTAATTTCAGCTATGGTCCAGTTAAGGACATTAAAGCTGTATTGCACCACAGGGACAGCCAAGGTGTTTATGGCTGATATTCTGTTTTTTGAGTTTAGCTTGGTAATTAGTACCACACGTACACGCCTGTAGTACTTCTTTCTTACCTTCTCCCTATTGTTGTTGTTATTATTATTCAGATTTTTTCTTAATTCCGTTAGTCCATCCGTTGGGCTTGCCATGATAAGGTAATGACCCCATTTGATGGACTTTTCTTCTTTTATGTACCGTGTTTCTTCAGGACAAAGGCGATCATGGCCCTCCACTTCCTCCTGTCCATTGTAGTTCTCAATGTGTTTTGTCCTCATGCTATTTCCGTCCTGGGTATGACGATAAACTACATCCAACACCAAGTCCTCTGATCTTTACCAGCAATAAAAATTGTCGACATTAAATAACCCATTGAGGTTGATATGCCTTAAAACAAACCAAACCAATATTTTGCTATTTCTCCCAGGCCCTGTTCTGTCATCCACTTGTTTAAGCCCGGTAGGTATATCACGCGTTGCTTTCCCTTGTCTCTCTTCCTCTTAATCTTCCCTGTGAATATTAGATTCTCCAACACCTCCTTTCTCATTACGTGTTTCAGAAATTTCAGCTGTCTCTTCCTGATGATAAGTATAAGCTTCCTCTTTGTTTGCATCCTCTCCAAAACTTCATCGTTTCTCATATGTTCGGTACATAGTATTCTTAACATCCTTCTCCGTTGCCTCGAGTCTGTTCTTCATCTTTGGGCAATCCGTCTAACATTCACTGCCGTAAAGGAGTACAGATATCACTTAGCAGTTCAGTACTCTTTTCTTTGTTACCAACGAAATCCTCTTGTCTCGTAATATTGTATCTAGCCTTTGGAATGCGTCTTTAGCCATCTCAATACGACTTCGGAACTCAGCGTCACCCTTACCGTGCTGTGCTAGGACGGCTTCCCAGATATTTAAATTTCCGCACCTGCTTGATTTTAGTGTCCCCGACCTGCATATCTCATTTCGGACTCATCTTTTTACTGATGATAATGCATTCTCTCTTTTTGTAGTTTGTGCTTAGTCCCTTCTTCTCGCCCTCTTTCTTTACATTCTGTAGGAGGTTCTGTAGTTTCCTCTCCATGTCTGCTATCAACACTGTGTCATTTGCGTATCTTATGTTGTTAAGATTATGACCGCCAATAATAAATCTTGGTAGGATTTCCAGTTTTCCCAGAATTGCCTCTCTCTATAGGTTGAATAAGTCCGGTGAGAAGACACATCATTGCCTTTCTATTTTGTATATCCGCTGAATTCTTTTTCTATCCGTATGCAGGTCGTTTGCTGCCAGTATATCAAGGTAGCTGTGTAGTTCCAACAGATCTTTGTGGTGTACTTTGTCGAACGCCTTTGCGTAGTCTATAAAACATAAATGCACGTCCTTCTGCATTTGTATTGCAGTTTTTGATAACATTCTAAGCATGAATATTGCCTTCCTTGTTCCGGTGTCTTTAACGAACCCGCACTGTTCTTGTCCTATCTCTGGCCTAATTCTGCGGCGCGCTCCAAAAGGCCATTTTTATGGACATATATCTCTAATTTGGCATTTAAAAAATTCGCATGACTTTGGAAAAAGGAATGTCCACGTAGATTAGGGGCTTAAAAAAAAAATAGCATTTAATGTTAAGGTTGTGGTCGCCAGTGCTAAATCCTGGTAGGGTTTCCAATTCTCTCAAAATTGCCAGCTGTATAAGTTGAACAGGTCCGCTGAAAAGACACACGCCCCTTTCTATTTTTGTATATTCACTGAACTCGTTCCTTATGCGCATGTATGCTGCCAGTTTAAGTTCTAGATTATTTTGATATTTTTGCCGAATAATTCAAGGTTGCTTAGCAGTTCCGGCATATTCTTGTGGTTTACTTTGTCGAAGGCCTTTGCGTAGTCTATGAAAATGTTATGGAGTATGACGACAGGCAGTTGAAACAGGCCGTAGAGTAGATCAAAAATTTGTGAGCATAAAAACAAAGACGAGCATGAATCATTGATATAAGATTGATATTCGGGACACAGAAATCACGAAAGAATAAAATATTAGGGAAGAAATAAACGAACATAGAAGGAAAGATGAATAATTTTTGTGGTGTCAACAAACACTCGTTGCCACTTTTGTAATACTCATTGTAGTAGATGCAACTATAGAAACGCTGTTGAACAATACTTGTGTCAGACGCCTTCGAATAGCACTCACATTAATAGTACTTGCTCGATAATACTCGCTCATAAAGTAAGCACCGAATAGTGATCCGTATAGAGAAATAGTATAGTGAATAGAGTAGAGAATCGCGATCCGTATAGTAATAGAGAATAGAGTAGAAATGGTGATCTGTATAGTAATAGAGGATAGAGTAGAAATGTAGATCTGTATAGTAATAGAGGGTAGAATAGAAGTGGTGATCAGCTAGACGCCACGCTAATTCCCATATATGCGTTTCCTCTATGGTTGCGTGATCTACTCAATTCAATAATGGGATCGCCTGTATTTGCTCATTGGCGGTCTATGTTAAAACTCAAGTGTCGGCAGCGACAATTTATTCCTATATAACAATAATATAGAAGGATAGAAGAGAAAGTATGTTTATTTTGAAATATTGCATCACATTTGGCAAAAGGCCAAGGGAGAGTTGGAAATGGCTGGTCGTCACTGACTATCCTACACTTAGTTAAACTGGCTCACAATCCATTCATCCATTACAATTTACTCATGTACCACGAGAACTTATTTGTCGACATTCAGTCCAACATATACCATAATACTGCATATTCACAGGGATCCTACTAAAGCACCGATGTCATGAAAATATATATAGTTGTGTGTTTTGTTTTGTTTTTGTTTGTCTTTTTTTCTTTTTTCTTTTGTACTTTGGGTTTTTTATGATAATATGACATAAAATGATGGGAAGGTAATTGTTATGGGACCTTACCCATAATAACATAATGGACTATTCCATACGTAATAAATACTGCGCCTCAAGAGGAAGCAGAGAGTTCAGTCCGAAGTCGGGCGACCGACTGATCGGCTGATCGTCTGAACTCTCTGCCTTCGGGCGGGGAGGAACCCGAAGGAGGCTACGCCGAAGGGCGGAGTCTCTTTCGGGGAGGTAGACCGACCCTGAACCCGTTTATACGGGTTCAAAGGGCATATTTTTACCCGAGCCCACGGGCTCGGAAACCCCACGGGCTCGGAAACCCCACGTTAAACCGGCCTTGTGCCACATGATGCCCTCGTGGGGGGGGCACTTAATACCGTTCAGTCCGAAGTCGGGCGACCGGCTGATCGGTTGAACTCTCTACCTTCGGGCGGGGAGGAACCCGATCGAGGCTACGCCGAAGGGCGGAGTCTCTTTCGGGGAGGTAAACCGACCCTGAATCCATTTATACGGGTTCAAAGGGCATATTTTTGGCCGAGCCCACAGGATCGGAGATCCCACGTTAAACCACCCTCATGAGGGGTGGGGGTGACTAAATACTGTTCAGTCTGAAGTCTGGAGTGAAGTCTGAAGTCTGGAGTGAAGTCCGTCAGGAGTCTGCCAGTCAGTCAGAGCGAGCGAGTCAGTCAGTCGAGTCAGAGGCAGTCCGAAACAGAGTCGCGTTCAGACAATTACTACTAAACCTGATTGTTCGTACTAACACTTTCTACTTCTCTGTATATATTCCTGTTTGTAATATATCTGTGTTATTCCATATCCGCCTTCGAGTTATTCTTTATTGGTTCTACCTTGGACTGTCACCGTGGTAAAAGAAACCGGACCATAACAGTATGTATTCAATAATGAAAGTAAAATACAAGAAAATATTGAAGGAGAAAGAATGTTATGAAACATTTTGAAAGACAATAAGAAGAAAGATTAAGACAATGGTTTGAAAGAATAGGAGAAAGTGTTCATAAAATAGCCTTCAGAATAGAAAGAACAGATGCATAAGATAAAAGTAGAAGACAAAGAGAAAATGTATTAAGAAAAAAATTGAAAGACAAGAAGATAGAAAGAAAAAAATTAGGAGAAAGAGTGTTAAGAAAAAAGTCGAAGGGAAGGAAGGAGAAAGATAGATAAAATAGTGGGATACGTGAGAAAGTGAAAAGAATAGGTGAATGAATAAGAAAGAGTGGGAGAGTTGAAGAAGAAATAATTTATAATGAAGACCGAATAGACAAATAGTTTTCATTAGCGAGTCCGTATTTTTCACGAGCTTGCAAAATCTTCGACTGTAATCCAAGATTGAATTGACAACAACAATTCAGATTTTACAATATTTTACACACGTCGTGGAGGAAAAGGGGGCGTCGTTAACAAAAGCACTCCATGCGAACGTTGATTAATGAAGAAGTCTTCCAGTTTAATTAATTAGCTGACAAATTTGTCGAAAGTTCTCTGTTCAAAAGCCAATTTAGGATCTGTCGTCATCAAATTGCACGCTTGCCTAAAATCATGCAAACCTTTTGTTTACGTCACGTCCGTTTCAGCTTTCCCGCCTTTCTTTGTACACTTCGACGCACAGACATTCCATTGTGATAGGAAGAGGAGAACTTAAACGTTTATTTCTTTCTGTATGTGAATTCAACACTATGAATGTGAATGTGTATGTGTGCCTTTCAGTCTCTTTACACACACACAGACACACACACACACATATATATATTATAGTAAAAAAAGAAAGAAGATAACATATATATAATCCGGTGTTCTTATTGATATTTTTATTTTTACAAAGCAGTGCTCAATGTAAATTTACAGAGCATAAATATTATTGTCATGGGTCCTTACCTACAGCTACAGAATGAACTCTTCCTAACACTATGTATACTACGCCTCTCAAGAGAGAGGGACGAATCAAGCCGAGAAGCTCGGCTTGACGGTCAAACTCTCTGCCTCTGAGCAGACAGGAACCCGGACGAGGCTCCGCCGAAGGGCAGAGTCTCGTTCGGGGAGGTTGACCAACCCGATCCCATTTATACGGCTTCTACGGGCATTTTTTGGCCGAGCCTACGGGCTCGGGAAACCCACGTTAAACTTGGCCTTGTGACACATGCAACCCTCGTGGGGGGGGGCTAGATACCGAATCGAGTCGAGCCGATAGTAGTTCACTCCAAACCAGACTGACAGTCATACTAACACCTTCCATATCTTGTATTATTATTTCGTGTAATATACCTTCGTTATTTCTACTCTCGTGTTCGTGTTGTTCTTCCTTGGTCCTAAACTTGGACCATAACAATTATAAATTAACCGATTTAAAAATATGGTTTCATCGCTACAAGAAATTACCATGTTTCAAAAATAGAAACTAAAAACTTCAAATTCAATTATATAATTAAATTAAAATTATTAGTTATGTTTCAACTTCAAGCGAATTTTGGAATAATTTATTTTTAAATTTACTGAGTTTTAAAAGCATATACATTCATAATTTGCTGTTTCCAAGGATACAGAGAAAACCAATCATTTAGACCGGAGAGGTAGCATGTTCTTTTTTATTGACTATTATTGTATCAATTATGAGTTAAGTCTAGCTAGGGTAGGGCTGCCTTTTTTCAACGAATTATGACATCCGTTCAACGCATGTCATCTGTTTTTTTGTTTTTTTATCCGCGACAAAAAGTTTTTCGACATGAAACCATATTTTTAAATAAGTTAATACACACACACACACACACACACACACACACACACATATATATATATATATATATATATATATATATTAGGTTGGTGCAAAAATAATGACGTAATAATGTCTTTTTATGACGTATAACGTCAAAAAATGACATTATTATGTCATTATTTTTGCACCAACCGAATATATATATATATATATATATATATATATATATATATTATTTAAATTTTTACGAAAGTAACTAGAGATGTGACCTGATGAACCATGAAAAATACATCTGGGGAAATAAATTATATTCATGGAATCTTGATGTTGTCTCTTTCTTAGTTATTTAATTAATATTTGCTCTGTTGTTACATTGAGCTCTCTGAATTACATCCTCTTTGGAATTATCCACACGGATTACCAAACCCTTCATTACCTTACTATATACCTACACTAGCACAAATGTGGTTGATATATGTGGGTAAATTGGGAAAATTGCACGAGTTGTCCCAAGGTTTCAATTCATATGAATCATTTATTGGTGAAAAAGACAACAAAATTAAAAGTGTTTTAAGTGGTAGATAGTTTCATTATATTTAGAAAGTACTGTTATTTAAAAAAAAAGGCTTAATATGTCGAAAACTTGGGTCAACATAAGATAAACTTTATCCAATTTATCCATACACAACAACCACATTTGCGAAAGAATATTTATATATTACAAAAAAGTGTCAATATAAGACGAAATATATATTATCCTTATATATATATATATATATATATATATATATATATATATATATATATAATTATTTTAAAAAAAATATGATTAAAAAAGCACAGAACGGATACAGTATTAAGCGCAATGAACTTCAACGTAGGTGGTAACACTCTCTTGGCGGGGGTCTATAACCTTTCAAGGGCATCTGCAAAGTATAGGATGGTCTATAATTTTAATCGGTTAGTAAGATGCGACAGAGAATTCGGGAGGCGCGTGGGGATTTTGAAAGATGCCTTCCAAAAGATAAGCAATGTATTAAAAAACAGAAAAATACCGTTATAAACAAAAAGTACTGAAACGTTATGTAATATCTGTCCTCCTATATGCTAGTGAATGCTGGATAATCCCATCATTAATGGTTAAAAGACTTGAGGTAACCTAAATGAGGAAAGGGGGCTTGGAAAATTTAACACTCACAGAACGTATTGAAGGTAAGAGCCATATGAGAAATAACGCATAACCGATCTAATGTGCTTGTGTAAATATTTTCCAGAATAGAGATTACAAAAAATGGCAAAAAGAGAAAAAATATTAAGAGCTACAAAAGACAGGACATTGTGGAGAGACGTTATCCATGTTTTTAAGAGACAAGGCACATAGAAGAAGAAATAAATTGATTTGATCCTTTGAAACCGGACTGAACAAATCATATTTAAAATACGCATTTATTTATCTTTTTGCTAATATAATTTACATTATATAAAATATAAGTGTTTTGATTATTTGAATTATTGGACAACAGAAAGCTTCCATCTCCGCTTTCTACGACGTATCATCGGCATTATTTTGGAGAGAGAAATTTCCCAACACAGTTGTACCGGAGTAAGCAGATTCTTGGAGCATACATCTCCTTTGTCAAAGTCGTCTTCAATGGCTGGGTTATGGTCATCAGATGAATGACAGCCGTATACCTAAAGACATCTTGTATAGCAAGCTGATCAAGGGACACCGTCCGGTAGGTCGCCCCACATTACGTCCCAAGGATGTTTACAGGTATCGACTCTAGTAACTGGGAACAGTAAGTAGGCGATCGCTGTTGCTGGCACCATACTGTTCATGGAGGAATCAGGAAGGCCGGAAAAGGCGAAACCAACTGTTGAAGATAAGGAGAGAATGAAAAAAGCAGAGAGAGAATTAAAATAGAGTAGAAGCTGAGTGAGCATTACAATACAACAAAGAATACATAATCTTCATTTAATACTTTGTAGAAGAGCCATTATTCACTTTTACAGCAAACAACAACCAACCTCTTCATGTAGTACTAAATTAATGATTTGCAAATTTTAGTTGGTATTTTGTTTCATTCTTTTTCGTATATGGTCTTCAGATCCGGGATGTTTGTTGGAGCTCTCAATTGAATTTGAATGTTCAAATAACACCACAGATTCTCGATTAGGTTTAAATCTAGGGACTGACTTGGCCATTCCAAGATTACATTATTTTCAGCAAGCCATTTCTTTGTAGATCATTATCTTGTTGGAAGATCCAATCAAGAGGAAGTTCAACATTTTCAACCAAAATTGTTAAATTTACTTCCAAAATATTTTGATATCCTGCAGCATTCATTTTATCATCTATTACTGATATTTGCCAATACCTTTGGCAGAAAAAAAATCCCCAAAGCATGATGCTGTCACCACCAAATTTCACTGTTGGAACTGTGGTCTTTTGTTTAATGGCATCATCATCTTTCCTCTATACAGGATTTCTAGAATTTCGTCCAGACAACTCAGTTTTGGTTTCCTCTTTCCATAATAGTCTTTCCCAATACGTTTTTTCCTTATTTTTATGTTCACGAACGAATTTCAACTTGCCATCTCTGTGTCTTTTCAAAAGCAGTGGAGTTTTATGAGAGGAGCGTGACTTGAAAGTGTTCCTATGAATTTCATTGCTTATTGTCCGTTTAATGACCCAGATTCCTGATTAAAGCAAATCATTCTGCAACTCTTAACGAATGACCATTGAATTTTGTTTAATTTGATGCATTAATGTTTTCGAAGATTTTGAAGAAATCTTCCGTGGATCGCCTGTTCTTCTTTGGTTTTTAACGGTTTTAGTTTTTTATGTATTGCAACGAATAAACTAATGGTAGTAAATGGAATATTCAGGTTGCCTGAAATTTTCCTGTAACTTTTACCTTCTTTCCAGAGCTTAAAACTCAGTTCTTTTTGCGAATTTGTCAATTCTTTACCTCTTGCCATGATGATAACCTTCTTGCAAAAATACCAATTACAGAATGTTCTGTTTGTATTTTTTAGGCTAAAAATAACTACTGCTAAAATTACTGGAACATTCTAGAATATTTCACTTGAATAATTTAGAGTATTAAAACAATTTAAGTGTTTTAAAATCTGAAATTTGCATTGTACGAATACTTTTTTCACATGTTAAAATAGATAAATGGGATTTATTTCTATTAAATCCAAATTTTTTATGTTTTCTATGCATATTTAGTTATTATGCATCTGTGTACAGTTAATTATATGAAAAGTATGTTTATTCATTAGTTGGAAATACAATAAATTAAAAAGTTGTATGTGTACGAATATTTGTTTCCCCCACTGTATTTTCGCCTCACTTGGAACAATTTTATCCTTGTATATGGCGTATCTCTTCAGGCCGTGGGCAATCATGTTTCTCCACAACTTGCTATTCTTTGTAGCAATATATATCCCCTTTTTGGCCCTGACAGTTCCATTTCCTCAAAATCTCCTGCCAGGGTCAAATTCTCCATACCTCTTTCAATTGTCCAATCGGTTTGAACCGTTTCTGTATGAATGTGAATGACTTTTCCCCATTTTCCGTATGACTTCCTCATTGTTTACCTGCTCCTTCCACCGTACTCTTCTTCATAACCATAAGTCTGTTGACTCAAAAATGTTCACCTTTCACTGCCATATAGAATGTTTGATATTACATCACTGATGTATATTTTTATTTGACACCTTCCGCTTAAGATCGGCTTTACTTAGTAAATTACACCAGTATTTCTAGTTATTTTATCTTTTTATCTATCTTACAACTTTTATGTGCTTGGTACAGTCAGGACGTTGGTGATTATGGCTCTCCGCAACTTCCTATTCTTCCTAAATCTGTCTTATTTTATCCCTCCCAGTCACTGGTGTGTCATCCTTTTCGTTAGATAGGTTAATTAGTTTCTCTCTCTCTCTCTCTCTCTCTCTCTCTCTCTCTCTCTCTCTCTCTCTCTCTCACTCTCTCTTACCGTCAGTATGTCCTGTGAATACCAATTTCTCCAAACCGTCTTTCTTCGTTAGGTGTCCTAGAAATTTCAGCTGCTTTTTTCTTGTTTTCGTAGGTACAAGTGTCCTTTTCGCAGCCATTTTCCTTAAATGTCATCGTTGCTCCATGCTATGCTCAACATCCTTCTGTAGAACCACATATTTGTTACGTCAAGTCTCCACTTCTGTCATTTGACAGATACGAGGAATTAAAATTCGAACACTGAAAAATTGGTTTAGTCATTAGAAATAACGTCAGAGTTTATTTTAATTTTATTTTATTTAATTTTTATTTTTTATTTTTATTTTTGATGCTTTGTTAAAACCTTCAAATAAATGCAAACAATTGTCATTAATAATTGTTTAGTGCCTCAGTCCTCTTATGGGATCGACTGTCAAGTATGAAATTGAACTTAATTGCAAGAGGCTCAAGGTAACTTGATCGATATTCTTCTTTACATTTACAATAATCGAACATGAAGAATTGATTTATTTTTCTTTAGCCATTCCTTTTTCTTTGATTTTCTCTTAATTCTACATACATCTCACCCATGGCACGTACCCGTATGAATTAACCTTTACCTTGAATAAATGTAACCTTTCATTTCCTTCTATTTTCCTGTCTTTCTTTCAACAGTAATAATCATTATTTTTCTTTGCCAAACCTTTAGTTCCACTACGCTATTATCGCAACAAGAATTCCTGTAATTCTTTGTTGACCATTCCAATACTTTGTCAGAGGCGGTAAATTAAGTAAAGAGGCGCAATTGTTATTCGTCATCAAAGAAATGGCTGAAGATAGTGTGTGTATTAGTTATTTAGGAGGAAAAAGAAAGAAAAGGAAAAAACGGAAAGAGAGAAAGAAAGAAAAAAGAAACACAAAAAAAAATAAAAGCAATTAACAATAAATGAAATAGAAAGAAAAAGAAGTAGACAAAGAAAGAAAGAATTTGAAAATCAGTTGCTTAACTAAGAATCTTATAATACAAGGCATCACCACAAAAAATTGACATCCTTTTAAATGTGAATATCTAAGTAACTACATATCCCAGGCGAACGAAATTAAATCGGCTTTACGTTGAACAATCAAAGATTTACTTATCAAAATTCGAACAAGATATTCAAAGGGATGTAGATTTTATAACCAGCTTCACAAAGTTTCATAAATGTTCAATACGCGCTCCATCTGTGACACGACCCACGTCAAGTCCGTAGTCCAGCTCCTGCCAAACACGCTGTAGCGTTCCAGCATGTCAGTGATTCTCTACTTAGGTTCCTCTAGGCTTGTTAGAAGAGTAGGGATTTAGACCTGTCCTTTCACATTGCCTCATAAAACAAAAAAATCACAAGGTGTCAAGCCAGGTTAAGATGGCGGCCATTTCTATAGCCATTGGCATTATCACTGGCACGTTCGATCCATCTTCCTGGGAGATTCTCTTTGAGATATGGTTGCATAGTGAACTTAGTTATTTTGTTAACATTTAAGGTAATTTGAACGAGAATCGGATCTGCTATTAGACAAAAAAATGATGTCAGTTTTTTTTGTTTTTTTGTTTTTTTTTTGTTTTTTTTTGGCGGGAGGGCATCCTGTATAACGATATTTGCTCAGCAAAGAGATTGATTTGGAGCGCTATTTCCAATTATATATTGTCGAATATTCTCGTCCGAATATATACACTCATTTTGGATTATTCATGTATTATTTACACTATTTACATTTGGGCTTTTGCCCTCGTCTCTGTTGCTGTTATCAAAACGGCCTTCATCAGATGTATATCGATCTGGAGTAACAAGGAATTCTGAAGTGAATCCTTTATTTAATCTACGTGGGTAGACTGCTCATGTCCAGGAATATCTTGTCTAATTCTTACTTTTAAGTATTCCCAGTTATTGCACGCCTGTTTTCACCGAGTCCAAATAGATCGAACTCAATTATTATATCACTAAAAACATGACCCAAAACTTTAATCCTCTGGGCTTTTATCCTTTAAAACAGTTTGCCGTGCAGAACTTGGAGCCTTAAACCTAACCTGACTGTTGATTAATGTAATTACTGCTGCTGCCTCTCATATTTGACTGCTGCTGTTGTTAAAGAAGTTATGTTATTTGTCTTTCTTTTTTTTATGAAATGGAAATCCTTGTCAATTTTTAATCTTTCTATTTGTACCCTCTTACTTCTTTAAATAATGACCTGCATTCATACTTCTGATTGTTCTTGCAATGATTTGTTAAAGTTGTTAAGCTCAAATATTTAACGATACCATAAGGGAATCTCCAAGAGTATTTTCTAGTCGGAGAAGTGTCAAGGAAGGTATTCAATCCAAAAATTCAAATTGTTATTGAAGAATTGATGTCATTTGTTTTTCTTTCTTTATGAAGTGGAAATCATCGTCAGTTTTGAATCTTTCTATTTGTACCCTCTTACTTCTTTAAATAATGACCTGAATTCATACTTCTGATTGTTCTTGCAATGTTTTGTTAAAGTTGTTAAGCTCAAATATTTAACGATGCCATGAGAGAATCTCCAAGATTATTTTGTAGTTCAATCATTAAATTAAAAATTGTGATTGATCAAAATATTCGATTTGTTCTATTCTATTGTTAGTTATTGTTCTTAATTCCTTCTTTTACCTAATTATTATTATTATTATTATTATTATTATTATTATTATTATTATTATTATTATTATTATATTCGGTACATAACTCTTATGACAGAATAGCGTTTTCTTATAATACAGTGTTAATTAAGGTGCTTAATTCATAAATGAAACTTCAAGCTTTACAGCGAAGCTAATGGGACTGGAAAACCTATCAGATTTATTAGCAGAAGGTAAAATATTAACAATGGAAAAAATAGTGAACAATCCTCATGTATGTCATTGAGTGCCGGAAAATCTCCTCAAAGATGAAGAACAGACGACGCAAGAATACAAACACGGTTATTGTAACTATTTACATTTAAATGGTGTAAATAGTTACAATAAACCTGTTTGTATTCATTAGGTATTCAGTTCTTTGATCGTGTCATTATCAATCCAGTCTCTCAGATCATTGCTAATAAAGTGAGTTCTTTCATGGGTACGTATTTCTATGTAAGTCCTTTATATTAATCTGTTCTGTATAGGCTGCAGCATCACCACATTATGACTACAGCCTCATCAGACTAGGAGTTGCTGCTGGGATTTCCGTAGCAAAGAGATTTTTTTACTGAGTAGAGTTGCTAGCTCAAACCCCAACCTCTTTGGAATTCAGAATTGTCTTTCTCCTAGACTAGATGCCAATCAAGACTAGAGATCCCAGCCTTCAACGCTATTAAACTCTAACTAGAGAATGAAAAAGTTGGATTAATACCGTATTTGTACGAAAGCAAACGCAACTGCCTCGACTGGGATTTGAATTCGATACGCCAGTCTTATTTTTCCGCGCCGATGACAAATACATGGCCAGCACATTCTCACGGTATAGGGTACCCAGGCTTATAACCCTGTGTTAGACCAAGTGAAACGGAATAAATATCTTTTAAGAATATACATAACAAAGCTAGACAAGCAGGCCATGACTTATAAGGAATTTGAACCTCTTTGTTTTTTTATTAAGCTAAGCTTATAGAAAATGGCTTTAATGAACGCCTAAATATTAAAGTTCCGATTTGGTTTAGTCAAAATTGGTACATAACATGAAATATTGGTAGCACCAATATAGAAAACAATTTGAACGCATCAGAAAATCTAACTTGAAATATAAAATTATTTTAATGGTGTCTCTTCTGGACTTAGGCGTTCACTGATTCCCATTTTTATGCTGCGGTCTCTTATGAAAGTTAGTGGAGTAGTTAGGAAAGATAGTGGAGTAGCTTCTATGGATATGGATCTGCGGCAGTGTAATGGGGTGGAGTGGGGTGGACTCAGGAAGAGATATCGGCGAGCCAAGTTCAAATTGCGACCGACTCTGTCATATTTATCTTATCACAAAGAATCTTAGGAAAAGTATGAACGCATCTCTTCTCCTTCACCCCCAAATATGGGTTAAATACTAGCGCAGACACTGAGTCTTATATCTATGGTTGGCAACCAGTCTGCAGAAGGATAACCCTGCCAAGGTACAAATTATACAGCCGTTGAAAAAATTAAAGTTAAGTCTTTTAAAATAAAGTTTCCAGAAGATTATCCAAATATTTAGCTTTCAAAATGTGACAGTTATGGAGACGCAGTCAGCAGCAGATAGAGGCTTAGACTCTCAACTTTTTAATAAAACAAGACCGACTCTTATCAGGCTTTAGTACATTGGACCTTTCTGTCTAAAAGCCTATACTGTAATAATATAGCTGCATCCCAAAGTAAACTTGGTGTGGACCGCAAAGCGGGAGCAGTGAAGAATATCAGCAAAATTATTATGAAGTCGTTAAATTAGAGAAAAGAGCGAATCGGGTGTAATTGCCTGATGACGCTGTGTTTTCTGGTCATAAGAGTGCAGGTCACTGAGTGCAAATTCCGACGATCAATACGCGTGGGAAAAAGGGGGTGTGCTGGGAGGCAGAATGAAAGGAAAGGTGAAAAATGAAGTGCAATGTGATAGTAAACAAGAATCCTTACACTGCTCACATTTCTCTATCAAAACAAACACGCACACCCACACACGTGTGTGCGTGTGTGTGTATGTCACACACTTCCAAAATGCGGATGTGACCAAATGACCAAACAGAATATATATTTTTTGAAGGCTTTTCTGATCCGGGTGCGTATTCACTTGTTTACACACACACGCATACATATATATATATATATATATATATATATATATATATATATATATATATATATATATATATATATATATATATATATATATATGGGGTGGGTAGATAAGATTGTGGACAGAAAACAAGATTATATGGTGACAACCTGTTCAACGCTTCAATGCAATCTTCAGACCAACACGATCAATTTGCCACGCTCTCTGCCCCTCATACACGCACGAGCAGACACAGACACACACGCACACGCACACGCACACGCACACACTCACACACATATATATATATACATGCACACACACAGACAACTTTGATTAAGAAGAACCAACCAATAATTTTGCTATAATTTTTTAATTTTCAAGTAAGTTGCTGAGTATATATATATATATATATATATATATATATATATATATATATATATATATATACACATATGTGTGTGTGTGTGCGCGCGCGCGCGTGTTCTGTTTATACGTTAAGGAGAGTCCATATTTTCTACAAAATTTCTCGTAATTAATACAGTTTAATTAAACAAAACAGATCATTTACATAAATAAATTATATGTATAAAAATAACGCATACCCAGAAAATATATTAAATAACTGCGGACTTAAGACATATATATATATATATATATATATATATATATATTACTTCAAGCCTTATTATAGTGGATATTCGTGTATTTGAAATGACTCCAATATATATATATATATATATATATATATATATATATATATATATATGATATTGAGCGCTTTCTAATAAGTACCGCGCATATAATATATAAATAATTATACATATATATATATATATATATTTATTTATATTTATATACACGCACTTTTCACATATATATATATATATATATATATTTCAACAGAGTGAATACAAAATCATATTTCTAAACAGGGAGGAAATTTTTTTAAATATGGAGATTACAAATTTTCAGTTTAGTATATGAAAAGTAAGAAAGAAAATTCAATGTATAACAATTGATTGGTGACAGTCTGTTTCATGCTTGAACCTAATCTTCACGTCATCTATCTATTTCTCTATCTAGCCCTACACTGTCAACGAAAAGAACTGTAATAAATAATTTAAAAATATATACATCCGTTACTTTAAGTTTAGGAATTCCTTCAGCAGAATATTTCAAATATAGAAATGTTGAGTTAATTTCTACTATCAGTATTTGTGGCGTAGAAAGTGTTTTCCCACCCATATATATATATATATATATATATATATATATATATATATATATATATATATTAGGTTGGTGCAAAAATAATGACGTAATAATGTCGTTTTTTGACGTTAAAAAATATGTCAAAAAACGACATTATTCCGTCATTATTTTTGCACCAACCTAATGTATATATATATATATATATATATATATATATATATATATATATATATATATATATATATATATATAATGTGCAGCAATCCCACTGGACTCTTTGACCAACGTTTCCCACGCAGTAGTTAGCCGTACTATTAAATGTCTGAAAGAGAAGATAAAGGTCGCTATTTTGAGGATCTCTTGTGATTATGGAGTGGAAATGTAACTTGTATTAATCTCGTGATGTCTGAATAAATTTTGTGTTACAATAAGGGAGCATACATTTTTGTCGGACCGTGTATATGAATACATTTTGCGTTTTATTTATGCCCATGTGTGCGCACACGTATTTTGAAGATAGTGTTTGTATGCGTTTGCATGTTTGTGCGTGTTTGCGACGGTGTTTTTATAAAAGGATAATGAAAAGTAAAAGAAGAAACTAAAAAATATATTTTTCAAATATCTTGTGAGTAAAGAATAAAAATAATAGAAATGAAATGATCTTATTACTTTTCATACCGGGACTGCGCAATGTAACATTTTAAAATCGTCCATATTGTATAAGTACCCGGATGTAAATTCAAATTTATTTCTTCCAAAGTATCATTTCTATTTTCTAAGTTGGACCAGAGGTCCCTTTAGTTTGGGGCCTGAGGCCTAATTAGCCCTCCACAGGACCTAGCTTAAAAGTTTTATTACCTGTTAGCTTAAAAGGCAATAGATGATAAAAGAAATAAAAAAAGTATATAAATAAGTGTCGATAACAATTGTTTACAAAATGCATTTGACATATTGGCAATGTTTGTTTCGCTCTTTATTCTTAATAAAAAAACAATATTTTTTATTTTCATGTTTTTTTTTAATATATAGAAATCTAAAATGATATCAAACAGAAAAGTGTGATATATTAATTAACATCTTAAAATGTTAAACTGAATATGTTAGCACCTTTCCCCGAAATTTCCAAAATAAGTTTTGAAACGGAAATTAAGTGAAAAAATGCATACAATGGCTGAACAATCGGTTCTTTTCTATTTTTTTAATATCATGAATAATTAAAAATCTTAGTGAAATATTTGTACGACATTGAGATTTTACTGGATATGATACAACTTGAAAAAAAATGTATCGTGATGGCTGTATTACAGGTAGAGGGTTGTATTATATTCAATGATGTTAATTCGTTTCCTCTTTTTAGCTTCAGAAACATGGTGGTCCTGCTATACTCAAATCCTGTAATACACCAAAAAGTACGTTAAGCTTATATATGCATTATGTATTTTCGGGTTAATCGGCATACATCCACTTTTTGTAGCGTTCAATAAACTATTTAATAATGAAAATGAGAACATTTTTGGCATAATTTCTGTTTAAAAAATTACAAAAAAAATAATAAATATTGCATTTTTAATTGGAGATTATGCAGTCAAATAAAACAATGAATATCTGTGAAGAGTTAAACAAATATACGGTTGCTTGCAAAACTTGAATCGCAATAATTGCGTCCAAAATACCAAGCAATGAAACGGAACGAAGAGTCAACCAAAAGGAATGACAAGCAATATTTTTTTTACGGAGAAAATAAATAGAATAAGGATTGGAGTTTGAAGTCTTCTTCTTTTCATTTATTAAAGTGAGGTCACCAAGTGCAGTCAATATTTGCTTGAGAGAAGAATTTTGAGGAATGACAGTTATTAATTATTATAAACACAAAAATGCCTTTTGTAAAATATTTGAATGAATAAAAATTTCGCAAACACTTCCAATTTTAGTTTTTAACATTACATTAGCATATACACATGCGTGTGTGTGTTTGCATGAGTATGTATTTTTATTTGTATGCGTGATTCCATGTGTATGCATATTTGCATGTATACATTCATGTTCATTTCAATGTAACGAATAAGAAACATTTTTTTAAGTTTCTTTCAATTTTTCTAGTGTCCGTATAGATTTTCCCTTTTAAGGACTAAGAGTGTGTCCCTTGTGCGTCGCATTCAGTTAAACATTTATAAAAGAAGGATTTCTTCCCAAATGTATAATATAAAAACACGCCCATACACACCAGTCGAGACAAAAAACATTGCTTTGTATATATATATATTTATATATATATATATTTATATATATATATATATATATATATATATATATATATATATATATATATACTAATATATAATATATATATAATATATAATATATATCCTAATATATATGTATATATATATATATATATATATATATATATATATATATATATATATATATATATATATATATATAGTATAAAATATTGCGCAATGGGTAAATTTATTATGACTAGATATAATTAATATTAGTATATATATATATATATATATATATATATATATATATATATATATATTCCACCTCATCCGTGGGGAGATTGTCCAGCATTCACTGCCATATAAGAGGATTAATATCACATGGCAACCAGGCACCATTTTCTTTATTTCTAACGAAATTCTTCCTTTTCTCAGCATTTTGCTTAGCTTTTGGAACGCCTCTTTTGATAGTCCTATGCGTACTTTGGATCTCGATGTCACATTTTCCGCCCTCTGTTAAAATGCTTCCCAGATAATTAAATTTCTACACCTGCTTGACGTTTATATCTACCAATTGTGACTTGCATCTTGGTGGATAGTAAGAATTCCATGAACGAAGCGATTAAGCAACAAAGAAGGTTTAAATAAAATGGCAACAGAAAGAACACTTATAGACTCAGAATATGGAAAAGACAGCTGAAATGTCTTGGACACCTGATGAGAGAGGAGTGTTTGGATAACACTTAGAATATGGAAAAGACAGCTGAAATGTCTTGGACACCTGATGAGAGAGGAGTGTTTGGATAACGCTAAGAATATGGAAAAGACAGCTGAAATGTCTTGGACACCTGATGAGAGAGGAGTGTTTGGATAACGCTAAGAATATGGAAAAGACAGCTGAAATGTCTTGGACACCTGATGAGAGAGGAGTGTTTGGATAACACTCAGAATATGGAAAAGACAGCTGAAATGTCATGGACACCTGATGAGAGAGGAGTGTTTGGATAACACTTAAGAATATGGAAAAGACAGCTGAAATGTCTTGGACACCTGATGAGAGAGGAGTGTTTGGATAACACTAAGAATATGGAAAAGACAGCTGAAATGTCTTGGACACCTGATGAGAGAGGAGTGTTTGGATAACACTCAGAATATGGAAAAGACAGCTGAAATGTCTTGGATACCTGATAAGAGAGGAGTGTTTGGATAACACTCAGAATATGGAAAAGACAGCTGAAATGTCTTGGACACCTGATGAGAGAGGAGTGTTTGGATAACACTCAGAATATGGAAAAGACAGCTGAAATGTCTTAGACACCTGATGAGAGAGGAGTGTTTGGATAACACTCAGAATATGGAAAAGCTGAAATGTCTTGGATACCTGATGAGAGAGGTGTGTTTGGATAACACTCAGAATATGGAAAAGACAGCTGAAATGTCTTGGACACCTGATGAGAGAGGAGTGTTTGGATAACACTCAGAATATGGAAAAGACAGCTGAAATATCTTGGATACCTGATAAGAGAGGAGTGTTTGGATAACACTCAGAATATGGAAAAGACAGCTGAAATGTCTTGGACACCTGATGAGAGAGGAGTGTTTGGATAACACTTAGAATATGGAAAAGACAGCTGAAATGTCTTGGACACCTGATGAGAGAGGAGTGTTTGGATAACACTCAGAATATGGAAAAGACAGCTGAAATGTCTTGGGCACCTGATGAGAGAGGAGTGTTTGGATAACACTCAGAATATGGAAAAGACAGCTGAAATGTCTTGGATACCTGATAAGAGAGGAGTGTTTGGATAACACTCAGAATATGGAAAAGACAGCTGAAATGTCTTGGACACCTGATGAGAGAGGGGTGTTTGGATAACACTCAGAATATGGAAAAGACAGCTGAAATGTCTTGGACACCTGATGAGAGAGGAGTGTTTGGATAACATAATACTCACAGGGCATATTGAAGGCAACAGAGATAGGAGAAGGCAGCGAGCCATATACCTGACGAGTTTGTGTGAATGGATGAAGGAACAGGGCTGGGAAAAGACAGAAAAACTACACACGAGATAGGAAATTATGGAGAACCATGATCGCTTATACCGTAAAGGGACACGCCACGTAGAGGAAGATACATATGTTCATATATATATACTAAACTAAATCCACAAATCTATAAATTGAAGCATAATATTTCATATCAAATTTCAACGAATAAAAGGTGAATTTTGATCTGAAACTTCCAGTGTATAATGTTTCATTCATGTAATCAGAGTTTCTCTTGGAATTAAGTCCATTGACAATGAATGAAATTATATTTTAAAATAAATATTTGTGTTGTGAAATAATTTTGTACGTTTATTGATATACGTACATATTCACCATATTCACCACAGATTTAAATGTATTAAAAAGAAAGAGATTATATTGAAAAATAAACAGTTATTGTGTAGAATAAATGCTTTTTGTCATTAAGCTATTGACATATCTACGTTCGCACATGCCTGTATATAGATACATGTTTACATGTATATGTAAATAAATATATATAAACAAAAGAGAAAATAAAAAAATCAACATTTTCTCACTTTTGTTTATTAGCTATTAAATTATCAATAAATTAATAAATTATTAAATTACTTCACTTAGCAGCCTCCATAGTTTAAACTGATTTTCACAGTTAGCTTGAGGACTATTTATGACCGTTCTTAAATTTTGGAGACTTAACGATATTTTTTTTTTTGTTTTTTTGTTTATAAATACATGTTGTAAGATAAAATCCTTACATTTGCCTTGACTAATTCCATCAGAGGATGAAACGCGTCGTTAAAGAAAAGTTTTCTTTTTGTCTTTATTCGTATTGTCTTGTTACAGATATATATTTTTATATATCTGTATTTTTACATGCACATTATCATACGTACATATGGAAAATAACGTATACACTGAAATATCAAGTAAAAAAGAAATGTTTCCAAGCGAAATTGCTTTAAAATATAAAATAAAAAACAACTCAAAGATCGGGAGAATCTCATTTTCTGTTCTGTGGAATTCAAAGGATTTGCTCTGTATTTTTTCGCAACCATTTTGAGTTTTTTGCTTCGGTTTTCAGATGGAAATCTCACATGGTGAAGACTATACGAAGACATTTCTCCTCTCGTGCTTGTTCTATAGATATTTTAAATAATTTTGTGAAAAGTAGTGCCACCTGGTGAGAACTATGTATTTACAGAAGAAGAGAAATATAATTTTACCTTACGACATGCAGAAAAAATGTCTCATAATGAAACAAAGCAAAACAATATTTTGAATTGATTTCACACCACACGCCTTGGACAACACTAACCTATAGATTGTTATAATAAATCCGATTTTTCTGCAAATAACTCCAAAATATAACGAATAGTTTGAATTGATTTTATGACTGAATACTTTACAAAATTCTACAAATTTGCAAAGTGTAAGGTGCTTCTGAATATTTGTTGTTTTGTTTTTTCTTTTTTTTTCTTTTTTTTTTTTTTTGTCTTTTAGTTCTTTCAAAATTTCGCTAATCATCTGCGCGAAACGCTGTCAAGCAGCCCACTGTTATTCAAGGACATTTGCAAAGAGGAAACCTAGTCGATTATAATGGCTAAAAGATTCTTGGCAGAATTAGGATCAGCTGAAATTATTGGTTACCTGACAAATCTGTATTTTCGAAAAAACACAAAAGCTTTTCCATCTGTACACAGTTTTGAATTGTTTATTCATCAATGAATCAGCGATCAGACCACCTACCAAGATACAAATATTTTTTACAGACAGATAATTTAGTATGCATAACTCAAGTGAAAACCCCAAGAAAATCAGAGACGTTTACGCGAATTATTACCGTAAGGTTTAATGGGGGTGCTACAAGAAAGAGAATATTTTCAGTCTACATTTTCTCATTATAGATATTAATATCCTTGACATATTATATCCGTGATATAGTTACGCCTTAACGACAGAATTGCAAACATGTATTGTTCACAAAGAGATTTTCTATACCTATGTGTACATACTTGCCATTAATTTGTCCCACACAGAGAAATTATAATATTAACAAGCAGTGTGAACAAGCAAAAGGCGAGAGGGTCTTACTTGTAATATTTCCCGAAGAGAAAACGGGCAGGCCGGTGGTATATTCTATATGTTTCTGGTAGCATCATGGGGTTTCTCGGTTTGCCCTACCACCGTGGGTCTAAGACGTTTGTTTTCTTCGCGGTCTGTATAGCAACTGGAGTTCGTCAACCCATGAATTAGTGTCAATCACCGATCGGTAAATGAACTTCGTAAATACATGTTTCCCAAAAAGTGATAATTGTCTTTGCATCCCTAAGGGCCTCATGAATACAGTACATATACTATGTTTCCAGACTTAAATATCCAAATGTAATAAAGACTATATTGCTTGCCACACATTATTAATTTTCATTTTTGCGAACAGAGCCGGTGCAACTGTTCCATTGATTATTTTTAGTTCTATATATATATATATATATATATATATATATATATATATATATATATATATATATATGTGTGTGTGTGTGTGTGTGTGTGTGTGTGTGTAAATGATAATAGGAAAACTGTAGTTATTGCCGACGCGTTTCGCCCAATGAAACGCGTCAGCAATAACTACAGTTTTCCTATTGTCATTTATATTTATAATGTCTTTTCTACAGAGAAATTTTCATATATATATATATATATATATATATATATATATATATATATATATATATATATATATATATATATATATATATATATATATATATATATATATATATATATATATATATATATATATATATATATATATGTATGTATATATATATATATATATATATGTATGTATGTATATATGGCGTTAGTTCTAATATATATTATGACCTTGAATAAGTTCTCCCTGATTTTTCATGTAAAATTATGTTTTATTTACAAAAATTAGTATGAAACACGTCACTGAAAGTATTGTCCATCGCTAGCCACTACTTTTTCCCATCTTTCTGGCAGTATTTGAATTCCCCGTCAGAAAAAAAACGCCTTTCGAGGTTAACCATTTTTTTTTTTTTTTTTTTGCACCTTCATAAGAATGAATGTGCTGTTCAGCCCCATCATGTGCCATCGATCGGAACAAGTGATAATCGGTCGGGGCAATGCCTGATGAATACGGTGAGTGGGGTAGGTTTCCAAGTCATTTTGCATCCGTTCTGAAGCATGTGGCCGAGCGTTGCCATGTTGCAAAATCACTTTGTCATGTCTCTGTTCGTATAGCGACCGTTTTCTTTCAATGCTCAACTCAAACGCATTAATTGTATTCGATAGCAATATCCCGTGATGGTTTTGGTCGGTTTGAGCAGTTCATAATAAACTACACCCAGCTGACCCCACCAAATGCAGACCAAAAGCTTTGAACCATGGATATTCGGCTTTGCCGCCGATGTTGATGCATGACCTGCCTTACCTCATGATCTTCTACACTTAGGGTTATCGTAGTGTATTCGCTCCTCCTAGCCAGTCACGATACGATGCAAAAAACTTTCCTTTACCGCCGTTGAAGGAACTATGCACACGTGACAAGAGGTCGTGCGATGTCTCTCGGTTTCAACTCATACATCACCCAATGTCCTTGCTTTTGAATCATTCCTAATGCTTTCAAAAGTTTTGAAACTGTTGTGTGATCAACTCCTAATGATTTTGCAAGTTCAGCTTGCGACTGACATGAGTCTTCATGAAGTAACACCTCCAATTCTTCGTCTTCAAACTTTTTCAGTGCGACAAAGCGTTCTTTATCTTCAAAATGAAAATCATTAATTTTGAAGCTTCTAAACCAATCTCTGCATGTTGTTTCCGACACAGCATGGTCGCCGTGTCTCAACAAGAATTCTGTGTGCCTTAGCTGCAGATTTCTTTTGAATAAAGCAGTGCAGCAATATTCCCCACAAATACACTTTCTTTGGCACGAAATCCGACATGTTTAAACTTATGAAAAATAAAGTTGTTTACACGTCGGCGAAATAACATACACTGATTTTCAAGTTTGCTTATAGGACTTCCTTAGAGATGTGTTACCATCTGAAAGTACACGCACAAAGTTCTAGGAATGCCATCTGTTGGTAAACAGCGATAATTTATTCAAGGTCTTAATATAGTTGTAGTATGTGTCGATTCGTGTCTTACAGGAGGTCTGAGTCTGGCCCAGACAGATAAATACGTGATCTACCCAAATGCGTCTAGTATGTGCAAGAGAGGGAAAAAAAGACAGTCTTTCGCATCGTCATGATGATAAAAGGTCATGTTCGGAGAAGGCTACACCCAGATATTTTTTTCCAGCAGTAGGTTGCCATTTCTTTCTGCGGTAGACCAGTTGCCATCCAAAGCTATAGAACCCGGTCTGTCCTACAGGGTATTAGCACGTAAGTGAATGTAATGGATTCGACAGGAATTTGAACACAGATCTCCGATTACTCCATCGTCCCTCCCTCGGATAAATGATACTCAACCTGTATTCACCAGCGATGGGTTATTGCCGCTTATCAGTAAAATTCCACAGGTTTTGATGTGAAAAAGTTTTCGATGCACTCTTGAATTTCGTTTTCATTCGAGAAATCTTTCCGCGTTAATACTTTTTCCAGCGATCGAAAAAAGGTAAAAATTGGTTGATGCAAAGTCAGGTGAACATGGCGGATCGGGTAGAAAAGACCGCCCCCAGTTTTGTTCTGTACTATTCTTCTTGCTGTATATGGCCTTTCGGTGTCATGAAAGTCAACAACATGGAAGTCAACGAAATTTTTCCTTTAACCCACTGTGTACACTGATATTGCCGCACATTTATCTTAAACTGCCTCGTATGATTAGTAGCTAGGATGATTCATTCGTCATCACAATTGGCTTCTCCAAAAACGGAAATTACTTATGACTCAACCTAATATAATAAATCACACGAGTATACAATAATAATGTGCATTTCCTTGGGGATGTACACACACACACACACACACACACACACACACGCACACACACGCATGCACACACACGCGCACACACACACACACGTACGCACACACACACGCGCACACACACACGCGCACACAAACACGCACACACACACGCACACACTATCCGAAAGAATCTCTTTCGTTGTTTAGTTCATAACAATCGACTGAAGACACAACAACATTTAAAGTAAATGCGGCAGCCATGGTTAGTGTAGGGGTGTGGTCGGACTCAGAGGTCATCTAGAGCAGGGTGAGGAGGACAAACCAAAATAGGAATCGGTTCAGTCAATGGCGTCATTAAAAGATTTTGACATTCTCTTTCATTGTCGGAACCATTTCTATCAAAGACGCAGGTTTCTTGCCACTAGCCAAATAGTTACAATGATAGTCGCAAAACAAGTGCGCGATGACGTCACAGGTCTCTTCGATAAGCACGTTCGCTAGCTCACGGGTCACTATCATATTTGTCGAAATATTTATTCATTTGTCTTTGTTTTGATGTATAAGATGAGAATCTTGTAGCTTATATATTAGACATGTGAGATTCCTTGGGATGATTTCTCTAACTGCGTGCATGCATACGATTTAAATCCGACATTGTGTGCCTGTGTAACAGTGTAAGTTTTGCTTTCTCTGTATTCTATGATCGAATGATTTGAATTATTCACGTTTATACACACACACACACACACACACATATATATATATATATATATAAAGATATGTGTATGATAAGAAACATACGTATACACACATATCCTTGCACGAACATTTTTTTCTCGGGTGTTATAAAAACAGTGCTCAATGTTATATAACAGAGCTATTAAGTATATATTAGTGAATACATATAATATCCCACGTCGATAGCACGACTCGGAGTTTCATGCGAATACGCAATCATCAGGTGCCGGATACTCACTGACTGTTAAACTCTTTGGATAAAATAACATTTAATGAAGTAAAAGGAAAAAGAAAATAGCATTAAATGATAGTGGATTTAAAACGAAGTTTGTATATATATATATATATATATATATATATATATATATATATATATATATATATGTGCGACATCAAATCTTTGCATTGAATAATTAGCATATAATTTTTTTAAAATCCATAGTCCTAATAAATAGTTTAAATAGCATACAAAAAAAGATAACCCTTTATGAAGTCGTCAAAAAACAAATGTTACGGCATTTTTTTAATATATACACAATGCTCTTTCAGAAAAAATAAAATAATAATTAAATCTCCATCGACACGTAAACCAGACTAGACGAAATCATCTTCCGTTTTAAATTTAGACACCCCAACCTTACCCTGACTTGACATCTATGAATGTAACTCTATACTGGTACAAATTATTAACACCCAACACCCCTCCCTATTTAAACAATCGCCCTGGCCTTTACCATGGAAATTTTGATTTCAATAATGAATATGCTATTAAAACACGTAAATTTCAGAAATAAGTTATTCCCAAAAAAATTTCGCTTGAAGATGGAACAGAGCTTACTTTAATTCAATTTAATTCAAGTAATTATATTGAAGTTTTCGGTTCTTGTTTTGAAACATGAGAACTCTTATGTAGCGTGTTGGAATCATATTTTTAAATAAATAATTATATATATATATATGTGTGTGTGTGTGTGTGTGTATACATATATCTTAACAATATATACTAAAAGACAAATAGAAAAATAATATGGTTCGATCTATGTTGATTTAAATGCTGTAAAATGTACGTCATCTTTAAGACAAACATTTTCACAAATCACATAAAATAAACGAAATATTTAAAAGAAAGCCCATCAAAATTAGTTCAAGATGTATAGAAAAATCATAAAAACACAACAACCAAATGCTAAATATAAAAACAGTAATGAAAAGGTAATTGCAGAAATAAAACGAAATATCCGCTACAGGGACTGACGGGTTTATTTTTCACGGCTTATCAACGTTCTGTAAGTTTTTTTTTAATATCAGAAAATATTCCTAGATTGTAAAAACTTGGGAAGATAATAAAAATTTAGTGATACAAGTCTTACTAATTAACCCATAACTGGGGAAAATACGTGGTAGATTGCTAAGTTTCCCCAAGGGTATTTGCGCTTATGTGCATATAACACAATCGACTAGAATTGGAACACAGTTCTTCGATTTTCAATTCGGAGCTGATATCCATGTCACCATCCGCACATCCGCGCTTTCTGCACAGGCGGTGTTTCAGTGGAATATGACCATATGTCCCCACTATAGGGAAACAGTAGGGAGGAAAAACATACGGTGAAAGTGATAACAAAGGAAAGATTGGAGGAGGATATATATCGGAGTAACTGGGAAAGAATTTGTAGAATGAGTGGACATGGTTAAATGCAAATAAATGGTAGAAAAGTCCAACAAACAAAATTGATAAAGTCTGCAATAAACGAAAAGAAGAGAAAAGAACAGGGCAAAAAAATAATATAAAGCAAGCAAACAATATATGCAAGGTGTTATGGTCCAGTTACTTGTACCACTGTGATAGTCCAAGGTAGAACCAATAAAGAAGAACTCGAACACAGGTATGGAATAACACAGGTATATTACAGGAATATATACAGAGAGGTAGAAAGTGTTAGTACGAACAATCAGGTTTAGTAGTAATTGTCTGGATGCGACTCTGTTTCGGACTGCCTCTGACTCGACTGACTGACTCGCTGGCTCTGACTGACTGACTGACTGACAGACTCCTGACGGACTTCACTCCAGTCTTCAGACTTCACTCCAGACTTCGGACTGAAGGGTATTTAGTCATCCCCCACCTCCACGAGAGCATCATGTGGTACATGGCCGGTTTAACGTGGGATCTCCGAGCCCGTGGGCTCGGCCAAAAATATACCCTTTGAACCCGTATAAACGGGTTTAGGGTCGGTTTACCTACCCGAAAGAGACTCCGCCCTTCGGCGTAACCTCGTTCGGGTTCCTCCCCGCCCGAAGTCAGAGAGTTCAACAGATCAGCCGATCAGCCGGTCGCCCGACTTTGGACTGAACGGTATTTAGTCACCACCCCACTCGAGGGCATCATGTGGCACAAGGCCAGTTTAACGTGGGATCTCCGAGCCCGTGGGATCTCCGAGCCCGTGGGATCTCCGAGCCCGTGGGCTTGGCCAAAAATATACCCTTTGAACCCGTATAAACGGGTTCAGGGTCGGTTTACCTCCCCGAAAGAGACTCCGCCCTTCGGCGTATCCTCGTTCGGGTTCTTCTCCGCCCGAAGGCAGAGAGTTCAACCGATTAGCCGGTCAGCCGGTCGTCCGATTTCAGACTGAACTCTCTGCTTCCTCGTGAGGCGCAGTATTATTTACGTATGGAATAGTCCATTATGTTATTATGGGTAAGGTTTCATAAAGCAAGGCAATAAGGCAAAGCAACAGTAATATGGCAAAAAGTGCACAAACTAAGAATTGGAGTTGACATACAAGAGCAAGTTCAGGTTAACGAACACAGCGTTCTGACTTCAAGCAAGACAGAACGGAATTGAGTCCTATGAAACTGAGAACTAACAGAATTCAAGGAAAGATAAGCAAAATATTTGTTGGCATTCAAATGTGAAAGAGATAAGATTGTTGTCAAAATATATATGAGAACTAAAAATGGAAGAGAGTAACCGTGAGTAGAATGACCTTCCACGCTTCATGCCGGGGTCGGATTATCATTTATCATTTGCATCTCTGTCCTCGGGCAGAGTGCGATTCAGTTGTGGCTCTGTCTGCAGACTGAGCCGTAGCTGAAGAAAATAAAATACTGTGAGGTACCTGGTCCCGGGGAATAGCTGCCAGCGGCTACAGCCCATCACCCTTGCACTAGAGAGGCGAGACGGTAGTCATACTGATGCCAGAGCACCCGACGGCTGCGAGGACTGGAAAACTTTTGTCCCTGGCCCGAGTGTAAACGCTCGGGTTCCCCACATTCAACCTGACCTCATATCACATCTCAACTTGGGTAAATACTATTGTGAATAGAATGATATATTAATAAAATAACAGTTAAAGTTAAGTATAGGCAAAATTCATTCTCCTTTCTTTCACCTTTCCCAAGGGCATTAACACATATGTGAATGTAATGGATTCGACTGGAATTCGAGTTCGAATTATAGGTGAATCCATTATATTCTCTTACGTGTTAATGGCCTTGGGAAAGATATGAATCCTCTTCTTCTCCCCTACCTATGGCCTTGGAAGGCAATTCGTCTACTACAGAAAGAAATTGCAACCTACTGCAGGAAAAAATCTGCCTCGTTAGTCATGTAACGAAAGATACATGATCGCCTAAGCGTGTATCACGGATGGCACATAACTGACAGACAAAAATTGCAATCTGTACATGGAGGAGGAACCAAAAAAAAGACTATAGAATTTCAGGAGGTTGATAGTTTAATAAATAAAAGAAATTAAATTATTTCGAACAGTCGGCAGGGTGATGTACTGCATTAGAAAAACAGGAAGTGAACGATAGATTTTAGTAGGATTCAAAATAAACAAATTCATTTGTATAAACAGCGTGGTATGAAACTGCTGCGAATTTATATAACTAAATAAATTTCTTATTTTTATGTGTATTAAAAGCTTTTTTTACAAGTATTTAAAACGATCCCTCCAATATACGTAAAAAATAAGAACATATGTATATAATTAGTCGTGAAAACATTGTTGTTCCGATCATACAACACGGGTTCAAATATCTCCAAGTACGTTATCTGATAAAATCAGCGTATGAAGAATATATATATATATATATATATATATATATATATATATATATATATATGAATAAAAAGAGATAAGACGATAAAGAGACAAGATATAGCCAATGCGTTTCGTCCTCGGACATTACCTAAAAAGAGTTTTTTTTTCCGCTTGTCTCTTATATATATATATCTGCCACTTTACGCGTTATCTGAGTAAACACCTTGTATATATATATATATATATATATATATATATATATATATATATATATATATATATATATAATATAGGGGCGAAGGTTTCGTGCAGGACCATCGACACTTTTTGAAGGGCCGAATACAGAGACCTGGTGCACTACGGGTCACAAGCTCCCCAAACGGACCCCCGCAGGTTTTGAATTCAGAGTTATCCTACACCTAGAAGAGTTGCCATCCAAGGCTATAGAACCCAGTCTGTCCTGCTATTTACCCATAGCTGGAGGAAGGATTCATACCTTTGCCAAGGGTATTAGCACCTAAGTGAGTGTAATGGATTCGACTGGAATTCGAACTCAGCTCTCCGATAACTCAAACCAAGCCGATATCCCTTACTCCACCGTGCCTTTTATATATATATAAATTATATTGATTGATATATATATATATATATATATATATATATATATATATATATATATATATATATATATATATATATATATATATATATATATATATATATATATATATCAATTTAAACGTTGCCTTTTATTGTTACTCATACTATTTATATATAAACAGAGCGTCTACTCAGATATGAGTTTATTTATATATTAAACAGTATATTTATTTATCTTCGTCTACTGTCCTTAATATTCGAAAACTGACTGAGTCAGCCACAAATAAATGTTGCTGATCAAGCAAGTGCCTTTAAGCGTAATTCTTGCAGTCATATACTCACGAAAGTTCATATATACTCAGTTTGCTATCCAAACGTAAACAAGGCAATTGCTAAAGAAGTACAGGATTCTTTATTTATCAATCTAACATATATTTATCACTTTAAACGTTATTATTAGTGGATACTTGTATTTGAGTAGACGCTTTGTTTATTTATCAAACAGTATATTTATTTATTTTCGTCTACTGGCCTGAATATTCGAGAAATCATACAGTCTCCTGCAGGATTCGTACTTGCGTTCCTCTAAAGGAAACCGTCATTAGATCTGACGTGATTTGGACTCTCGGCTACAGAGTGTGACAATGACCAAGTTGAATAATGTCTTTAAACACAGATTTTTCTCTGATTTTGATTCTTACCCTAACGTAAACAAAGTAATTTCGAAAGAAAGGGATGATTTTTTTTAAATTTATTAATCTGCCAATCATTTTATTACTTAACCGTTACATTTAATGGATACTCGTGTTTGAGAAGACGCTCCGTTTATTTATTAAACAGTATATATATTTATTTTCATTTACCGGCATACATATCAGAGAATATCTTATTAAAGTAAAACAGACTCTCTTCGAAAAGACATGAACTGCGTCCCACTCGATCTATCTATCTCTCTCTCTCTCTCTCTATATATATATATATATATATATATATATATGTGTGTGTGTGTGTGTGTGTGTGTGTTTGGGAGTGTGTGTGTGTGTGTGTGTGTGTGTGTGTGTGTGTGTGTGTGTGCAAACTCTACTGAAAGTATATATTGGCATTGGGATTTCAGAAACTGAGGATGTCTCCCGCCTGAGTTCAATTAGTCAATGTTTTCCAAGATATATTCATTTTCTTATTTACTGTTCTTCTCTGCTGACCCAAATAAATTAATTCTCCCACAGTCTTTTGCATTTTAACAGATGTGAAAAGTTTTTTTTTCATCTATATAAACCAGCTTTTATTTCCATGTGAGTCTGTTTCTTATATGGATATGGTATGTTTGCTTCTCAGATGTATAATATTCAAAGTACGATCATCTGCCCTGCTTACTTAAATATGCTTTATTACTAGTAGTATTAATAGGATTCAAACTTCTTAGATGAAGCATTGTCAATTATTATTCATTTTGGACTAGTATTTCTTTCATCTTATTTCTCTTTCTTTTTATTCAAGGCTTATTCTTTATTTCTCATCTGCCCTGTTTACTTAAATATGCTTCATTAATAGTAGTATTAATAGGATTCAAATTTCTTATATGAAGCATTGTCAAGTATTATTCATTTTGTACTAGTATTTCTTTCATCTTATTTCTCTTGCTTTTTATTCAATGCTTATTTCTCATCTGCCCTGTTTACTTAAATATGCTTCATTAATAGTAGTATTAATAGGATTCAAATTACTTATATGAAGCATTGTCAATTATTATTCATTTTGGACTAGTGTTTCTTTCATCTAATTTCTCTTGCTTTTTATTCAAGGCTTATTCTTTATTTCTCATCTGCCCTGTTTACTTAAATATGCTTCATTAATAGTAGTATTAATAGGATTCAAATTACTTATATGAAGCATTGACAATTATTATTCATTTTGGACTAGTATTTCTTTCATCTTAGTTCTCTTGCTTTTTATTCGAGGCTTATTCTTTATTTCTCATCTGCCCTGTTTACTTAAATATGCTTCATTAATAGTAGTATTAATAGGATTCAAATTTCTTAGATGAAGCATTGTCAATTATTATTCATTTTGGACTAGTGTTTCTTTCATTTTGTTTCTCTTGCTTTTTATTGGAGGCTTATTCTTTATTTCTCATCTGCCCTGCTTACTTAAATATGCTTTATTACTAGTAGTATTAATAGGATTCAAATTTCTTAGATGAAGCATTGTCAATTATTATTCATTTTGGACTAGTATTTCTTTCATCTTAGTTCTCTTGCTTTTTATTGGAGGCTTATTCTTTATTTCTCATCTGCCCTGTTTACTTAAATATGCTTTATTACTAGTAGTATTAATAGGATTCAAATTTCTTATATGAAGCATTGTCAAGTATTATTCATTTTGTACTAGTATTTCTTTCATCTTATTTCTCTTGCTTTTTATTCAATGCTTATTTCTCATCTGCCCTGTTTACTTAAATATGCTTCATTAATAGTAGTATTAATAGGATTCAAATTTCTTAGATGAAGCATTGTCAATTATTATTCATTTTGGACTAGTGTTTCTTTCATTTTGTTTCTCTTGCTTTTTATTGGAGGCTTATTCTTTATTTCTCATCTGCCCTGCTTACTTAAATATGCTTTATTACTAGTAGTATTAATAGGATTCAAATTTCTTAGATGAAGCATTGTCAATTATTATTCATTTTGGACTAGTATTTCTTTCATCTTATTTCTCTTGCTTTTTATTCGAGGCTTATTCTTTATTTCTCATCTGCCCTGTTTACTTAAATATGCTTTATTACTAGAAGTATTAATAGGATTCAAATTTCTTAGATGAAGCATTGTCAATTATTATTCATTTTGGACTAGTATTTATTTCACCTTATTTCTCTTGCTTTTTATTCAATGCTTATTCTTTCTTTCTCATCTGCCCTGCTTACTTAAATATGCTTTATTACTAGTAGTATTAATAGGATTCAAATTTCTTAGATGAAGCATTGTCAATTATTATTCATTTTGGACAAGTATTTCTTTCATCTTATTTCTCTTGCTTTTTATTCAAGGCTTATTCTTTATTTCTCATCGGCCCTGCTTACTTAAATATGCTTTATTACTAGTAGTATTAATAGGATTCAAATTTCTGAGATGAAACATTGTCAATTATTATTCATTTTGGACTAGTATTTCTTTCATCTTATTTCTCTTGCTTTTTATTCAAGGCTTATTCTTTATTTCTCATCGGCCCTGCTTACTTAAATATGCTTTATTACTAGTAGTATTAATAGGATTCAAATTTCTGAGATGAAACATTGTCAATTATTATTCATTTTGGACTAGTATTTCTTTCATCTTATTTCTCTTGCTTTTTATTCAAGGCTTATTCTTTATTTCTCATCTGCCCTGTTTACTTAAATATGCTTTATTACTAGTAGTATTAATAGGATTCAAATTTCTTATATGAAGCATTGTCAATTATTATTCATTTTGGACTAGTATTTATTTCATCTTATTTCTCTTGCTTTTTATTCAATGCTTATTCTTTCTTTCTCATCTGCCCTGCTTACTTAAATATGCTTTATTACTAGTAGTATTAATAGGATTCAAATTTCTTAGATGAAGCATTGTCAATTATTATTCATTTTGGACAAGTATTTCTTTCATCTTATTTCTCTTGCTTTTTATTCAATGCTTATTCTTTATTTCTCATCGGCCCTGCTTACTTAAATATGCTTTATTACTAGTAGTATTAATAGGATTCAAATTTCTGAGATGAAACATTGTCAATTATTATTCATTTTGGACTAGTATTTCTTTCATCTTATTTCTCTTGCTTTTTATTCAAGGCTTATTCTTTATTTCTCATCTGCCCTGTTTACTTAAATATGCTTTATTACTAGTAGTATTAATAGGATTCAAATTTCTTATATGAAGCATTGTCAATTATTATTCATTTTGGACTAGTATTTCTTTCATCTTATTTCTCTTGCTTTTTATTCAATGCTTATTATTTATTTCTCATCTGCCCTGTTTACTTAAATATGCTTTATTACTAGTAGTATTAATAGGATTCAAATTTCTTAGATGAAGCATTGTCAATTATTATTCATTTTGGACAAGTATTTCTTTCATCTTATTTCTCTTGCTTTTTATTCAATGCTTATTCTTTATTTCTCATCGGCCCTGCTTACTTAAATATGCTTTATTACTAGTAGTATTAATAGGATTCAAATTTCTGAGATGAAACATTGTCAATTATTATTCATTTTGGACAAGTATTTCTTTCATCTTATTTCTCTTTCTTTTTATTCAATGCTTATTCTTTATTTCTCATCGGCCCTGCTTACTTAAATATGCTTTATTACTAGTAGTATTAATAGGATTCATATTTCTTAGATGAAGCATTGTCAATTATTATTCATTTTGGACTAGTATTTCTATCATCTTATTTCTCTTTCTTTTTATTCAAGGCTTATTCTTTATTTCTCATCTGCCCTGCTTACTTAAATATGCTTTATTACTAGTAGTATTAATAGGATTCATATTTCTTAGATGAAGCATTGTCAATTATTATTCATTTTGGACAAGTATTTCTTTCATCTTATTTCTCTTGCTTTTTATTCAATGCTTATTCTTTATTTCTCATCGGCCCTGCTTACTTAAATATGCTTTATTACTAGTAGTATTAATAGGATTCAAATTTCTGAGATGAAGCATTGTCAATTATTATTCATTTTGGACTAGTATTTCTTTCATCTTATTTCTCTTGCTTTTTATTCGAGGCTTATTCTTTATTTCTCATCTGCCTTGCTTACTTAAATATGCTTTATTACTAGTAGTATTAATAGGATTCAAATTTCTTAGATGAAGCATTGTCAATTATTATTCATTTTGGACAAGTATTTCTTTCATCTTATTTCTCTTGCTTTTTATTCAATGCTTATTCTTTATTTCTCATCGGCCCTGCTTACTTAAATATGCTTTATTACTAGTAGTATTAATAGGATTCAAATTTCTGAGATGAAACATTGTCAATTATTATTCATTTTGGACTAGTATTTCTTTCATCTTATTTCTCTTGCTTTTTATTCAAGGCTTATTCTTTATTTCTCATCTGCCCTGCTTACTTAAATATGCTTTATTACTAGTAGTATTAATAGGATTCAAATTTCTGAGATGAAACATTGTCAATTATTATTCATTTTGGACTAGTATTTCTTTCATCTTATTTCTCTTGCTTTTTATTCAAGGCTTATTCTTTATTTCTCATCTGCCCTGCTTACTTAAATATGCTTTATTACTAGTAGTATTAATAGGATTCATATTTCTTAGATGAAGCATTGTCAATTATTATTCATTTTGGACTAGTATTTCTTTCATCTTATTTCTCTTTCTTTTTATTCAAGGCTTATTCTTTATTTCTCATCTGCCCTGTTTACTTAAATATGCTTTATTACTAGTAGTATTAATAGGATTCAAATTTCTGAGATGAAACATTGTCAATTATTATTCATTTTGGACTAGTATTTCTTTCATCTTATTTCTCTTGCTTTTTATTCAAGGCTTATTCTTTATTTCTCATCTGCCCTGTTTACTTAAATATGCTTTATTACTAGTAGTATTAATAGGATTCAAATTTCTTATATGAAGCATTGTCAATTATTATTCATTTTGGACTAGTATTTCTTTCATCTTATTTCTCTTGCTTTTTATTCAATGCTTATTCTTTATTTCTCATCTGCCCTGTTTACTTAAATATGCTTTATTACTAGTAGTATTAATAGGATTCAAATTTCTTAGATGAAGCATTGTCAATTATTATTCATTTTGGACAAGTATTTCTTTCATCTTATTTCTCTTGCTTTTTATTCAATGCTTATTCTTTATTTCTCATCGGCCCTGCTTACTTAAATATGCTTTATTACTAGTAGTATTAATAGGATTCATATTTCTGAGATGAAACATTGTCAATTATTATTCATTTTGGACTAGTATTTCTTTCATCTTATTTCTCTTGCTTTTTATTCAAGGCTTATTCTTTATTTCTCATCTGCCCTGTTTACTTAAATATGCTTTATTACTAGTAGTATTAATAGGATTCAAATTTCTTATATGAAGCATTGTCAATTATTATTCATTTTGGACTAGTATTTCTTTCATCTTATTTCTCTTGCTTTTTATTCAATGCTTATTCTTTATTTCTCATCTGCCCTGCTTACTTAAATATGCTTTATTACTAGTAGTATTAATAGGATTCAAATTTCTTAGATGAAGCATTGTCAATTATTATTCATTTTGGACAAGTATTTCTTTCATCTTATTTCTCTTGCTTTTTATTCAATGCTTATTCTTTATTTCTCATCGGCCCTGCTTACTTAAATATGCTTTATTACTAGTAGTATTAATAGGATTCAAATTTCTGAGATGAAACATTGTCAATTATTATTCATTTTGGACTAGTATTTCTTTCATCTTATTTCTCTTGCTTTTTATTCAAGGCTTATTCTTTATTTCTCATCTGCCCTGTTTACTTAAATATGCTTTATTACTAGTAGTATTAATAGGATTCAAATTTCTTATATGAAGCATTGTCAATTATTATTCATTTTGGACTAGTATTTCTTTCATCTTATTTCTCTTGCTTTTTATTCAATGCTTATTCTTTATTTCTCATCTGCCCTGCTTACTTAAATATGCTTTATTACTAGTAGTATTAATAGGATTCCAATTTCTGAGATGAAACATTGTCAATTATTATTCATTTTGGACTAGTATTTCTTTCATCTTATTTCTCTTGCTTTTTATTCAAGGCTTATTCTTTATTTCTCATCTGCCCTGTTTACTTAAATATGCTTTATTACTAGTAGTATTAATAGGATTCAAATTTCTTATATGAAGCATTGTCAATTATTATTCATTTTGTACTAGTATTTCTTTCATCTTATTTCTCTTGCTTTTTATTCGAGGCTTATTCTTTATTTCTCATCTGCCCTGTTTACTTAAATATGCTTCATTAATAGTAGTATTAAGATTCAAATTTCTTAGATGAAGCCTTGGCAATTATTATTCATTTTGGACTAGTATTTCTTTCATCTAATTTCTCTTACTTTTTATTCAAGGCTTATTCTTTATTTCTCATCTGCCCTGTTTACTTAAATATGCTTCATTAATAGTAGTATTAATAGGATTCAAATTACTTATATGAAGCATTGTCAATTATTATTCATTTTGGACTAGTATTTCTTTCATCTTAATTCTCTTGCTTTTTATTCGAGGCTTATTCTTTATTTCTCCTCTGCCCTGTTTACTTAAATATGCTTCATTAATAGTAGTATTAATAGGATTCAAATTTCTTAGATGAAGCATTGTCAATTATTATTCATTTTGGACTAGTATTTCTTTCATCTTATTTCTCTTGCTTTTTATTCGAGGCATATTCTTTATTTCTCATCTGCCCTGTTTACTTAAATATGCTTTATTACTAGTAGTATTAATAGGATTCATATTTCTTAGATGAAGCATTGTCAATTATTATTCATTTTGGACTAGTATTTCTTTCATCTTATTTCTCTTTCTTTTTATTCAAGGCTTATTCTTTATTTCTCATCTGCCCTGTTTACTTAAATATGCTTTATTACTAGTAGTATTAATAGGATTCAAATTTCTTAGATGAAGCATTGTCAATTATTATTCATTTTGGACTAGTATTTCTTTCATCTAATTTCTCTTGCTTTTTATTCAAGGCTTATTCTTTATTTCTCATCTGCCCTGCTTACTTAAATATGCTTTATTACTAGTAGTATTAATAGGATTCAAATTTCTTAGATGAAACATTGTCAATTATTATTCATTTTGGACTAGTATTTCTTTCATCTTATTTCTCTTGCTTTTTATTCAAGGCTTATTCTTTATTTCTCATCTGCCCTGTTTACTTAAATATGCTTTATTACTAGTAGTATTAATAGGATTCAAATTTCTTAGATGAAGCATTGTCAATTATTATTCATTTTGGACTAGTATTTCTTTCATCTTATTTCTCTTGCTTTTTATTCAAGGCTTATTCTTTATTTCTCATCTGCCCTGTTTACTTAAATATGCTTTATTACTAGTAGTATTAATAGGATTCAAATTTCTTAGATGAAGCATTGTCAATTATTATTCGTTTTGGACTAGTATTTCTTTCATTTTATTTCTCTTGCTTTTTATTCAATGCTTATTCTTTATTTCTCATCTGCCCTGCTTACTTAAATATGCTTTATTACTAGTAGTATTAATAGGATTCAAATTTCTTAGATGAAACATTGTCAATTATTATTCATTTTGGACTAGTATTTCTTTCATCTTATTTCACTTGCTTTTTATTCAAGGCTTATTCTTTATTTCTCATCTGCCCTGTTTACTTAAATATGCTTTATTACTAGTAGTATTAATAGGATTCAAATTTCTTAGATGAAGCATTGTCAATTATTATTCATTTTGGACTAGTATTTCTTTCATCTTATTTCTCTTGCTTTTTATTCGAGGCTTATTCTTTATTTCTCATCTGCCCTGTTTACTTAAATATGCTTTATTACTAGTAGTATTAATAGGATTCAAATTTCTTAGATGAAGCATTGTCAATTATTATTCATTTTGGACTAGTATTTCTTTCATCTAATTTCTCTTGCTTTTTATTCAAGGCTTATTCTTTATTTCTCATCTGCCCTGCTTACTTAAATATGCTTTATTACTAGAAGTATTAATAGGATTCAAATTTCTTATATGAAGCATTGTGAATTATTATTCATTTTGTACTAGTATTTCTTTCATCTTATTTCTCTTGCTTTTTATTCAATGCTTATTCCTCATCTGCCCTGTTTACTTAAATATGCTTCATTAATAGTAGTATTAATAGGATTCAAATTTCTTAGATGAAGCATTGTCAATTATTATTCATTTTGGACTAGTATTTCTATCATCTTATTTCTCTTTCTTTTTATTCGAGGCTTATTCTTTATTTCTCATCTGCCCTGCTTACTTAAATATGCTTTATTACTAGTACTATTAATAGGATTCAAATTTCTTATATGAAGCATTGTCAATTATTATTCATTTTGGACTAGTATTTCTTTCATCTTATTTCTCTTGCTTTTTATTCAATGCTTATTATTTATTTCTCATCGGCCCTGCTTACTTAAATATGCTTTATTACTAGTAGTATTAATAGGATTCAAATTTCTGAGATGAAGCATTGTCAATTATTATTCATTTTGGACTAGTATTTCTTTCATCTTATTTCTCTTGCTTTTTATTCAAGGCTTATTCTTTATTTCTCATCTGCCCTGCTTACTTAAATATGCTTTATTACTAGTAGTATTAATAGGATTCAAATTTCTTAGATGAAGCATTGTCAATTATTATTCATTTTGGACTAGTATTTCTTTCATCTTATTTCTCTTGCTTTTTATTCAATGCTTATTATTTATTTCTCATCTGCCCTGCTTACTTAAATATGCTTTATTACTAGTAGTATTAATAGGATTCAAATTTCTGAGATGAAGCATTGTCAATTATTATTCATTTTGGACTAGTATTTCTTTCATCTTATTTCTCTTGCTTTTTATTCAAGGCTTATTCTTTATTTCTCATCTGCCCTGCTTACTTAAATATGCTTTATTACTAGTAGTATTAATAGGATTCAAATTTCTTAGATGAAGCATTGTCAATTATTATTCATTTTGGACTAGTATTTCTTTCATCTTATTTCTCTTGCTTTTTATTCAATGCTTATTCTTTATTTCTCATCTGCCCTGCTTACTTAAATATGCTTTATTACTAGTAGTATTAATAGGATTCAAATTTCTGAGATGAAGCATTGTCAATTATTATTCATTTTGGACTAGTATTTCTTTCATCTTATTTCTCTTGCTTTTTATTCAATGCTTATTATTTATTTCTCATCTGCCCTGCTTACTTAAATATGCTTTATTACTAGTAGTATTAATAGGATTCAAATTTCTGAGATGAAACATTGTCAATTATTATTCATTTTGGACTAGTATTTCTTTCATCTTATTTCTCTTTCTTTTTATTCGAGGCTTATTCTTTATTTCTCATCTGCCCTGTTTACTTAAATATGCTTTATTACTAGTAGTATTAATAGGATTCAATTTTCTTAGATGAAGCATTGTCAATTATTATTCATTTTGGACTAGTATTTCTATCATCTTATTTCTCTTTCTTTTTATTCGAGGCTTATTCTTTATTTCTCATCTACCCTGCTTACTTAAATATGCTTTATTACTAGTAGTATTAATAGGATTCAAATTTCTTAGATGAAACATTGTCAATTATTATTCATTTTGGACAAGTATTTCTTTCATCTTATTTCTCTTGCTTTTTATTCAAGGCTTATTCTTTATTTCTCATCTGCCCTGCTTACTTAAATATGCTTTATTACTAGTAGTATTAATAGGATTCAAATTTCTTATATGAAACATTGTCAATTATTATTCATTTTGGACTAGTATTTCTATCATCTTATTTCTCTTTCTTTTTATTCGAGGCTTATTCTTTATTTCTCATCTGCCCTGCTTACTTAAATATGCTTTATTACTAGTAGTATTAATAGGATTCAAATTTCTTAGATGAAGCATTGTCAATTATTATTCATTTTGGACTAGTATTTCTTTCATCTAATTTCTCTTGCTTTTTATTCCAGGCTTATTCTTTATTTCTCATCTGCCCTGCTTACTTAAATATGCTTTATTACTAGTAGTATTAATAGGATTCAAATTTCTTAGATGAAGCATTGTCAATTATTATTCATTTTGGACTAGTATTTCTTTCATCTAATTTCTCTTGCTTTTTATTCAAGGCTTATTCTTTATTTCTCATCTGCCCTGTTTACTTAAATATGCTTTATTACTAGTAGTATTAATAGGATTCAAATTTCTTAGATGAAACATTGTCAATTATTATTCATTTTGGACTAGTATTTCTTTCATCTAATTTCTCTTTCTTTTTATTCGAGGCTTATTCTTTATTTCTCATCTGCCCTGTTTACTTAAATATGCTTTATTACTAGTAGTATTAATAGGATTCAAATTTCTTAGATGAAGCATTGTCAATTATTATTCATTTTGGACTAGTATTTCTATCATCTTATTTCTCTTTCTTTTTATTCGAGGCTTATTCTTTATTTCTCATCTGCCCTGTTTACTTAAATATGCTTTATTACTAGTAGTATTAATAGGATTCAAATTTCTTAGATGAAGCATTGTCAATTATTATTCATTTTGGACTAGTATTTCTATCATCTTATTTCTCTTTCTTTTTATTCGAGGCTTATTCTTTATTTCTCATCTGCCCTGTTTACTTAAATATGCTTTATTACTAGTAGTATTAATAGGATTCAAATTTCTTAGATGAAGCATTGTCAATTATTATTCATTTTGGACAAGTATTTCTTTCATCTTATTTCTCTTTCTTTTTATTCAAGGCTTATTCTTTATTTCTCATCTGCCCTGTTTACTTAAATATGCTTTATTACTAGTAGTATTAATAGGATTCAAATTTCTTAGATGAAGCATTGTCAATTATTATTCATTTTGGACAAGTATTTCTATCATCTTATTTCTCTTTCTTTTTATTCAAGGCTTATTCTTTATTTCTCATCTGCCCTGTTTACTTAAATAGGCTTTATTACTAGTAGTATTAATAGGATTCAAATTTCTTAGATGAAGCATTGTCAATTATTATTCATTTTGGACTAGTATTTCTATCATCTTATTTCTCTTTCTTTTTATTCGAGGCTTATTCTTTATTTCTCATCTGCCCTGCTTACTTAAATATGCTTTATTACTAGTAGTATTAATAGGATTCAAATTTCTTAGATGAAACATTGTCAATTATTATTCATTTTGGACAAGTATTTCTTTCATCTTATTTCTCTTTCTTTTTATTCAAGGCTTATTCTTTATTTCTCATCTGCCCTGCTTACTTAAATATGCTTTATTACTAGTAGTATTAATAGGATTCAAATTTCTTAGATGAAGCATTGTCAATTATTATTCATTTTGGACTAGTATTTCTATCATCTTATTTCTCTTTCTTTTTATTCGAGGCTTATTCTTTATTTCTCATCTGCCCTGTTTACTTAAATATGCTTTATTACTAGTAGTATTAATAGGATTCAAATTTCTTAGATGAAACATTGTCAATTATTATTCATTTTGGACAAGTATTTCTTTCATCTTATTTCTCTTGCTTTTTATTCAAGGCTTATTCTTTATTTCTCATCTGCCCTGCTTACTTAAATATGCTTTATTACTAGTAGTATTAATAGGATTCAAATTTCTTATATGAAACATTGTCAATTATTATTCATTTTGGACTAGTATTTCTATCATCTTATTTCTCTTTCTTTTTATTCGAGGCTTATTCTTTATTTCTCATCTGCCCTGCTTACTTAAATATGCTTTATTACTAGTAGTATTAATAGGATTCAAATTTCTTAGATGAAGCATTGTCAATTATTATTCATTTTGGACTAGTATTTCTTTCATCTAATTTCTCTTGCTTTTTATTCCAGGCTTATTCTTTATTTCTCATCTGCCCTGCTTACTTAAATATGCTTTATTACTAGTAGTATTAATAGGATTCAAATTTCTTAGATGAAGCATTGTCAATTATTATTCATTTTGGACTAGTATTTCTTTCATCTAATTTCTCTTGCTTTTTATTCAAGGCTTATTCTTTATTTCTCATCTGCCCTGTTTACTTAAATATGCTTTATTACTAGTAGTATTAATAGGATTCAAATTTCTTAGATGAAACATTGTCAATTATTATTCATTTTGGACTAGTATTTCTTTCATCTAATTTCTCTTTCTTTTTATTCGAGGCTTATTCTTTATTTCTCATCTGCCCTGTTTACTTAAATATGCTTTATTACTAGTAGTATTAATAGGATTCAAATTTCTTAGATGAAGCATTGTCAATTATTATTCATTTTGGACTAGTATTTCTATCATCTTATTTCTCTTTCTTTTTATTCGAGGCTTATTCTTTATTTCTCATCTGCCCTGTTTACTTAAATATGCTTTATTACTAGTAGTATTAATAGGATTCAAATTTCTTAGATGAAGCATTGTCAATTATTATTCATTTTGGACTAGTATTTCTATCATCTTATTTCTCTTTCTTTTTATTCGAGGCTTATTCTTTATTTCTCATCTGCCCTGTTTACTTAAATATGCTTTATTACTAGTAGTATTAATAGGATTCAAATTTCTTAGATGAAGCATTGTCAATTATTATTCATTTTGGACAAGTATTTCTTTCATCTTATTTCTCTTTCTTTTTATTCAAGGCTTATTCTTTATTTCTCATCTGCCCTGTTTACTTAAATATGCTTTATTACTAGTAGTATTAATAGGATTCAAATTTCTTAGATGAAGCATTGTCAATTATTATTCATTTTGGACAAGTATTTCTATCATCTTATTTCTCTTTCTTTTTATTCAAGGCTTATTCTTTATTTCTCATCTGCCCTGTTTACTTAAATAGGCTTTATTACTAGTAGTATTAATAGGATTCAAATTTCTTAGATGAAGCATTGTCAATTATTATTCATTTTGGACTAGTATTTCTATCATCTTATTTCTCTTTCTTTTTATTCGAGGCTTATTCTTTATTTCTCATCTGCCCTGCTTACTTAAATATGCTTTATTACTAGTAGTATTAATAGGATTCAAATTTCTTAGATGAAACATTGTCAATTATTATTCATTTTGGACAAGTATTTCTTTCATCTTATTTCTCTTTCTTTTTATTCAAGGCTTATTCTTTATTTCTCATCTGCCCTGCTTACTTAAATATGCTTTATTACTAGTAGTATTAATAGGATTCAAATTTCTTAGATGAAGCATTGTCAATTATTATTCATTTTGGACTAGTATTTCTATCATCTTATTTCTCTTTCTTTTTATTCGAGGCTTATTCTTTATTTCTCATCTGCCCTGTTTACTTAAATATGCTTTATTACTAGTAGTATTAATAGGATTCAAATTTCTTAGATGAAGCATTGTCAATTATTATTCATTTTGGACTAGTATTTCTATCATCTTATTTCTCTTGCTTTTTATTCAAGGCTTATTCTTTATTTCTCATCTGCCCTGCTTACTTAAATATGCTTTATTACTAGTAGTATTAATAGGATTCAAATTTCTTAGATGAAGCATTGTCAATTATTATTCATTTTGGACTAGTATTTCTATCATCTTATTTCTCTTTCTTTTTATTCGAGGCTTATTCTTTATTTCTCATCTGCCCTGCTTACTTAAATATGCTTTATTACTAGTAGTATTAATAGGATTCAAATTTCTTAGATGAAACATTGTCAATTATTATTCATTTTGGACAAGTATTTCTTTCATCTTATTTCTCTTTCTTTTTATTCAAGGCTTATTCTTTATTTCTAATCTGCCCTGCTTACTTAAATATGCTTTATTACTAGTAGTATTAATAGGATTCAAATTTCTTAGATGAAGCATTGTCAATTATTATTCATTTTGGACTAGTATTTCTATCATCTTATTTCTCTTGCTTTTTATTCAAGGCTTATTCTTTATTTCTCATCTGCCCTGCTTACTTAAATATGCTTTATTACTAGTAGTATTAATAGGATTCAAATTTCTTAGATGAAGCATTGTCAATTATTATTCATTTTGGACTAGTATTTCTATCATCTTATTTCTCTTTCTTTTTATTCGAGGCTTATTCTTTATTTCTCATCTGCCCTGTTTACTTAAATATGCTTTATTACTAGTAGTATTAATAGGATTCAAATTTCTTAGATGAAACATTGTCAATTATTATTCATTTTGGACAAGTATTTCTTTCATCTTATTTCTCTTTCTTTTTATTCAAGGCTTATTCTTTATTTCTCATCTGCCCTGCTTACTTAAATATGCTTTATTACTAGTAGTATTAATAGGATTCAAATTTCTTAGATGAAGCATTGTCAATTATTATTCATTTTGGACTAGTATTTCTATCATCTTATTTCTCTTTCTTTTTATTCAAGGCTTATTCTTTATTTCTCATCTGCCCTGTTTACTTAAATATGCTTTATTACTAGTAGTATTAATAGGATTCAAATTTCTTATATGAAGCATTGTCAATTATTATTCATTTTGGACAAGTATTTCTTTCATCTTATTTCTCTTGCTTTTTATTCAAGGCTTATTCTTTATTTCTCATCTGCCCTGCTTACTTAAATATGCTTTATTACTAGTAGTATTAATAGGATTCAAATTTCTTAGATGAAACATTGTCAATTATTATTCATTTTGGACTAGTATTTCTTTCATCTTATTTCTCTTTCTTTTTATTCAAGGCTTATTCTTTATTTCTAATCTGCCCTGCTTACTTAAATATGCTTTATTACTAGTAGTATTAATAGGATTCAAATTTCTTAGATGAAGCATTGTCAATTATTATTCATTTTGGACTAGTATTTCTATCATCTTATTTCTCTTGCTTTTTATTCAAGGCTTATTCTTTATTTCTCATCTGCCCTGCTTACTTAAATATGCTTTATTACTAGTAGTATTAATAGGATTCAAATTTCTTAGATGAAGCATTGTCAATTATTATTCATTTTGGACTAGTATTTCTATCATCTTATTTCTCTTTCTTTTTATTCGAGGCTTATTCTTTATTTCTCATCTGCCCTGTTTACTTAAATATGCTTTATTACTAGTAGTATTAATAGGATTCAAATTTCTTAGATGAAACATTGTCAATTATTATTCATTTTGGACAAGTATTTCTTTCATCTTATTTCTCTTTCTTTTTATTCAAGGCTTATTCTTTATTTCTCATCTGCCCTGCTTACTTAAATATGCTTTATTACTAGTAGTATTAATAGGATTCAAATTTCTTAGATGAAGCATTGTCAATTATTATTCATTTTGGACTAGTATTTCTATCATCTTATTTCTCTTTCTTTTTATTCAAGGCTTATTCTTTATTTCTCATCTGCCCTGTTTACTTAAATATGCTTTATTACTAGTAGTATTAATAGGATTCAAATTTCTTATATGAAGCATTGTCAATTATTATTCATTTTGGACAAGTATTTCTTTCATCTTATTTCTCTTGCTTTTTATTCAAGGCTTATTCTTTATTTCTCATCTGCCCTGCTTACTTAAATATGCTTTATTACTAGTAGTATTAATAGGATTCAAATTTCTTAGATGAAACATTGTCAATTATTATTCATTTTGGACTAGTATTTCTATCATCTTATTTCTCTTTCTTTTTATTCGAGGCTTATTCTTTATTTCTCATCTGCCCTGCTTACTTAAATATGCTTTATTACTAGTAGTATTAATAGGATTCAAATTTCTTAGATGAAGCATTGTCAATTATTATTCATTTTGGACAAGTATTTCTTTCATCTTATTTCTCTTTCTTTTTATTCGAGGCTTATTCTTTATTTCTCATCTGCCCTGCTTACTTAAATATGCTTTATTACTAGTAGTATTAATAGGATTCAAATTTCTTAGATGAAGCATTGTCAATTATTATTCATTTTGGACTAGTATTTCTTTCATCTTATTTCTCTTTCTTTTTATTCGAGGCTTATTCTTTATTTCTCATCTGCCCTGCTTACTTAAATATGCTTTATTACTAGTAGTATTAATAGGATTCAAATTTCTTAGATGAAGCATTGTCAATTATTATTCATTTTGGACTAGTATTTCTTTCATCTTATTTCTCTTGCTTTTTATTCGAGGCTTATTCTTTATTTCTCATCTGCCCTGTTTACTTAAATATGCTTTATTACTAGTAGTATTAATAGGATTCAAATTTCTTAGATGAAGCATTGTCAATTATTATTCATTTTGGACTAGTATTTCTTTCATCTAATTTCTCTTGCTTTTTATTCAAGGCTTATTCTTTATTTCTCATCTGCCCTGCTTACTTAAATATGCTTTATTACTAGAAGTATTAATAGGATTCAAATTTCTTATATGAAGCATTGTGAATTATTATTCATTTTGTACTAGTATTTCTTTCATCTTATTTCTCTTGCTTTTTATTCAATGCTTATTCCTCATCTGCCCTGTTTACTTAAATATGCTTCATTAATAGTAGTATTAATAGGATTCAAATTTCTTAGATGAAGCATTGTCAATTATTATTCATTTTGGACTAGTATTTCTATCATCTTATTTCTCTTTCTTTTTATTCGAGGCTTATTCTTTATTTCTCATCTGCCCTGTTTACTTAAATATGCTTTATTACTAGTAGTATTAATAGGATTCAAATTTCTTAGATGAAACATTTTCAATTATTATTCATTTTGGACTAGTATTTCTTTCATCTTATTTCTCTTGCTTTTTATTCAAGGCTTATTCTTTATTTCTCATCTGCCCTGTTTACTTAAATATGCTTTATTACTAGTAGTATTAATAGGATTCAAATTTCTTATATGAAGCATTGTCAATTATTATTCATTTTGGACTAGTATTTCTTTCATCTAATTTCTCTTGCTTTTTATTCAAGGCTTATTCTTTATTTCTCCTCTGCCCTGTTTACTTAAATATGCTTTATTACTAGTAGTATTAATAGGATTCAAATTTCTTAGATGAAACATTGTCAATTATTATTCATTTTTGACTAGTATTTCTATCATCTTATTTCTCTTTCTTTTTATTCGAGGCTTATTCTTTATTTCTCATCTGCCCTGTTTACTTAAATATGCTTTATTACTAGTAGTATTAATAGGATTCAAATTTCTTAGATGAAACATTGTCAATTATTATTCATTTTGGACTAGTATTTCTTTCATCTTATTTCTCTTGCTTTTTATTCAAGGCTTATTCTTTATTTCTCATCTGCCCTGTTTACTTAAATATGCTTTATTACTAGTAGTATTAATAGGATTCAAATTTCTTATATGAAGCATTGTCAATTATTATTCATTTTGGACTAGTATTTCTTTCATCTAATTTCTCTTGCTTTTTATTCAAGGCTTATTCTTTATTTCTCCTCTGCCCTGTTTACTTAAATATGCTTTATTACTAGTACTATTAATAGGATTCAAATTTCTTATATGAAGCATTGTCAATTATTATTCATTTTGGACTAGTATTTCTTTCATCTTATTTCTCTTGCTTTTTATTCAATGCTTATTATTTATTTCTCATCGGCCCTGCTTACTTAAATATGCTTTATTACTAGTAGTATTAATAGGATTCAAATTTCTGAGATGAAGCATTGTCAATTATTATTCATTTTGGACTAGTATTTCTTTCATCTTATTTCTCTTGCTTTTTATTCAAGGCTTATTCTTTATTTCTCATCTGCCCTGCTTACTTAAATATGCTTTATTACTAGTAGTATTAATAGGATTCAAATTTCTTAGATGAAGCATTGTCAATTATTATTCATTTTGGACTAGTATTTCTTTCATCTTATTTCTCTTGCTTTTTATTCAATGCTTATTATTTATTTCTCATCTGCCCTGCTTACTTAAATATGCTTTATTACTAGTAGTATTAATAGGATTCAAATTTCTGAGATGAAGCATTGTCAATTATTATTCATTTTGGACTAGTATTTCTTTCATCTTATTTCTCTTGCTTTTTATTCAAGGCTTATTCTTTATTTCTCATCTGCCCTGCTTACTTAAATATGCTTTATTACTAGTAGTATTAATAGGATTCAAATTTCTTAGATGAAGCATTGTCAATTATTATTCATTTTGGACTAGTATTTCTTTCATCTAATTTCTCTTGCTTTTTATTCCAGGCTTATTCTTTATTTCTCATCTGCCCTGCTTACTTAAATATGCTTTATTACTAGTAGTATTAATAGGATTCAAATTTCTTAGATGAAGCATTGTCAATTATTATTCATTTTGGACTAGTATTTCTTTCATCTAATTTCTCTTGCTTTTTATTCAAGGCTTATTCTTTATTTCTCATCTGCCCTGTTTACTTAAATATGCTTTATTACTAGTAGTATTAATAGGATTCAAATTTCTTAGATGAAACATTGTCAATTATTATTCATTTTGGACTAGTATTTCTATCATCTTATTTCTCTTTCTTTTTATTCGAGGCTTATTCTTTATTTCTCATCTGCCCTGTTTACTTAAATATGCTTTATTACTAGTAGTATTAATAGGATTCAAATTTCTTAGATGAAGCATTGTCAATTATTATTCATTTTGGACTAGTATTTCTATCATCTTATTTCTCTTGCTTTTTATTCAAGGCTTATTCTTTATTTCTCATCTGCCCTGCTTACTTAAATATGCTTTATTACTAGTAGTATTAATAGGATTCAAATTTCTTAGATGAAGCATTGTCAATTATTATTCATTTTGGACTAGTATTTCTATCATCTTATTTCTCTTGCTTTTTATTCAAGGCTTATTCTTTATTTCTCATCTGCCCTGCTTACTTAAATATGCTTTATTACTAGTAGTATTAATAGGATTCAAATTTCTTAGATGAAGCATTGTCAATTATTATTCATTTTGGACTAGTATTTCTATCATCTTATTTCTCTTGCTTTTTATTCAAGGCTTATTCTTTATTTCTCATCTGCCCTGCTTACTTAAATATGCTTTATTACTAGTAGTATTAATAGGATTCAAATTTCTTAGATGAAGCATTGTCAATTATTATTCATTTTGGACTAGTATTTCTATCATCTTATTTCTCTTGCTTTTTATTCAAGGCTTATTCTTTATTTCTCATCTGCCCTGCTTACTTAAATATGCTTTATTACTAGTAGTATTAATAGGATTCAAATTTCTTATATGAAGCATTGTCAATTATTATTCATTTTGGACTAGTATTTCTTTCATCTAATTTCTCTTGCTTTTTATTCAAGGCTTATTCTTTATTTCTCCTCTGCCCTGTTTACTTAAATATGCTTTATTACTAGTAGTATTAATAGGATTCAAATTTCTTAGATGAAACATTGTCAATTATTATTCATTTTTGACTAGTATTTCTATCATCTTATTTCTCTTTCTTTTTATTCGAGGCTTATTCTTTATTTCTCATCTGCCCTGTTTACTTAAATATGCTTTATTACTAGTAGTATTAATAGGATTCAAATTTCTTAGATGAAACATTGTCAATTATTATTCATTTTGGACTAGTATTTCTTTCATCTTATTTCTCTTGCTTTTTATTCAAGGCTTATTCTTTATTTCTCATCTGCCCTGTTTACTTAAATATGCTTTATTACTAGTAGTATTAATAGGATTCAAATTTCTTATATGAAGCATTGTCAATTATTATTCATTTTGGACTAGTATTTCTTTCATCTAATTTCTCTTGCTTTTTATTCAAGGCTTATTCTTTATTTCTCCTCTGCCCTGTTTACTTAAATATGCTTTATTACTAGTACTATTAATAGGATTCAAATTTCTTATATGAAGCATTGTCAATTATTATTCATTTTGGACTAGTATTTCTTTCATCTTATTTCTCTTGCTTTTTATTCAATGCTTATTATTTATTTCTCATCGGCCCTGCTTACTTAAATATGCTTTATTACTAGTAGTATTAATAGGATTCAAATTTCTGAGATGAAGCATTGTCAATTATTATTCATTTTGGACTAGTATTTCTTTCATCTTATTTCTCTTGCTTTTTATTCAAGGCTTATTCTTTATTTCTCATCTGCCCTGCTTACTTAAATATGCTTTATTACTAGTAGTATTAATAGGATTCAAATTTCTTAGATGAAGCATTGTCAATTATTATTCATTTTGGACTAGTATTTCTTTCATCTTATTTCTCTTGCTTTTTATTCAATGCTTATTATTTATTTCTCATCTGCCCTGCTTACTTAAATATGCTTTATTACTAGTAGTATTAATAGGATTCAAATTTCTGAGATGAAGCATTGTCAATTATTATTCATTTTGGACTAGTATTTCTTTCATCTTATTTCTCTTGCTTTTTATTCAAGGCTTATTCTTTATTTCTCATCTGCCCTGCTTACTTAAATATGCTTTATTACTAGTAGTATTAATAGGATTCAAATTTCTTAGATGAAGCATTGTCAATTATTATTCATTTTGGACTAGTATTTCTTTCATCTAATTTCTCTTGCTTTTTATTCCAGGCTTATTCTTTATTTCTCATCTGCCCTGCTTACTTAAATATGCTTTATTACTAGTAGTATTAATAGGATTCAAATTTCTTAGATGAAGCATTGTCAATTATTATTCATTTTGGACTAGTATTTCTTTCATCTAATTTCTCTTGCTTTTTATTCAAGGCTTATTCTTTATTTCTCATCTGCCCTGTTTACTTAAATATGCTTTATTACTAGTAGTATTAATAGGATTCAAATTTCTTAGATGAAACATTGTCAATTATTATTCATTTTGGACTAGTATTTCTATCATCTTATTTCTCTTTCTTTTTATTCGAGGCTTATTCTTTATTTCTCATCTGCCCTGTTTACTTAAATATGCTTTATTACTAGTAGTATTAATAGGATTCAAATTTCTTAGATGAAGCATTGTCAATTATTATTCATTTTGGACTAGTATTTCTATCATCTTATTTCTCTTGCTTTTTATTCAAGGCTTATTCTTTATTTCTCATCTGCCCTGCTTACTTAAATATGCTTTATTACTAGTAGTATTAATAGGATTCAAATTTCTTAGATGAAGCATTGTCAATTATTATTCATTTTGGACTAGTATTTCTATCATCTTATTTCTCTTGCTTTTTATTCAAGGCTTATTCTTTATTTCTCATCTGCCCTGCTTACTTAAATATGCTTTATTACTAGTAGTATTAATAGGATTCAAATTTCTTAGATGAAGCATTGTCAATTATTATTCATTTTGGACTAGTATTTCTATCATCTTATTTCTCTTGCTTTTTATTCAAGGCTTATTCTTTATTTCTCATCTGCCCTGCTTACTTAAATATGCTTTATTACTAGTAGTATTAATAGGATTCAAATTTCTTAGATGAAGCATTGTCAATTATTATTCATTTTGGACTAGTATTTCTATCATCTTATTTCTCTTGCTTTTTATTCAAGGCTTATTCTTTATTTCTCATCTGCCCTGCTTACTTAAATATGCTTTATTACTAGTAGTATTAATAGGATTCAAATTTCTTAGATGAAGCATTGTCAATTATTATTCATTTTGGACTAGTATTTCTATCATCTTATTTCTCTTGCTTTTTATTCAAGGCTTATTCTTTATTTCTCATCTGCCCTGCTTACTTAAATATGCTTTATTACTAGTAGTATTAATAGGATTCAAATTTCTTAGATGAAGCATTGTCAATTATTATTCATTTTGGACTAGTATTTCTATCATCTTATTTCTCTTTCTTTTTATTCGAGGCTTATTCTTTATTTCTCATCTGCCCTGTTTACTTAAATATGCTTTATTACTAGTAGTATTAATAGGATTCAAATTTCTTAGATGAAGCATTGTCAATTATTATTCATTTTGGACTAGTATTTCTATCATCTTATTTCTCTTTCTTTTTATTCGAGGCTTATTCTTTATTTCTCATCTGCCCTGTTTACTTAAATATGCTTTATTACTAGTAGTATTAATAGGATTCAAATTTCTTAGATGAAGCATTGTCAATTATTATTCATTTTGGACTAGTATTTCTATCATCTTATTTCTCTTTCTTTTTATTCGAGGCTTATTCTTTATTTCTCATCTGCCCTGCTTACTTAAATATGCTTTATTACTAGTAGTATTAATAGGATTCAAATTTCTTAGATGAAGCATTGTCAATTATTATTCATTTTGGACTAGTATTTCTATCATCTTATTTCTCTTTCTTTTTATTCGAGGCTTATTCTTTATTTCTCATCTGCCCTGTTTACTTAAATATGCTTTATTACTAGTAGTATTAATAGGATTCAAATTTCTTAGATGAAGCATTGTCAATTATTATTCATTTTGGACTAGTATTTCTTTCATCTTATTTCTCTTGCTTTTTATTGGAGGCTTATTCTTTATTTCTCATCTGCCCTGTTTACTTAAATATGCTTTATTACTAGTAGTATTAATAGGATTCAAATTTCTTAGATGAAGCATTGTCAATTATTATTCATTTTGGACAAGTATTTCTATCATCTTATTTCTCTTTCTTTTTATTCAAGGCTTATTCTTTATTTCTCATCTGCCCTGCTTACTTAAATATGCTTTATTACTAGTAGTATTAATAGGATTCAAATTTCTTAGATGAAACATTGTCAATTATTATTCATTTTGGACTAGTATTTCTATCATCTTATTTCTCTTGCTTTTTATTCAAGGCTTATTCTTTATTTCTCATCTGCCCTGCTTACTTAAATATGCTTTATTACTAGTAGTATTAATAGGATTCAAATTTCTTAGATGAAGCATTGTCAATTATTATTCATTTTGGACTAGTATTTCTATCATCTTATTTCTCTTTCTTTTTATTCGAGGCTTATTCTTTATTTCTCATCTGCCCTGTTTACTTAAATATGCTTTATTACTAGTAGTATTAATAGGATTCAAATTTCTTAGATGAAGCATTGTCAATTATTATTCATTTTGGACAAGTATTTCTATCATCTTATTTCTCTTTCTTTTTATTCAAGGCTTATTCTTTATTTCTCATCTGCCCTGCTTACTTAAATATGCTTTATTACTAGTAGTATTAATAGGATTCAAATTTCTTAGATGAAACATTGTCAATTATTATTCATTTTGGACTAGTATTTCTATCATCTTATTTCTCTTGCTTTTTATTCAAGGCTTATTCTTTATTTCTCATCTGCCCTGCTTACTTAAATATGCTTTATTACTAGTAGTATTAATAGGATTCAAATTTCTTAGATGAAGCATTGTCAATTATTATTCATTTTGGACTAGTATTTCTATCATCTTATTTCTCTTTCTTTTTATTCGAGGCTTATTCTTTATTTCTCATCTGCCCTGCTTACTTAAATATGCTTTATTACTAGTAGTATTAATAGGATTCAAATTTCTTAGATGAAGCATTGTCAATTATTATTCATTTTGGACTAGTATTTCTATCATCTTATTTCTCTTTCTTTTTATTCGAGGCTTATTCTTTATTTCTCATCTGCCCTGTTTACTTAAATATGCTTTATTACTAGTAGTATTAATAGGATTCAAATTTCTTAGATGAAACATTGTCAATTATTATTCATTTTGGACTAGTATTTCTATCATCTTATTTCTCTTTCTTTTTATTCAAGGCTTATTCTTTATTTCTCATCTGCCCTGCTTACTTAAATATGCTTTATTACTAGTAGTATTAATAGGATTCAAATTTCTTAGATGAAGCATTGTCAATTATTATTCATTTTGGACTAGTATTTCTATCATCTTATTTCTCTTTCTTTTTATTCGAGGCTTATTCTTTATTTCTCATCTGCCCTACTTACTTAAATATGCTTTATTACTAGTAGTATTAATAGGATTCAAATTTCTTAGATGAAACATTGTCAATTATTATTCATTTTGGACTAGTATTTCTATCATCTTATTTCTCTTTCTTTTTATTCAAGGCTTATTCTTTATTTCTCATCTGCCCTGTTTACTTAAATATGCTTTATTACTAGTAGTATTAATAGGATTCAAATTTCTTAGATGAAGCATTGTCAATTATTATTCATTTTGGACAAGTATTTCTATCATCTTATTTCTATTGCTTTTTATTCGAGGCTTATTCTTTATTTCTCATCTGCCCTGCTTACTTAAATATGCTTTATTACTAGTAGTATTAATAGGATTCAAATTTCTTAGATGAAACATTGTCAATTATTATTCATTTTGGACTAGTATTTCTATCATCTTATTTCTCTTGCTTTTTATTCAAGGCTTATTCTTTATTTCTCATCTGCCCTGCTTACTTAAATATGCTTTATTACTAGTAGTATTAATAGGATTCAAATTTCTTAGATGAAGCATTGTCAATTATTATTCATTTTGGACTAGTATTTCTATCATCTTATTTCTCTTTCTTTTTATTCGAGGCTTATTCTTTATTTCTCATCTGCCCTGCTTACTTAAATATGCTTTATTACTAGTAGTATTAATAGGATTCAAATTTCTTAGATGAAGCATTGTCAATTATTATTCATTTTGGACTAGTATTTCTATCATCTTATTTCTCTTGCTTTTTATTCGAGGCTTATTCTTTATTTCTCATCTGCCCTGCTTACTTAAATATGCTTTATTACTAGTAGTATTAATAGGATTCAAATTTCTTAGATGAAGCATTGTCAATTATTATTCATTTTGGACTAGTATTTCTATCATCTTATTTCTCTTTCTTTTTATTCGAGGCTTATTCTTTATTTCTCATCTGCCCTGTTTACTTAAATATGCTTTATTACTAGTAGTATTAATAGGATTCAAATTTCTTAGATGAAACATTGTCAATTATTATTCATTTTGGACTAGTATTTCTATCATCTTATTTCTCTTGCTTTTTATTCAAGGCTTATTCTTTATTTCTCATCTGCCCTGCTTACTTAAATATGCTTTATTACTAGTAGTATTAATAGGATTCAAATTTCTTAGATGAAGCATTGTCAATTATTATTCATTTTGGACTAGTATTTCTATCATCTTATTTCTCTTTCTTTTTATTCGAGGCTTATTCTTTATTTCTCATCTGCCCTGTTTACTTAAATATGCTTTATTACTAGTAGTATTAATAGGATTCAAATTTCTTAGATGAAGCATTGTCAATTATTATTCATTTTGGACAAGTATTTCTATCATCTTATTTCTCTTTCTTTTTATTCGAGGCTTATTCTTTATTTCTCATCTGCCCTGCTTACTTAAATATGCTTTATTACTAGTAGTATTAATAGGATTCAAATTTCTTAGATGAAACATTGTCAATTATTATTCATTTTGGACTAGTATTTCTATCATCTTATTTCTCTTTCTTTTTATTCGAGGCTTATTCTTTATTTCTCATCTGCCCTGTTTACTTAAATATGCTTTATTACTAGTAGTATTAATAGGATTCAAATTTCTTAGATGAAACATTGTCAATTATTATTCATTTTGGACTAGTATTTCTATCATCTTATTTCTCTTTCTTTTTATTCAAGGCTTATTCTTTATTTCTCATCTGCCCTGCTTACTTAAATATGCTTTATTACTAGTAGTATTAATAGGATTCAAATTTCTTAGATGAAGCATTGTCAATTATTATTCATTTTGGACTAGTATTTCTATCATCTTATTTCTCTTTCTTTTTATTCGAGGCTTATTCTTTATTTCTCATCTGCCCTGTTTACTTAAATATGCTTTATTACTAGTAGTATTAATAGGATTCAAATTTCTTAGATGAAGCATTGTCAATTATTATTCATTTTGGACAAGTATTTCTATCATCTTATTTCTCTTGCTTTTTATTCGAGGCTTATTCTTTATTTCTCATCTGCCCTGCTTACTTAAATATGCTTTATTACTAGTAGTATTAATAGGATTCAAATTTCTTAGATGAAACATTGTCAATTATTATTCATTTTGGACTAGTATTTCTATCATCTTATTTCTCTTGCTTTTTATTCAAGGCTTATTCTTTATTTCTCATCTGCCCTGCTTACTTAAATATGCTTTATTACTAGTAGTATTAATAGGATTCAAATTTCTTAGATGAAGCATTGTCAATTATTATTCATTTTGGACTAGTATTTCTATCATCTTATTTCTCTTTCTTTTTATTCGAGGCTTATTCTTTATTTCTCATCTGCCCTGCTTACTTAAATATGCTTTATTACTAGTAGTATTAATAGGATTCAAATTTCTTAGATGAAGCATTGTCAATTATTATTCATTTTGGACTAGTATTTCTATCATCTTATTTCTCTTGCTTTTTATTCGAGGCTTATTCTTTATTTCTCATCTGCCCTGCTTACTTAAATATGCTTTATTACTAGTAGTATTAATAGGATTCAAATTTCTTAGATGAAGCATTGTCAATTATTATTCATTTTGGACTAGTATTTCTATCATCTTATTTCTCTTTCTTTTTATTCGAGGCTTATTCTTTATTTCTCATCTGCCCTGTTTACTTAAATATGCTTTATTACTAGTAGTATTAATAGGATTCAAATTTCTTAGATGAAACATTGTCAATTATTATTCATTTTGGACTAGTATTTCTATCATCTTATTTCTCTTGCTTTTTATTCAAGGCTTATTCTTTATTTCTCATCTGCCCTGCTTACTTAAATATGCTTTATTACTAGTAGTATTAATAGGATTCAAATTTCTTAGATGAAGCATTGTCAATTATTATTCATTTTGGACTAGTATTTCTATCATCTTATTTCTCTTTCTTTTTATTCGAGGCTTATTCTTTATTTCTCATCTGCCCTGTTTACTTAAATATGCTTTATTACTAGTAGTATTAATAGGATTCAAATTTCTTAGATGAAGCATTGTCAATTATTATTCATTTTGGACAAGTATTTCTATCATCTTATTTCTCTTTCTTTTTATTCGAGGCTTATTCTTTATTTCTCATCTGCCCTGCTTACTTAAATATGCTTTATTACTAGTAGTATTAATAGGATTCAAATTTCTTAGATGAAACATTGTCAATTATTATTCATTTTGGACTAGTATTTCTATCATCTTATTTCTCTTGCTTTTTATTCAAGGCTTATTCTTTATTTCTCATCTGCCCTGCTTACTTAAATATGCTTTATTACTAGTAGTATTAATAGGATTCAAATTTCTTAGATGAAGCATTGTCAATTATTATTCATTTTGGACTAGTATTTCTATCATCTTATTTCTCTTTCTTTTTATTCGAGGCTTATTCTTTATTTCTCATCTGCCCTGTTTACTTAAATATGCTTTATTACTAGTAGTATTAATAGGATTCAAATTTCTTAGATGAAGCATTGTCAATTATTATTCATTTTGGACAAGTATTTCTATCATCTTATTTCTCTTGCTTTTTATTCGAGGCTTATTCTTTATTTCTCATCTGCCCTGCTTACTTAAATATGCTTTATTACTAGTAGTATTAATAGGATTCAAATTTCTTAGATGAAACATTGTCAATTATTATTCATTTTGGACTAGTATTTCTATCATCTTATTTCTCTTGCTTTTTATTCAAGGCTTATTCTTTATTTCTCATCTGCCCTGCTTACTTAAATATGCTTTATTACTAGTAGTATTAATAGGATTCAAATTTCTTAGATGAAGCATTGTCAATTATTATTCATTTTGGACAAGTATTTCTATCATCTTATTTCTCTTTCTTTTTATTCGAGGCTTATTCTTTATTTCTCATCTGCCCTGTTTACTTAAATATGCTTTATTACTAGTAGTATTAATAGGATTCAAATTTCTTAGATGAAGCATTGTCAATTATTATTCATTTTGGACTAGTATTTCTATCATCTTATTTCTCTTGCTTTTTATTCGAGGCTTATTCTTTATTTCTCATCTGCCCTGCTTACTTAAATATGCTTTATTACTAGTAGTATTAATAGGATTCAAATTTCTTAGATGAAGCATTGTCAATTATTATTCATTTTGGACTAGTATTTCTATCATCTTATTTCTCTTTCTTTTTATTCGAGGCTTATTCTTTATTTCTCATCTGCCCTGTTTACTTAAATATGCTTTATTACTAGTAGTATTAATAGGATTCAAATTTCTTAGATGAAGCATTGTCAATTATTATTCATTTTGGACAAGTATTTCTATCATCTTATTTCTCTTTCTTTTTATTCGAGGCTTATTCTTTATTTCTCATCTGCCCTGCTTACTTACATATGCTTTATTACTAGTAGTATTAATAGGATTCAAATTTCTTAGATGAAACATTGTCAATTATTATTCATTTTGGACTAGTATTTCTATCATCTTATTTCTCTTGCTTTTTATTCAAGGCTTATTCTTTATTTCTCATCTGCCCTGCTTACTTAAATATGCTTTATTACTAGTAGTATTAATAGGATTCAAATTTCTTAGATGAAGCATTGTCAATTATTATTCATTTTGGACTAGTATTTCTATCATCTTATTTCTCTTTCTTTTTATTCGAGGCTTATTCTTTATTTCTCATCTGCCCTGCTTACTTAAATATGCTTTATTACTAGTAGTATTAATAGGATTCAAATTTCTTAGATGAAGCATTGTCAATTATTATTCATTTTGGACTAGTATTTCTATCATCTTATTTCTCTTGCTTTTTATTCAAGGCTTATTCTTTATTTCTCATCTGCCCTGCTTACTTAAATATGCTTTATTACTAGTAGTATTAATAGGATTCAAATTTCTTAGATGAAGCATTGTCAATTATTATTCATTTTGGACTAGTATTTCTATCATCTTATTTCTCTTTCTTTTTATTCGAGGCTTATTCTTTATTTCTCATCTGCCCTGTTTACTTAAATATGCTTTATTACTAGTAGTATTAATAGGATTCAAATTTCTTAGATGAAGCATTGTCAATTATTATTCATTTTGGACTAGTATTTCTATCATCTTATTTCTCTTGCTTTTTATTCAAGGCTTATTCTTTATTTCTCATCTGCCCTGCTTACTTAAATATGCTTTATTACTAGTAGTATTAATAGGATTCAAATTTCTTAGATGAAGCATTGTCAATTATTATTCATTTTGGACTAGTATTTCTATCATCTTATTTCTCTTTCTTTTTATTCGAGGCTTATTCTTTATTTCTCATCTGCCCTGTTTACTTAAATATGCTTTATTACTAGTAGTATTAATAGGATTCAAATTTCTTAGATGAAGCCTAGGCAATTATTATTCATTTTGGACTAGTATTTCTATCATCTTATTTCTCTTGCTTTTTATTCAAGGCTTATTCTTTATTTCTCATCTGCCCTGCTTACTTAAATATGCTTTATTACTAGTAGTATTAATAGGATTCAAATTTCTTAGATGAAGCATTGTCAATTATTATTCATTTTGGACTAGTATTTCTATCATCTTATTTCTCTTGCTTTTTATTCAAGGCTTATTCTTTATTTCTCATCTGCCCTGCTTACTTAAATATGCTTTATTACTAGTAGTATTAATAGGATTCAAATTTCTTAGATGAAGCATTGTCAATTATTATTCATTTTGGACTAGTATTTCTTTCATCTTATTTCTCTTGCTTTTTATTCAAGGCTTATTCTTTATTTCTCATCTGCCCTGCTTACTTAAATATGCTTTATTACTAGTAGTATTAATAGGATTCAAATTTCTTAGATGAAGCATTGTCAATTATTATTCATTTTGGACTAGTATTTCTATCATCTTATTTCTCTTTCTTTTTATTCAAGGCTTATTCTTTATTTCTCATCTGCCCTGCTTACTTAAATATGCTTTATTACTAGTAGTATTAATAGGATTCAAATTTCTTAGATGAAGCATTGTCAATTATTATTCATTTTGGACTAGTATTTCTATCATCTTATTTCTCTTGCTTTTTATTCAAGGCTTATTCTTTATTTCTCATCTGCCCTGCTTACTTAAATATGCTTTATTACTAGTAGTATTAATAGGATTCAAATTTCTTAGATGAAGCATTGTCAATTATTATTCATTTTGGACTAGTATTTCTTTCATCTTATTTCTCTTGCTTTTTATTCAAGGCTTATTCTTTATTTCTCATCTGCCCTGCTTACTTAAATATGCTTTATTACTAGTAGTATTAATAGGATTCAAATTTCTTAGATGAAGCATTGTCAATTATTATTCATTTTGGACTAGTATTTCTTTCATCTTATTTCTCTTGCTTTTTATTCAAGGCTTATTCTTTATTTCTCATCTGCCCTGCTTACTTAAATATGCTTTATTACTAGTAGTATTAATAGGATTCAAATTTCTTAGATGAAACATTGTCAATTATTATTCATTTTGGACTAGTATTTCTATCATCTTATTTCTCTTTCTTTTTATTCGAGGCTTATTCTTTATTTCTCATCTGCCCTGTTTACTTAAATATGCTTTATTACTAGTAGTATTAATAGGATTCAAATTTCTTAGATGAAGCATTGTCAATTATTATTCATTTTGGACTAGTATTTCTTTCATCTAATTTCTCTTGCTTTTTATTCAAGGCTTATTCTTTATTTCTCATCTGCCCTGCTTACTTAAATATGCTTTATTACTAGTAGTATTAATAGGATTCAAATTTCTTAGATGAAGCATTGTCAATTATTATTCGTTTTGGACTAGTATTTCTTTCATTTTATTTCTCTTGCTTTTTATTCAATGCTTATTCTTTATTTCTCATCTGCCCTGCTTACTTAAATATGCTTTATTACTAGTAGTATTAATAGGATTCAAATTTCTTAGATGAAACATTGTCAATTATTATTCATTTTGGACTAGTATTTCTTTCATCTTATTTCTCTTGCTTTTTATTCAAGGCTTATTCTTTATTTCTCATCTGCCCTGCTTACTTAAATATGCTTTATTACTAGTAGTATTAATAGGATTCAAATTTCTTAGATGAAACATTGTCAATTATTATTCATTTTGGACTAGTATTTCTATCATCTTATTTCTCTTTCTTTTTATTCGAGGCTTATTCTTTATTTCTCATCTGCCCTGTTTACTTAAATATGCTTTATTACTAGTAGTATTAATAGGATTCAAATTTCTTAGATGAAACATTGTCAATTATTATTCATTTTGGACTAGTATTTCTATCATCTTATTTCTCTTTCTTTTTATTCGAGGCTTATTCTTTATTTCTCCTCTGCCCTGTTTACTTAAATATGCTTTATTACTAGTAGTATTAATAGGATTCAAATTTCTTAGATGAAGCATTGTCAATTATTATTCATTTTGGACTAGTATTTCTATCATCTTATTTCTCTTGCTTTTTATTCAAGGCTTATTCTTTATTTCTCATCTGCCCTGCTTACTTAAATATGCTTTATTACTAGTAGTATTAATAGGATTCAAATTTCTTAGATGAAACATTGTCAATTATTATTCATTTTGGACTAGTATTTCTATCATCTTATTTCTCTTTCTTTTTATTCGAGGCTTATTCTTTATTTCTCATCTGCCCTGCTTACTTAAATATGCTTTATTACTAGTAGTATTAATAGGATTCAAATTTCTTAGATGAAACATTGTCAATTATTATTCATTTTGGACTAGTATTTCTTTCATCTTATTTCTCTTGCTTTTTATTCAAGGCTTATTCTTTATTTCTCATCTGCCCTGCTTACTTAAATATGCTTTATTACTAGTAGTATTAATAGGATTCAAATTTCTTAGATGAAACATTGTCAATTATTATTCATTTTGGACTAGTATTTCTATCATCTTATTTCTCTTTCTTTTTATTCGAGGCTTATTCTTTATTTCTCATCTGCCCTGTTTACTTAAATATGCTTTATTACTAGTAGTATTAATAGGATTCAAATTTCTTAGATGAAACATTGTCAATTATTATTCATTTTGGACTAGTATTTCTATCATCTTATTTCTCTTTCTTTTTATTCGAGGCTTATTCTTTATTTCTCATCTGCCCTGTTTACTTAAATATGCTTTATTACTAGTAGTATTAATAGGATTCAAATTTCTTAGATGAAACATTGTCAATTATTATTCATTTTGGACTAGTATTTCTATCATCTTATTTCTCTTGCTTTTTATTCAAGGCTTATTCTTTATTTCTCATCTGCCCTGTTTACTTAAATATGCTTTATTACTAGTAGTATTAATAGGATTCAAATTTCTTAGATGAAACATTGTCAATTATTATTCATTTTGGACTAGTATTTCTATCATCTTATTTCTCTTTCTTTTTATTCGAGGCTTATTCTTTATTTCTCATCTGCCCTGTTTACTTAAATATGCTTTATTACTAGTAGTATTAATAGGATTCAAATTTCTTAGATGAAACATTGTCAATTATTATTCATTTTGGACTAGTATTTCTATCATCTTATTTCTCTTGCTTTTTATTCAAGGCTTATTCTTTATTTCTCATCTGCCCTGTTTACTTAAATATGCTTTATTACTAGTAGTATTAATAGGATTCAAATTTCTTAGATGAAACATTGTCAATTATTATTCATTTTGGACTAGTATTTCTATCATCTTATTTCTCTTTCTTTTTATTCGAGGCTTATTCTTTATTTCTCCTCTGCCCTGTTTACTTAAATATGCTTTATTACTAGTAGTATTAATAGGATTCAAATTTCTTAGATGAAACATTGTCAATTATTATTCATTTTGGACTAGTATTTCTTTCATCTTATTTCTCTTGCTTTTTATTCAAGGCTTATTCTTTATTTCTCCTCTGCCCTGTTTACTTAAATATGCTTTATTACTAGTAGTATTAATAGGATTCAAATTTCTTAGATGAAACATTGTCAATTATTATTCATTTTGGACTAGTATTTCTATCATCTTATTTCTCTTTCTTTTTATTCGAGGCTTATTCTTTATTTCTCATCTGCCCTGTTTACTTAAATATGCTTTATTACTAGTAGTATTAATAGGATTCAAATTTCTTAGATGAAACATTGTCAATTATTATTCATTTTGGACTAGTATTTCTATCATCTTATTTCTCTTTCTTTTTATTCGAGGCTTATTCTTTATTTCTCATCTGCCCTGTTTACTTAAATATGCTTTATTACTAGTAGTATTAATAGGATTCAAATTTCTTAGATGAAACATTGTCAATTATTATTCATTTTGGACTAGTATTTCTATCATCTTATTTCTCTTTCTTTTTATTCGAGGCTTATTCTTTATTTCTCCTCTGCCCTGTTTACTTAAATATGCTTTATTACTAGTAGTATTAATAGGATTCAAATTTCTTAGATGAAACATTGTCAATTATTATTCATTTTGGACTAGTATTTCTATCATCTTATTTCTCTTTCTTTTTATTCGAGGCTTATTCTTTATTTCTCCTCTGCCCTGTTTACTTAAATATGCTTTATTACTAGTAGTATTAATAGGATTCAAATTTCTTAGATGAAGCATTGTCAATTATTATTCATTTTGGACTAGTATTTCTTTCATCTTATTTCTCTTGCTTTTTATTCAAGGCTTATTCTTTATTTCTCATCTGCCCTGCTTACTTAAATATGCTTTATTACTAGTAGTATTAATAGGATTCAAATTTCTTAGATGAAACATTGTCAATTATTATTCATTTTGGACTAGTATTTCTATCATCTTATTTCTCTTTCTTTTTATTCGAGGCTTATTCTTTATTTCTCATCTGCCCTGTTTACTTAAATATGCTTTATTACTAGTAGTATTAATAGGATTCAAATTTCTTAGATGAAACATTGTCAATTATTATTCATTTTGGACTAGTATTTCTATCATCTTATTTCTCTTTCTTTTTATTCGAGGCTTATTCTTTATTTCTCCTCTGCCCTGTTTACTTAAATATGCTTTATTACTAGTAGTATTAATAGGATTCAAATTTCTTTGATGAAGCATTGTCAATTATTATTCATTTTGGACTAGTATTTCTATCATCTTATTTCTCTTTCTTTTTATTCGAGGCTTATTCTTTATTTCTCATCTGCCCTGTTTACTTAAATATGCTTTATTACTAGTAGTATTAATAGGATTCAAATTTCTTAGATGAAACATTGTCAATTATTATTCATTTTGGACTAGTATTTCTATCATCTTATTTCTCTTTCTTTTTATTCGAGGCTTATTCTTTATTTCTCATCTGCCCTGTTTACTTAAATATGCTTTATTACTAGTAGTATTAATAGGATTCAAATTTCTTAGATGAAGCATTGTCAATTATTATTCATTTTGGACTAGTATTTCTATCATCTTATTTCTCTTTCTTTTTATTCGAGGCTTATTCTTTATTTCTCATCTGCCCTGCTTACTTAAATATGCTTTATTACTAGTAGTATTAATAGGATTCAAATTTCTTAGATGAAGCATTGTCAATTATTATTCATTTTGGACTAGTATTTCTTTCATCTAATTTCTCTTGCTTTTTATTCAAGGCTTATTCTTTATTTCTCATCTGCCCTGCTTACTTAAATATGCTTTATTACTAGTAGTATTAATAGGATTCAAATTTCTTAGATGAAGCATTGTCAATTATTATTCATTTTGGACTAGTATTTCTTTCATCTTATTTCTCTTGCTTTTTATTCAAGGCTTATTCTTTATTTCTCATCTGCCCTGTTTACTTAAATATGCTTTGTTACTAGTAGTATTAATAGGATTCAAATTTCTTAGATGAAACATTGTCAATTATTATTCATTTTGGACTAGTATTTCTATCATCTTATTTCTCTTTCTTTTTATTCGAGGCTTATTCTTTATTTCTCATCTGCCCTGTTTACTTAAATATGCTTTATTACTAGTAGTATTAATAGGATTCAAATTTCTTAGATGAAACATTGTCAATTATTATTCATTTTGGACTAGTATTTCTATCATCTTATTTCTCTTTCTTTTTATTCGAGGCTTATTCTTTATTTCTCATCTGCCCTGTTTACTTAAATATGCTTTGTTACTAGTAGTATTAATAGGATTCAAATTTCTTAGATGAAACATTATAAATTATTATTCATTTTGGACTAGTATTTCTATCATCTTATTTCTCTTGCTTTTTATTCAAGGCTTATTCTTTATTTCTCATCTGCCCTGCTTACTTAAATATGCTTTATTACTAGTAGTATTAATAGGATTCAAATTTCTTAGATGAAGCATTGTCAATTATTATTCATTTTGGACTAGTATTTCTATCATCTTATTTCTCTTTCTTTTTATTCGAGGCTTATTCTTTATTTCTCATCTGCCCTGTTTACTTAAATATGCTTTATTACTAGTAGTATTAATAGGATTCAAATTTCTTAGATGAAACATTGTCAATTATTATTCATTTTGGACTAGTATTTCTATCATCTTATTTCTCTTTCTTTTTATTCGAGGCTTATTCTTTATTTCTCATCTGCCCTGTTTACTTAAATATGCTTTATTACTAGTAGTATTAATAGGATTCAAATTTCTTAGATGAAACATTGTCAATTATTATTCATTTTGGACTAGTATTTCTATCATCTTATTTCTCTTTCTTTTTATTCGAGGCTTATTCTTTATTTCTCCTCTGCCCTGCTTACTTAAATATGCTTTATTACTAGTAGTATTAATAGGATTCAAATTTCTTAGATGAAGCATTGTCAATTATTATTCATTTTGGACTAGTATTTCTATCATCTTATTTCTCTTGCTTTTTATTCAAGGCTTATTCTTTATTTCTCCTCTGCCCTGCTTACTTAAATATGCTTTATTACTAGTAGTATTAATAGGATTCAAATTTCTTAGATGAAGCATTGTCAATTATTATTCATTTTGGACTAGTATTTCTATCATCTTATTTCTCTTGCTTTTTATTCGAGGCTTATTCTTTATTTCTCCTCTGCCCTGCTTACTTAAATATGCTTTATTACTAGTAGTATTAATAGGATTCAAATTTCTTAGATGAAGCATTGTCAATTATTATTCATTTTGGACTAGTATTTCTATCATCTTATTTCTCTTGCTTTTTATTCGAGGCTTATTCTTTATTTCTCATCTGCCCTGCTTACTTAAATATGCTTTATTACTAGTAGTATTAATAGGATTCAAATTTCTTATATGAAGCATTGTCAATTATTATTCATTTTGGACTAGTATTTCTTTCATCTTATTTCTCTTGCTTTTTATTCGAGGCTTATTCTTTATTTCTCATCTGCCCTGCTTACTTAAATATGCTTCATTAATAGTAGTATTAATAGGATTCAAATTTCTTATATGAAGCATTGTCAATTATTATTCATTTTGGACTAGTATTTCTTTCATCTTATTTCTCTTGCTTTTTATTCAAGGCTTATTCTTTATTTCTCATCTGCCCTGTTTACTTAAATATGCTTTATTACTAGAAGTATTAATAGGATTCAAATTTCTTAGATGAAGCCTTGTCAATTATTATTCATTTTGGACTAGTATTTCTATCATCTTATTTCTCTTTCTTTTTATTCGAGGCTTATTCTTTATTTCTCATCTGCCCTGTTTACTTAAATATGCTTTATTACTAGTAGTATTAATAGGATTCAAATTTCTTAGATGAAGCATTGTCAATTATTATTCATTTTGGACTAGTATTTCTATCATCTTATTTCTCTTTCTTTTTATTCGAGGCTTATTCTTTATTTCTCATCTGCCCTGCTTACTTAAATATGCTTTATTACTAGTAGTATTAATAGGATTCAAATTTCTTAGATGAAGCATTGTCAATTATTATTCATTTTGGACTAGTATTTCTTTCATCTTATTTCTCTTGCTTTTTATTCAAGGCTTATTCTTTATTTCTCATCTGCCCTGCTTACTTAAATATGCTTTATTACTAGTAGTATTAATAGGATTCAAATTTCTTATATGAAGCATTGTCAATTATTATTCATTTTGGACTAGTATTTCTTTCATCTTATTTCTCTTGCTTTTTATTCAAGGCTTATTCTTTATTTCTCATCTGCCCTGCTTACTTAAATATGCTTTATTACTAGTAGTATTAATAGGATTCAAATTTCTTATATGAAGCATTGTCAATTATTATTCATTTTGGACTAGTATTTCTATCATCTTATTTCTCTTGCTTTTTATTCGAGGCTTATTCTTTATTTCTCATCTGCCCTGCTTACTTAAATATGCTTTATTACTAGTAGTATTAATAGGATTCAAATTTCTTATATGAAGCATTGTCAATTATTATTCATTTTGGACTAGTATTTCTTTCATCTTATTTCTCTTGCTTTTTATTCGAGGCTTATTCTTTATTTCTCATCTGCCCTGCTTACTTAAATATGCTTCATTAATAGTAGTATTAATAGGATTCAAATTTCTTATATGAAGCATTGTCAATTATTATTCATTTTGGACTAGTATTTCTTTCATCTTATTTCTCTTGCTTTTTATTCAAGGCTTATTCTTTATTTCTCATCTGCCCTGTTTACTTAAATATGCTTTATTACTAGTAGTATTAATAGGATTCAAATTTCTTAGATGAAGCATTGTCAATTATTATTCATTTTGGACTAGTATTTCTTTCATCTAATTTCTCTTGCTTTTTATTCAAGGCTTATTCTTTATTTCTCCTCTGCCCTGTTTACTTAAATATGCTTTATTACTAGTAGTATTAATAGGATTCAAATTTCTTAGATGAAACATTGTCAATTATTATTCATTTTGGACTAGTATTTCTATCATCTTATTTCTCTTTCTTTTTATTCGAGGCTTATTCTTTATTTCTCATCTGCCCTGCTTACTTAAATATGCTTTATTACTAGTAGTATTAATAGGATTCAAATTTCTTAGATGAAGCATTGTCAATTATTATTCATTTTGGACTAGTATTTCTTTCATCTTATTTCTCTTGCTTTTTATTCAAGGCTTATTCTTTATTTCTCATCTGCCCTGCTTACTTAAATATGCTTTATTACTAGTAGTATTAATAGGATTCAAATTTCTTATATGAAGCATTGTCAATTATTATTCATTTTGGACTAGTATTTCTTTCATCTTATTTCTCTTGCTTTTTATTCGAGGCTTATTCTTTATTTCTCATCTGCCCTGCTTACTTAAATATGCTTCATTAATAGTAGTATTAATAGGATTCAAATTTCTTATATGAAGCATTGTCAATTATTATTCATTTTGGACTAGTATTTCTTTCATCTTATTTCTCTTGCTTTTTATTCAAGGCTTATTCTTTATTTCTCATCTGCCCTGTTTACTTAAATATGCTTTATTACTAGTAGTATTAATAGGATTCAAATTTCTTAGATGAAGCATTGTCAATTATTATTCATTTTGGACTAGTATTTCTATCATCTTATTTCTCTTTCTTTTTATTCGAGGCTTATTCTTTATTTCTCATCTGCCCTGTTTACTTAAATATGCTTTATTACTAGTAGTATTAATAGGATTCAAATTTCTTATATGAAGCATTGTCAATTATTATTCATTTTGGACTAGTATTTCTATCATCTTATTTCTCTTTCTTTTTATTCGAGGCTTATTCTTTATTTCTCATCTGCCCTGCTTACTTAAATATGCTTTATTACTAGTAGTATTAATAGGATTCAAATTTCTTAGATGAAGCATTGTCAATTATTATTCATTTTGGACTAGTATTTCTTTCATCTTATTTCTCTTGCTTTTTATTCAAGGCTTATTCTTTATTTCTCATCTGCCCTGCTTACTTAAATATGCTTTATTACTAGTAGTATTAATAGGATTCAAATTTCTTATATGAAGCATTGTCAATTATTATTCATTTTGGACTAGTATTTCTTTCATCTTATTTCTCTTGCTTTTTATTCAAGGCTTATTCTTTATTTCTCATCTGCCCTGCTTACTTAAATATGCTTCATTAATAGTAGTATTAATAGGATTCAAATTTCTTATATGAAGCATTGTCAATTATTATTCATTTTGGACTAGTATTTCTTTCATCTTATTTCTCTTGCTTTTTATTCAAGGCTTATTCTTTATTTCTCATCTGCCCTGCTTACTTAAATATGCTTTATTACTAGTAGTATTAATAGGATTCAAATTTCTTATATGAAGCATTGTCAATTATTATTCATTTTGGACTAGTATTTCTTTCATCTTATTTCTCTTTCTTTTTATTCGAGGCTTATTCTTTATTTCTCATCTGCCCTGTTTACTTAAATATGCTTTATTACTAGTAGTATTAATAGGATTCAAATTTCTTATATGAAGCATTGTCAATTATTATTCATTTTGGACAAGTATTTCTTTCATCTTATTTCTCTTGCTTTTTATTCAAGGCTTATTCTTTATTTCTCATCTGCCCTGTTTACTTAAATATGCTTTATTACTAGTAGTATTAATAGGATTCAAATTTCTTAGATGAAGCATTGTCAATTATTATTCATTTTGGACTAGTATTTCTATCATCTTATTTCTCTTTCTTTTTATTCAAGGCTTATTCTTTATTTCTCATCTGCCCTGTTTACTTAAATATGCTTTATTACTAGTAGTATTAATAGGATTCAAATTTCTTAGATGAAGCATTGTCAATTATTATTCATTTTGGACTAGTATTTCTATCATCTTATTTCTCTTTCTTTTTATTCGAGGCTTATTCTTTATTTCTCATCTGCCCTGTTTACTTAAATATGCTTTATTACTAGTAGTATTAATAGGATTCAAATTTCTTATATGAAGCATTGTCAATTATTATTCATTTTGGACAAGTATTTCTTTCATCTTATTTCTCTTGCTTTTTATTCAAGGCTTATTCTTTATTTCTCATCTGCCCTGTTTACTTAAATATGCTTTATTACTAGTAGTATTAATAGGATTCAAATTTCTTAGATGAAGCATTGTCAATTATTATTCATTTTGGACTAGTATTTCTATCATCTTATTTCTCTTTCTTTTTATTCGAGGCTTATTCTTTATTTCTCATCTGCCCTGCTTACTTAAATATGCTTTATTACTAGTAGTATTAATAGGATTCAAATTTCTTATATGAAGCATTGTCAATTATTATTCATTTTGGACTAGTATTTCTTTCATCTTATTTCTCTTGCTTTTTATTCAAGGCTTATTCTTTATTTCTCATCTGCCCTGCTTACTTAAATATGCTTTATTACTAGTAGTATTAATAGGATTCAAATTTCTTAGATGAAGCATTGTCAATTATTATTCATTTTGGACTAGTATTTCTATCATCTTATTTCTCTTTCTTTTTATTCGAGGCTTATTCTTTATTTCTCATCTGCCCTGTTTACTTAAATATGCTTTATTACTAGTAGTATTAATAGGATTCAAATTTCTTATATGAAGCATTGTCAATTATTATTCATTTTGGACAAGTATTTCTTTCATCTTATTTCTCTTGCTTTTTATTCAAGGCTTATTCTTTATTTCTCATCTGCCCTGTTTACTTAAATATGCTTTATTACTAGTAGTATTAATAGGATTCAAATTTCTTATATGAAGCATTGTCAATTATTATTCATTTTGGACAAGTATTTCTTTCATCTTATTTCTCTTGCTTTTTATTCAAGGCTTATTCTTTATTTCTCATCTGCCCTGCTTACTTAAATATGCTTTATTACTAGTAGTATTAATAGGATTCAAATTTCTTATATGAAGCATTGTCAATTATTATTCATTTTGGACTAGTATTTCTTTCATCTTATTTCTCTTGCTTTTTATTCAAGGCTTATTCTTTATTTCTCATCTGCCCTGCTTACTTAAATATGCTTTATTACTAGTAGTATTAATAGGATTCAAATTTCTTATATGAAGCATTGTCAATTATTATTCATTTTGGACTAGTATTTCTTTCATCTTATTTCTCTTGCTTTTTATTCAATGCTTATTCTTTATTTCTCATCTGCCCTGTTTACTTAAATATGCTTCATTAATAGTAGTATTAATAGGATTCAAATTACTTATATGAAGCATTGTCAATTATTATTCATTTTGGACTAGTATTTCTTTCATCTTAATTCTCTTGCTTTTTATTCGAGGCTTATTCTTTATTTCTCATCTGCCCTGTTTACTTAAATATGCTTTATTACTAGTAGTATTAATAGGATTCAAATTTCTTATATGAAGCATTGTCAATTATTATTCATTTTGGACTAGTATTTCTTTCATCTTATTTCTCTTGCTTTTTATTCAATGCTTATTCTTTATTTCTCATCTGCCCTGTTTACTTAAATATGCTTCATTAATAGTAGTATTAATAGGATTCAAATTACTTATATGAAGCATTGTCAATTATTATTCATTTTGGACAAGTATTTCTTTCATCTTATTTCTCTTGCTTTTTATTCAAGGCTTATTCTTTATTTCTCATCTGCCCTGTTTACTTAAATATGCTTTATTACTAGTAGTATTAATAGGATTCAAATTTCTTATATGAAGCATTGTCAATTATTATTCATTTTGGACAAGTATTTCTTTCATCTTATTTCTCTTGCTTTTTATTCAAGGCTTATTCTTTATTTCTCATCTGCCCTGCTTACTTAAATATGCTTTATTACTAGTAGTATTAATAGGATTCAAATTTCTTATATGAAGCATTGTCAATTATTATTCATTTTGGACTAGTATTTCTTTCATCTTATTTCTCTTGCTTTTTATTCAAGGCTTATTCTTTATTTCTCATCTGCCCTGCTTACTTAAATATGCTTTATTACTAGTAGTATTAATAGGATTCAAATTTCTTAGATGAAGCATTGTCAATTATTATTCATTTTGGACAAGTATTTCTTTCATCTTATTTCTCTTTCTTTTTATTCAAGGCTTATTCTTTATTTCTCATCTGCCCTGTTTACTTAAATATGCTTTATTACTAGTAGTATTAATAGGATTCAAATTTCTTAGATGAAACATTGTCAATTATTATTCATTTTGGACTAGTATTTCTATCATCTTATTTCTCTTTCTTTTTATTCGAGGCTTATTCTTTATTTCTCATCTGCCCTGTTTACTTAAATATGCTTTATTACTAGTAGTATTAATAGGATTCAAATTTCTTATATGAAGCATTGTCAATTATTATTCATTTTGGACTAGTATTTCTTTCATCTTATTTCTCTTGCTTTTTATTCAAGGCTTATTCTTTATTTCTCATCTGCCCTGTTTACTTAAATATGCTTTATTACTAGTAGTATTAATAGGATTCAAATTTCTGAGATGAAGCATTGTCAATTATTATTCATTTTGGACTAGTATTTCTATCATCTTATTTCTCTTTCTTTTTATTCAAGGCTTATTCTTTATTTCTCATCTGCCCTGTTTACTTAAATATGCTTTATTACTAGTAGTATTAATAGGATTCAAATTTCTTAGATGAAACATTGTCAATTATTATTCATTTTGGACTAGTATTTCTTTCATCTTATTTCTCTTGCTTTTTATTCAAGGCTTATTCTTTATTTCTCATCTGCCCTGCTTACTTAAATATGCTTTATTACTAGTAGTATTAATAGGATTCAAATTTCTTAGATGAAGCATTGTCAATTATTATTCATTTTGGACTAGTATTTCTTTCATCTTATTTCTCTTGCTTTTTATTCAAGGCTTATTCTTTATTTCTCATCTGCCCTGCTTACTTAAATATGCTTTATTACTAGTAGTATTAATAGGATTCAAATTTCTTAGATGAAGCATTGTCAATTATTATTCATTTTGGACTAGTATTTCTTTCATCTTATTTCTCTTGCTTTTTATTGGATCCTTATTCTTTATTTCTCATCTGCCCTGCTTACTTAAATATGCTTTATTACTAGTAGTATTAATAGGATTCAAATTTCTTATATGAAGCATTGTCAATTATTATTCATTTTGGACTAGTATTTCTTTCATCTTATTTCTCTTGCTTTTTATTCAAGGCTTATTCTTTATTTCTCATCTGCCCTGTTTACTTAAATATGCTTTATTACTAGTAGTATTAATAGGATTCAAATTTCTGAGATGAAGCATTGTCAATTATTATTCATTTTGGAGTAGTATTTCTTTCATCTTATTTCTCTTGCTTTTTATTCAAGGCTTATTCTTTATTTCTCATCTGCCCTGCTTACTTAAATATGCTTTATTACTAGTAGTATTAATAGGATTCAAATTTCTTATATGAAGCATTGTCAATTATTATTCATTTTGGACTAGTATTTCTTTCATCTTATTTCTCTTGCTTTTTATTCAAGGCTTATTCTTTATTTCTCATCTGCCCTGTTTACTTAAATATGCTTTATTACTAGTAGTATTAATAGGATTCAAATTTCTTATATGAAGCATTGTCAATTATTATTCATTTTGGACTAGTATTTCTTTCATCTTATTTCTCTTGCTTTTTATTCAAGGCTTATTCTTTATTTCTCATCTGCCCTGTTTACTTAAATATGCTTTATTACTAGTAGTATTAATAGGATTCAAATTTCTTATATGAAGCATTGTCAATTATTATTCATTTTGGACTAGTATTTCTTTCATCTTATTTCTCTTGCTTTTTATTCAAGGCTTATTCTTTATTTCTCATCTGCCCTGTTTACTTAAATATGCTTTATTACTAGTAGTATTAATAGGATTCAAATTTCTTAGATGAAGCATTGTCAATTATTATTCATTTTGGACTAGTATTTCTATCATCTTATTTCTCTTTCTTTTTATTCGAGGCTTATTCTTTATTTCTCATCTGCCCTGTTTACTTAAATATGCTTTATTACTAGTAGTATTAATAGGATTCAAATTTCTTATATGAAGCATTGTCAATTATTATTCATTTTGGACTAGTATTTCTTTCATCTTATTTCTCTTGCTTTTTATTCAAGGCTTATTCTTTATTTCTCATCTGCCCTGTTTACTTAAATATGCTTTATTACTAGTAGTATTAATAGGATTCAAATTTCTGAGATGAAGCATTGTCAATTATTATTCATTTTGGACTAGTATTTCTATCATCTTATGTCTCTTGCTTTTTATTCAAGGCTTATTCTTTATTTCTCATCTGCCCTGCTTACTTAAATATGCTTTATTACTAGTAGTATTAATAGGATTCAAATTTCTTATATGAAGCATTGTCAATTATTATTCATTTTGGACTAGTATTTCTTTCATCTAATTTCTCTTGCTTTTTATTCAAGGCTTATTCTTTATTTCTCCTCTGCCCTGTTTACTTAAATATGCTTTATTACTAGTAGTATTAATAGGATTCAAATTTCTTAGATGAAACATTGTCAATTATTATTCATTTTGGACTAGTATTTCTATCATCTTATTTCTCTTTCTTTTTATTCGAGGCTTATTCTTTATTTCTCATCTGCCCTGTTTACTTAAATATGCTTTATTACTAGTAGTATTAATAGGATTCAAATTTCTTAGATGAAGCATTGTCAATTATTATTCATTTTGGACTAGTATTTCTTTCATCTAATTTCTCTTGCTTTTTATTCAAGGCTTATTCTTTATTTCTCCTCTGCCCTGTTTACTTAAATATGCTTTATTACTAGTAGTATTAATAGGATTCATATTTCTTAGATGAAACATTGTCAATTATTATTCATTTTGGACTAGTATTTCTATCATCTTATTTCTCTTTCTTTTTATTCGAGGCTTATTCTTTATTTCTCATCTGCCCTGTTTACTTAAATATGCTTTATTACTAGTAGTATTAATAGGATTCAAATTTCTTATATGAAGCATTGTCAATTATTATTCATTTTGGACAAGTATTTCTATCATCTTATTTCTCTTTCTTTTTATTCAAGGCTTATTCTTTATTTCTCATCTGCCCTGTTTACTTAAATATGCTTTATTACTAGTAGTATTAATAGGATTCAAATTTCTTAGATGAAACATTGTCAATTATTATTCATTTTGGACTAGTATTTCTTTCATCTTATTTCTCTTGCTTTTTATTCAAGGCTTATTCTTTATTTCTCATCTGCCCTGTTTACTTAAATATGCTTTATTACTAGTAGTATTAATAGGATTCAAATTTCTTAGATGAAACATTGTCAATTATTATTCATTTTGGACTAGTATTTCTATCATCTTATTTCTCTTTCTTTTTATTCAAGGCTTATTCTTTATTTCTCATCTGCCCTGTTTACTTAAATATGCTTTATTACTAGTAGTATTAATAGGATTCAAATTTCTTAGATGAAACATTGTCAATTATTATTCATTTTGGACTAGTATTTCTATCATCTTATTTCTCTTTCTTTTTATTCGAGGCTTATTCTTTATTTCTCATCTGCCCTGTTTACTTAAATATGCTTTATTACTAGTAGTATTAATAGGATTCAAATTTCTTAGATGAAGCATTGTCAATTATTATTCATTTTGGACTAGTATTTCTTTCATCTAATTTCTCTTGCTTTTTATTCAAGGCTTATTCTTTATTTCTCCTCTGCCCTGTTTACTTAAATATGCTTTATTACTAGTAGTATTAATAGGATTCATATTTCTTAGATGAAACATTGTCAATTATTATTCATTTTGGACTAGTATTTCTATCATCTTATTTCTCTTTCTTTTTATTCGAGGCTTATTCTTTATTTCTCATCTGCCCTGTTTACTTAAATATGCTTTATTACTAGTAGTATTAATAGGATTCAAATTTCTTAGATGAAGCATTGTCAATTATTATTCATTTTGGACTAGTATTTCTTTCATCTAATTTCTCTTGCTTTTTATTCAAGGCTTATTCTTTATTTCTCATCTGCCCTGTTTACTTAAATATGCTTTATTACTAGTAGTATTAATAGGATTCATATTTCTTAGATGAAACATTGTCAATTATTATTCATTTTGGACTAGTATTTCTTTCATCTAATTTCTCTTGCTTTTTATTCGAGGCTTATTCTTTATTTCTCATCTGCCCTGTTTACTTAAATATGCTTTATTACTAGTAGTATTAATAGGATTCAAATTTCTTATATGAAGCATTGTCAATTATTATTCATTTTGGACTAGTATTTCTTTCATCTTATTTCTCTTGCTTTTTATTCAAGGCTTATTCTTTATTTCTCATCTGCCCTGTTTACTTAAATATGCTTTATTACTAGTAGTATTAATAGGATTCAAATTTCTTAGATGAAGCATTGTCAATTATTATTCATTTTGGACTAGTATTTCTTTCATCTAATTTCTCTTGCTTTTTATTCAAGGCTTATTCTTTATTTCTCATCTGCCCTGTTTACTTAAATATGCTTTATTACTAGTAGTATTAATAGGATTCATATTTCTTAGATGAAACATTGTCAATTATTATTCATTTTGGACTAGTATTTCTTTCATCTAATTTCTCTTGCTTTTTATTCGAGGCTTATTCTTTATTTCTCATCTGCCCTGTTTACTTAAATATGCTTTATTACTAGTAGTATTAATAGGATTCAAATTTCTTATATGAAGCATTGTCAATTATTATTCATTTTGGACTAGTATTTCTTTCATCTTATTTCTCTTGCTTTTTATTCAAGGCTTATTCTTTATTTCTCATCTGCCCTGTTTACTTAAATATGCTTTATTACTAGTAGTATTAATAGGATTCAAATTTCTTAGATGAAGCATTGTCAATTATTATTCATTTTGGACTAGTATTTCTTTCATCTAATTTCTCTTGCTTTTTATTCAAGGCTTATTCTTTATTTCTCCTCTGCCCTGTTTACTTAAATATGCTTTATTACTAGTAGTATTAATAGGATTCATATTTCTTAGATGAAGCATTGTCAATTATTATTCATTTTGGACTAGTATTTCTATCATCTTATTTCTCTTTCTTTTTATTCGAGGCTTATTCTTTATTTCTCATCTGCCCTGTTTACTTAAATATGCTTTATTACTAGTAGTATTAATAGGATTCAAATTTCTTAGATGAAACATTGTCAATTATTATTCATTTTGGACTAGTATTTCTATCATCTTATTTCTCTTTCTTTTTATTCGAGGCTTATTCTTTATTTCTCATCTGCCCTGTTTACTTAAATATGCTTTATTACTAGTAGTATTAATAGGATTCAAATTTCTTATATGAAGCATTGTCAATTATTATTCATTTTGGACAAGTATTTCTATCATCTTATTTCTCTTTCTTTTTATTCAAGGCTTATTCTTTATTTCTCATCTGTCCTGTTTACTTAAATATGCTTTATTACTAGTAGTATTAATAGGATTCAAATTTCTTAGATGAAGCATTGTCAATTATTATTCATTTTGGACTAGTATTTCTATCATCTTATTTCTCTTTCTTTTTATTCGAGGCTTATTCTTTATTTCTCATCTGCCCTGTTTACTTAAATATGCTTTATTACTAGTAGTATTAATAGGATTCAAATTTCTTAGATGAAGCATTGTCAATTATTATTCATTTTGGACTAGTATTTCTATCATCTTATTTCTCTTGCTTTTTATTCAAGGCTTATTCTTTATTTCTCATCTGCCCTGCTTACTTAAATATGCTTTATTACTAGTAGTATTAATAGGATTCAAATTTCTTAGATGAAGCATTGTCAATTATTATTCATTTTGGACTAGTATTTCTATCATCTTATTTCTCTTTCTTTTTATTCGAGGCTTATTCTTTATTTCTCATCTGCCCTGTTTACTTAAATATGCTTTATTACTAGTAGTATTAATAGGATTCAAATTTCTTAGATGAAACATTGTCAATTATTATTCATTTTGGACTAGTATTTCTATCATCTTATTTCTCTTTCTTTTTATTCGAGGCTTATTCTTTATTTCTCATCTGCCCTGTTTACTTAAATATGCTTTATTACTAGTAGTATTAATAGGATTCAAATTTCTTATATGAAGCATTGTCAATTATTATTCATTTTGGACAAGTATTTCTATCATCTTATTTCTCTTTCTTTTTATTCAAGGCTTATTCTTTATTTCTCATCTGCCCTGTTTACTTAAATATGCTTTATTACTAGTAGTATTAATAGGATTCAAATTTCTTAGATGAAGCATTGTCAATTATTATTCATTTTGGACTAGTATTTCTATCATCTTATTTCTCTTTCTTTTTATTCGAGGCTTATTCTTTATTTCTCATCTGCCCTGTTTACTTAAATATGCTTTATTACTAGTAGTATTAATAGGATTCAAATTTCTTATATGAAGCATTGTCAATTATTATTCATTTTGGACTAGTATTTCTATCATCTTATTTCTCTTGCTTTTTATTCAAGGCTTATTCTTTATTTCTCATCTGCCCTGCTTACTTAAATATGCTTTATTACTAGTAGTATTAATAGGATTCAAATTTCTTAGATGAAGCATTGTCAATTATTATTCATTTTGGACTAGTATTTCTATCATCTTATTTCTCTTGCTTTTTATTCGAGGCTTATTCTTTATTTCTCATCTGCCCTGTTTACTTAAATATGCTTTATTACTAGTAGTATTAATAGGATTCAAATTTCTTATATGAAGCATTGTCAATTATTATTCATTTTGGACTAGTATTTCTTTCATCTTATTTCTCTTGCTTTTTATTCAAGGCTTATTCTTTATTTCTCATCTGCCCTGCTTACTTAAATATGCTTTATTACTAGTAGTATTAATAGGATTCAAATTTCTTAGATGAAGCATTGTCAATTATTATTCATTTTGGACTAGTATTTCTTTCATCTTATTTCTCTTGCTTTTTATTCAAGGCTTATTCTTTATTTCTCATCTGCCCTGCTTACTTAAATATGCTTTATTACTAGTAGTATTAATAGGATTCAAATTTCTTATATGAAGCATTGTCAATTATTATTCATTTTGGACTAGTATTTCTATCATCTTATTTCTCTTGCTTTTTATTCAAGGCTTATTCTTTATTTCTCATCTGCCCTGCTTACTTAAATATGCTTTATTACTAGTAGTATTAATAGGATTCAAATTTCTTATATGAAGCATTGTCAATTATTATTCATTTTGGACTAGTATTTCTTTCATCTTATTTCTCTTGCTTTTTATTCAAGGCTTATTCTTTATTTCTCATCTGCCCTGCTTACTTAAATATGCTTTATTACTAGTAGTATTAATAGGATTCAAATTTCTTAGATGAAGCATTGTCAATTATTATTCATTTTGGACTAGTATTTCTATCATCTTATTTCTCTTTCTTTTTATTCGAGGCTTATTCTTTATTTCTCATCTGCCCTGTTTACTTAAATATGCTTTATTACTAGTAGTATTAATAGGATTCAAATTTCTTATATGAAGCATTGTCAATTATTATTCATTTTGGACTAGTATTTCTTTCATCTTATTTCTCTTGCTTTTTATTCAAGGCTTATTCTTTATTTCTCATCTGCCCTGCTTACTTAAATATGCTTTATTACTAGTAGTATTAATAGGATTCAAATTTCTTAGATGAAGCATTGTCAATTATTATTCATTTTGGACTAGTATTTCTATCATCTTATTTCTCTTTCTTTTTATTCAATGCTTATTCTTTATTTCTCATCTGCCCTGCTTACTTAAATATGCTTTATTACTAGTAGTATTAATAGGATTCAAATTTCTTATATGAAGCATTGTCAATTATTATTCATTTTGGACTAGTATTTCTATCATCTTATTTCTCTTGCTTTTTATTCAAGGCTTATTCTTTATTTCTCATCTGCCCTGCTTACTTAAATATGCTTTATTACTAGTAGTATTAATAGGATTCAAATTTCTTAGATGAAGCATTGTCAATTATTATTCATTTTGGACTAGTATTTCTTTCATCTTATTTCTCTTTCTTTTTATTCAATGCTTATTCTTTATTTCTCATCTGCCCTGCTTACTTAAATATGCTTTATTACTAGTAGTATTAATAGGATTCAAATTTCTTATATGAAGCATTGTCAATTATTATTCATTTTGGACTAGTATTTCTATCATCTTATTTCTCTTGCTTTTTATTCAAGGCTTATTCTTTATTTCTCATCTGCCCTGCTTACTTAAATATGCTTTATTACTAGTAGTATTAATAGGATTCAAATTTCTTAGATGAAGCATTGTCAATTATTATTCATTTTGGACTAGTATTTCTATCATCTTATTTCTCTTTCTTTTTATTCAATGCTTATTCTTTATTTCTCATCTGCCCTGCTTACTTAAATATGCTTTATTACTAGTAGTATTAATAGGATTCAAATTTCTTATATGAAGCATTGTCAATTATTATTCATTTTGGACTAGTATTTCTTTCATCTTATTTCTCTTGCTTTTTATTCAATGCTTATTCTTTATTTCTCATCTGCCCTGCTTACTTAAATATGCTTTATTACTAGTAGTATTAATAGGATTCAAATTTCTTAGATGAAGCATTGTCAATTATTATTCATTTTGGACTAGTATTTCTATCATCTTATTTCTCTTTCTTTTTATTCAATGCTTATTCTTTATTTCTCATCTGCCCTGCTTACTTAAATATGCTTTATTACTAGTAGTATTAATAGGATTCAAATTTCTTATATGAAGCATTGTCAATTATTATTCATTTTGGACTAGTATTTCTTTCATCTTATTTCTCTTGCTTTTTATTCAATGCTTATTCTTTATTTCTCATCTGCCCTGCTTACTTAAATATGCTTTATTACTAGTAGTATTAATAGGATTCAAATTTCTTAGATGAAGCATTGTCAATTATTATTCATTTTGGACTAGTATTTCTTTCATCTTATTTCTCTTTCTTTTTATTCAATGCTTATTCTTTATTTCTCATCTGCCCTGCTTACTTAAATATGCTTTATTACTAGTAGTATTAATAGGATTCAAATTTCTTATATGAAGCATTGTCAATTATTATTCATTTTGGACTAGTATTTCTTTCATCTTATTTCTCTTGCTTTTTATTCAAGGCTTATTCTTTATTTCTCATCTGCCCTGCTTACTTAAATATGCTTTATTACTAGTAGTATTAATAGGATTCAAATTTCTTAGATGAAGCATTGTCAATTATTATTCATTTTGGACTAGTATTTCTATCATCTTATTTCTCTTTCTTTTTATTCAATGCTTATTCTTTATTTCTCATCTGCCCTGCTTACTTAAATATGCTTTATTACTAGTAGTATTAATAGGATTCAAATTTCTTATATGAAGCATTGTCAATTATTATTCATTTTGGACTAGTATTTCTTTCATCTTATTTCTCTTGCTTTTTATTCAAGGCTTATTCTTTATTTCTCATCTGCCCTGCTTACTTAAATATGCTTTATTACTAGTAGTATTAATAGGATTCAAATTTCTTAGATGAAGCATTGTCAATTATTATTCATTTTGGACTAGTATTTCTATCATCTTATTTCTCTTTCTTTTTATTCAATGCTTATTCTTTATTTCTCATCTGCCCTGCTTACTTAAATATGCTTTATTACTAGTAGTATTAATAGGATTCAAATTTCTTATATGAAGCATTGTCAATTATTATTCATTTTGGACTAGTATTTCTTTCATCTAATTTCTCTTGCTTTTTATTCAAGGCTTATTCTTTATTTCTCCTCTGCCCTGTTTACTTAAATATGCTTTATTACTAGTAGTATTAATAGGATTCAAATTTCTTAGATGAAACATTGTCAATTATTATTCATTTTGGACTAGTATTTCTATCATCTTATTTCTCTTGCTTTTTATTCAAGGCTTATTCTTTATTTCTCATCTGCCCTGTTTACTTAAATATGCTTTATTACTAGTAGTATTAATAGGATTCAAATTTCTTAGATGAAGCATTGTCAATTATTATTCATTTTGGACTAGTATTTCTTTCATCTTATTTCTCTTGCTTTTTATTCAAGGCTTATTCTTTATTTCTCATCTGCCCTGCTTACTTAAATATGCTTTATTACTAGTAGTATTAATAGGATTCAAATTTCTTATATGAAGCATTGTCAATTATTATTCATTTTGGACAAGTATTTCTTTCATCTTATTTCTCTTGCTTTTTATTCGAGGCTTATTCTTTATTTCTCATCTGCCCTGTTTACTTAAATATGCTTTATTACTAGTAGTATTAATAGGATTCAAATTTCTTAGATGAAGCATTGTCAATTATTATTCATTTTGGACTAGTATTTCTATCATCTTATTTCTCTTGCTTTTTATTCAAGGCTTATTCTTTATTTCTCCTCTGCCCTGCTTACTTAAATATGCTTTATTACTAGTAGTATTAATAGGATTCAAATTTCTTAGATGAAGCATTGTCAATTATTATTCATTTTGGACTAGTATTTCTATCATCTTATTTCTCTTGCTTTTTATTCAAGGCTTATTCTTTATTTCTCCTCTGCCCTGCTTACTTAAATATGCTTTATTACTAGTAGTATTAATAGGATTCAAATTTCTTAGATGAAGCATTGTCAATTATTATTCATTTTGGACTAGTATTTCTATCATCTTATTTCTCTTGCTTTTTATTCAAGGCTTATTCTTTATTTCTCCTCTGCCCTGCTTACTTAAATATGCTTTATTACTAGTAGTATTAATAGGATTCAAATTTCTTAGATGAAGCATTGTCAATTATTATTCATTTTGGACTAGTATTTCTATCATCTTATTTCTCTTGCTTTTTATTCAAGGCTTATTCTTTATTTCTCCTCTGCCCTGCTTACTTAAATATGCTTTATTACTAGTAGTATTAATAGGATTCAAATTTCTTAGATGAAACATTGTCAATTATTATTCATTTTGGACTAGTATTTCTATCATCTTATTTCTCTTTCTTTTTATTCGAGGCTTATTCTTTATTTCTCATCTGCCCTGCTTACTTAAATATGCTTTATTACTAGTAGTATTAATAGGATTCAAATTTCTTAGATGAAGCATTGTCAATTATTATTCATTTTGGACTAGTATTTCTATCATCTTATTTCTCTTTCTTTTTATTCGAGGCTTATTCTTTATTTCTCATCTGCCCTGCTTACTTAAATATGCTTTATTACTAGTAGTATTAATAGGATTCAAATTTCTTAGATGAAGCATTGTCAATTATTATTCATTTTGGACAAGTATTTCTTTCATCTTATTTCTCTTGCTTTTTATTCAAGGCTTATTCTTTATTTCTCATCTGCCCTGTTTACTTAAATATGCTTTATTACTAGTAGTATTAATAGGATTCAAATTTCTTAGATGAAACATTGTCAATTATTATTCATTTTAGACTAGTATTTCTATCATCTTATTTCTCTTTCTTTTTATTCAAGGCTTATTCTTTATTTCTCATCTGCCCTGTTTACTTAAATATGCTTTATTACTAGTAGTATTAATAGGATTCAAATTTCTTAGATGAAACATTGTCAATTATTATTCATTTTGGACTAGTATTTCTATCATCTTATTTCTCTTTCTTTTTATTCGAGGCTTATTCTTTATTTCTCATCTGCCCTGCTTACTTAAATATGCTTTATTACTAGTAGTATTAATAGGATTAAAATTTCAAGGATAAAGCATTGTCAATTATTATTCATTTTGGACTAGTATTTCTATCATCTTATTTCTCTTTCTTTTTATTCGAGGCTTATTCTTTATTTCTCATCTGCCCTGTTTACTTAAATATGCTTTATTACTAGTAGTATTAATAGGATTCAAATTTCTTAGATGAAACATTGTCAATTATTATTCATTTTGGACTAGTATTTCTATCATCTTATTTCTCTTTCTTTTTATTCGAGGCTTATTCTTTATTTCTCCTCTGCCCTGTTTACTTAAATATGCTTTATTACTAGTAGTATTAATAGGATTAAAATTTCAAGGATAAAGCATTGTCAATTATTATTCATTTTGGACTAGTATTTCTATCATCTTATTTCTCTTTCTTTTTATTCGAGGCTTATTCTTTATTTCTCATCTGCCCTGCTTACTTAAATATGCTTTATTACTAGTAGTATTAATAGGATTCAAATTTCTTAGATGAAGCATTGTCAATTATTATTCATTTTGGACTAGTATTTCTATCATCTTATTTCTCTTGCTTTTTATTCAAGGCTTATTCTTTATTTCTCCTCTGCCCTGCTTACTTAAATATGCTTTATTACTAGTAGTATTAATAGGATTCAAATTTCTTAGATGAAGCATTGTCAATTATTATTCATTTTGGACTAGTATTTCTATCATCTTATTTCTCTTTCTTTTTATTCAAGGCTTATTCTTTATTTCTCATCTGCCCTGTTTACTTAAATATGCTTTATTACTAGTAGTATTAATAGGATTCAAATTTCTTAGATGAAACATTGTCAATTATTATTCATTTTGGACTAGTATTTCTATCATCTTATTTCTCTTTCTTTTTATTCGAGGCTTATTCTTTATTTCTCATCTGCCCTGCTTACTTAAATATGCTTTATTACTAGTAGTATTAATAGGATTAAAATTTCAAGGATAAAGCATTGTCAATTATTATTCATTTTGGACTAGTATTTCTATCATCTTATTTCTCTTTCTTTTTATTCGAGGCTTATTCTTTATTTCTCATCTGCCCTGTTTACTTAAATATGCTTTATTACTAGTAGTATTAATAGGATTCAAATTTCTTAGATGAAACATTGTCAATTATTATTCATTTTGGACTAGTATTTCTATCATCTTATTTCTCTTTCTTTTTATTCGAGGCTTATTCTTTATTTCTCCTCTGCCCTGTTTACTTAAATATGCTTTATTACTAGTAGTATTAATAGGATTAAAATTTCAAGGATAAAGCATTGTCAATTATTATTCATTTTGGACTAGTATTTCTATCATCTTATTTCTCTTTCTTTTTATTCGAGGCTTATTCTTTATTTCTCCTCTGCCCTGTTTACTTAAATATGCTTTATTACTAGTAGTATTAATAGGATTAAAATTTCAAGGATAAAGCATTGTCAATTATTATTCATTTTGGACTAGTATTTCTATCATCTTATTTCTCTTTCTTTTTATTCGAGGCTTATTCTTTATTTCTCATCTGCCCTGTTTACTTAAATATGCTTTATTACTAGTAGTATTAATAGGATTAAAATTTCAAGGATAAAGCATTGTCAATTATTATTCATTTTGGACTAGTATTTCTATCATCTTATTTCTCTTTCTTTTTATTCGAGGCTTATTCTTTATTTCTCCTCTGCCCTGTTTACTTAAATATGCTTTATTACTAGTAGTATTAATAGGATTAAAATTTCAAGGATAAAGCATTGTCAATTATTATTCATTTTGGACTAGTATTTCTATCATCTTATTTCTCTTTCTTTTTATTCGAGGCTTATTCTTTATTTCTCCTCTGCCCTGTTTACTTAAATATGCTTTATTACTAGTAGTATTAATAGGATTAAAATTTCAAGGATAAAGCATTGTCAATTATTATTCATTTTGGACTAGTATTTCTATCATCTTATTTCTCTTTCTTTTTATTCGAGGCTTATTCTTTATTTCTCCTCTGCCCTGTTTACTTAAATATGCTTTATTACTAGTAGTATTAATAGGATTAAAATTTCAAGGATAAAGCATTGTCAATTATTATTCATTTTGGACTAGTATTTCTATCATCTTATTTCTCTTTCTTTTTATTCGAGGCTTATTCTTTATTTCTCCTCTGCCCTGTTTACTTAAATATGCTTTATTACTAGTAGTATTAATAGGATTCAAATTTCTTAGATGAAGCATTGTCAATTATTATTCATTTTGGACTAGTATTTCTATCATCTTATTTCTCTTTCTTTTTATTCGAGGCTTATTCTTTATTTCTCATCTGCCCTGCTTACTTAAATATGCTTTATTACTAGTAGTATTAATAGGATTCAAATTTCTTAGATGAAGCATTGTCAATTATTATTCATTTTGGACTAGTATTTCTATCATCTTATTTCTCTTGCTTTTTATTCAAGGCTTATTCTTTATTTCTCCTCTGCCCTGCTTACTTAAATATGCTTTATTACTAGTAGTATTAATAGGATTCAAATTTCTTAGATGAAGCATTGTCAATTATTATTCATTTTGGACTAGTATTTCTATCATCTTATTTCTCTTGCTTTTTATTCGAGGCTTATTCTTTATTTCTCATCTGCCCTGCTTACTTAAATATGCTTTATTACTAGTAGTATTAATAGGATTCAAATTTCTTAGATGAAACATTGTCAATTATTATTCATTTTGGACTAGTATTTCTATCATCTTATTTCTCTTGCTTTTTATTCGAGGCTTATTCTTTATTTCTCCTCTGCCCTGTTTACTTAAATATGCTTTATTACTAGTAGTATTAATAGGATTAAAATTTCAAGGATAAAGCATTGTCAATTATTATTCATTTTGGACTAGTATTTCTATCATCTTATTTCTCTTTCTTTTTATTCGAGGCTTATTCTTTATTTCTCCTCTGCCCTGTTTACTTAAATATGCTTTATTACTAGTAGTATTAATAGGATTAAAATTTCAAGGATAAAGCATTGTCAATTATTATTCATTTTGGACTAGTATTTCTATCATCTTATTTCTCTTTCTTTTTATTCGAGGCTTATTCTTTATTTCTCCTCTGCCCTGTTTACTTAAATATGCTTTATTACTAGTAGTATTAATAGGATTAAAATTTCAAGGATAAAGCATTGTCAATTATTATTCATTTTGGACTAGTATTTCTATCATCTTATTTCTCTTTCTTTTTATTCGAGGCTTATTCTTTATTTCTCCTCTGCCCTGTTTACTTAAATATGCTTTATTACTAGTAGTATTAATAGGATTCAAATTTCTTAGATGAAGCATTGTCAATTATTATTCATTTTGGACTAGTATTTCTATCATCTTATTTCTCTTTCTTTTTATTCGAGGCTTATTCTTTATTTCTCATCTGCCCTGCTTACTTAAATATGCTTTATTACTAGTAGTATTAATAGGATTCAAATTTCTTAGATGAAGCATTGTCAATTATTATTCATTTTGGACTAGTATTTCTATCATCTTATTTCTCTTGCTTTTTATTCAAGGCTTATTCTATATTTCTCCTCTGCCCTGCTTACTTAAATATGCTTTATTACTAGTAGTATTAATAGGATTCAAATTTCTTAGATGAAGCATTGTCAATTATTATTCATTTTGGACTAGTATTTCTATCATCTTATTTCTCTTGCTTTTTATTCGAGGCTTATTCTTTATTTCTCATCTGCCCTGCTTACTTAAATATGCTTTATTACTAGTAGTATTAATAGGATTCAAATTTCTTAGATGAAACATTGTCAATTATTATTCATTTTGGACTAGTATTTCTATCATCTTATTTCTCTTTCTTTTTATTCGAGGCTTATTCTTTATTTCTCATCTGCCCTGTTTACTTAAATATGCTTTATTACTAGTAGTATTAATAGGATTCAAATTTCTTAGATGAAACATTGTCAATTATTATTCATTTTGGACTAGTATTTCTATCATCTTATTTCTCTTTCTTTTTATTCGAGGCTTATTCTTTATTTCTCATCTGCCCTGTTTACTTAAATATGCTTTATTACTAGTAGTATTAATAGGATTCAAATTTCTTAGATGAAACATTGTCAATTATTATTCATTTTGGACTAGTATTTCTATCATCTTATTTCTCTTTCTTTTTATTCGAGGCTTATTCTTTATTTCTCATCTGCCCTGTTTACTTAAATATGCTTTATTACTAGTAGTATTAATAGGATTCAAATTTCTTAGATGAAGCATTGTCAATTATTATTCATTTTGGACTAGTATTTCTATCATCTTATTTCTCTTGCTTTTTATTCGAGGCTTATTCTTTATTTCTCATCTGCCCTGCTTACTTAAATATGCTTTATTACTAGTAGTATTAATAGGATTAAAATTTCAAGGATAAAGCATTGTCAATTATTATTCATTTTGGACTAGTATTTCTATCATCTTATTTCTCTTTCTTTTTATTCGAGGCTTATTCTTTATTTCTCATCTGCCCTGTTTACTTAAATATGCTTTATTACTAGTAGTATTAATAGGATTCAAATTTCTTAGATGAAACATTGTCAATTATTATTCATTTTGGACTAGTATTTCTATCATCTTATTTCTCTTTCTTTTTATTCGAGGCTTATTCTTTATTTCTCATCTGCCCTGCTTACTTAAATATGCTTTATTACTAGTAGTATTAATAGGATTAAAATTTCAAGGATAAAGCATTGTCAATTATTATTCATTTTGGACTAGTATTTCTATCATCTTATTTCTCTTGCTTTTTATTCGAGGCTTATTCTTTATTTCTCATCTGCCCTGCTTACTTAAATATGCTTTATTACTAGTAGTATTAATAGGATTCAAATTTCTTATATGAAGCATTGTCAATTATTATTCATTTTGGACTAGTATTTCTTTCATCTTATTTCTCTTGCTTTTTATTCAAGGCTTATTCTTTATTTCTCATCTGCCCTGCTTACTTAAATATGCTTCATTAATAGTAGTATTAATAGGATTCAAATTTCTTATATGAAGCATTGTCAATTATTATTCATTTTGGACTAGTATTTCTTTCATCTTATTTCTCTTGCTTTTTATTCAAGGCTTATTCTTTATTTCTCATCTGCCCTGTTTACTTAAATATGCTTTATTACTAGTAGTATTAATAGGATTCAAATTTCTTAGATGAAACATTGTCAATTATTATTCATTTTGGACTAGTATTTCTATCATCTTATTTCTCTTTCTTTTTATTCGAGGCTTATTCTTTATTTCTCATCTGCCCTGTTTACTTAAATATGCTTTATTACTAGTAGTATTAATAGGATTCAAATTTCTTAGATGAAGCATTGTCAATTATTATTCATTTTGGACTAGTATTTCTATCATCTTATTTCTCTTGCTTTTTATTCGAGGCTTATTCTTTATTTCTCATCTGCCCTGCTTACTTAAATATGCTTTATTACTAGTAGTATTAATAGGATTAAAATTTCAAGGATAAAGCATTGTCAATTATTATTCATTTTGGACTAGTATTTCTATCATCTTATTTCTCTTTCTTTTTATTCGAGGCTTATTCTTTATTTCTCATCTGCCCTGTTTACTTAAATATGCTTTATTACTAGTAGTATTAATAGGATTCAAATTTCTTAGATGAAACATTGTCAATTATTATTCATTTTGGACTAGTATTTCTATCATCTTATTTCTCTTTCTTTTTATTCGAGGCTTATTCTTTATTTCTCATCTGCCCTGCTTACTTAAATATGCTTTATTACTAGTAGTATTAATAGGATTAAAATTTCAAGGATAAAGCATTGTCAATTATTATTCATTTTGGACTAGTATTTCTATCATCTTATTTCTCTTGCTTTTTATTCAAGGCTTATTCTTTATTTCTCCTCTGCCCTGTTTACTTAAATATGCTTTATTACTAGTAGTATTAATAGGATTCAAATTTCTTAGATGAAGCATTGTCAATTATTATTCATTTTGGACTAGTATTTCTTTCATCTTATTTCTCTTGCTTTTTATTCAAGGCTTATTCTTTATTTCTCATCTGCCCTGCTTACTTAAATATGCTTCATTAATAGTAGTATTAATAGGATTCAAATTTCTTATATGAAGCATTGTCAATTATTATTCATTTTGGACTAGTATTTCTTTCATCTTATTTCTCTTGCTTTTTATTCAAGGCTTATTCTTTATTTCTCATCTGCCCTGCTTACTTAAATATGCTTCATTAATAGTAGTATTAATAGGATTCAAATTTCTTATATGAAGCATTGTCAATTATTATTCATTTTGGACTAGTATTTCTTTCATCTTATTTCTCTTGCTTTTTATTCAAGGCTTATTCTTTATTTCTCATCTGCCCTGTTTACTTAAATATGCTTTATTACTAGTAGTATTAATAGGATTCAAATTTCTTAGATGAAACATTGTCAATTATTATTCATTTTGGACTAGTATTTCTATCATCTTATTTCTCTTTCTTTTTATTCGAGGCTTATTCTTTATTTCTCATCTGCCCTGTTTACTTAAATATGCTTTATTACTAGTAGTATTAATAGGATTCAAATTTCTTAGATGAAGCATTGTCAATTATTATTCATTTTGGACTAGTATTTCTATCATCTTATTTCTCTTTCTTTTTATTCGAGGCTTATTCTTTATTTCTCATCTGCCCTGCTTACTTAAATATGCTTTATTACTAGTAGTATTAATAGGATTCAAATTTCTTAGATGAAGCATTGTCAATTATTATTCATTTTGGACTAGTATTTCTTTCATCTTATTTCTCTTGCTTTTTATTCAAGGCTTATTCTTTATTTCTCATCTGCCCTGCTTACTTAAATATGCTTTATTACTAGTAGTATTAATAGGATTCAAATTTCTTATATGAAGCATTGTCAATTATTATTCATTTTGGACTAGTATTTCTTTCATCTTATTTCTCTTGCTTTTTATTCAAGGCTTATTCTTTATTTCTCATCTGCCCTGCTTACTTAAATATGCTTCATTAATAGTAGTATTAATAGGATTCAAATTTCTTATATGAAGCATTGTCAATTATTATTCATTTTGGACTAGTATTTCTTTCATCTTATTTCTCTTGCTTTTTATTCAAGGCTTATTCTTTATTTCTCATCTGCCCTGCTTACTTAAATATGCTTTATTACTAGTAGTATTAATAGGATTCAAATTTCTTATATGAAGCATTGTCAATTATTATTCATTTTGGACTAGTATTTCTTTCATCTTATTTCTCTTGCTTTTTATTCAAGGCTTATTCTTTATTTCTCATCTGCCCTGCTTACTTAAATATGCTTTATTACTAGTAGTATTAATAGGATTCAAATTTCTTAGATGAAGCATTGTCAATTATTATTCATTTTGGACTAGTATTTCTATCATCTTATTTCTCTTTCTTTTTATTCGAGGCTTATTCTTTATTTCTCATCTGCCCTGTTTACTTAAATATGCTTTATTACTAGTAGTATTAATAGGATTCAAATTTCTTATATGAAGCATTGTCAATTATTATTCATTTTGGACAAGTATTTCTTTCATCTTATTTCTCTTGCTTTTTATTCAAGGCTTATTCTTTATTTCTCATCTGCCCTGTTTACTTAAATATGCTTTATTACTAGTAGTATTAATAGGATTCAAATTTCTTAGATGAAGCATTGTCAATTATTATTCATTTTGGACTAGTATTTCTATCATCTTATTTCTCTTTCTTTTTATTTGAGGCTTATTCTTTATTTCTCATCTGCCCTGTTTACTTAAATATGCTTTATTACTAGTAGTATTAATAGGATTCAAATTTCTTATATGAAGCATTGTCAATTATTATTCATTTTGGACAAGTATTTCTTTCATCTTATTTCTCTTTCTTTTTATTCAAGGCTTATTCTTTATTTCTCATCTGCCCTGTTTACTTAAATATGCTTTATTACTAGTAGTATTAATAGGATTCAAATTTCTTATATGAAGCATTGTCAATTATTATTCATTTTGGACAAGTATTTCTTTCATCTTATTTCTCTTGCTTTTTATTCAAGGCTTATTCTTTATTTCTCATCTGCCCTGTTTACTTAAATATGCTTTATTACTAGTAGTATTAATAGGATTCAAATTTCTTAGATGAAGCATTGTCAATTATTATTCATTTTGGACTAGTATTTCTATCATCTTATTTCTCTTTCTTTTTATTCAAGGCTTATTCTTTATTTCTCATCTGCCCTGTTTACTTAAATATGCTTTATTACTAGTAGTATTAATAGGATTCAAATTTCTTAGATGAAGCATTGTCAATTATTATTCATTTTGGACTAGTATTTCTATCATCTTATTTCTCTTTCTTTTTATTCGAGGCTTATTCTTTATTTCTCATCTGCCCTGCTTACTTAAATATGCTTTATTACTAGTAGTATTAATAGGATTCAAATTTCTTAGATGAAGCATTGTCAATTATTATTCATTTTGGACTAGTATTTCTATCATCTTATTTCTCTTTCTTTTTATTCAAGGCTTATTCTTTATTTCTCATCTGCCCTGTTTACTTAAATATGCTTTATTACTAGTAGTATTAATAGGATTCAAATTTCTTATATGAAGCATTGTCAATTATTATTCATTTTGGACAAGTATTTCTTTCATCTTATTTCTCTTGCTTTTTATTCAAGGCTTATTCTTTATTTCTCATCTGCCCTGTTTACTTAAATATGCTTTATTACTAGCAGTATTAATAGGATTCAAATTTCTTAGATGAAGCATTGTCAATTATTATTCATTTTGGACTAGTATTTCTATCATCTTATTTCTCTTTCTTTTTATTCGAGGCTTATTCTTTATTTCTCATCTGCCCTGTTTACTTAAATATGCTTTATTACTAGTAGTATTAATAGGATTCAAATTTCTTTTATGAAGCATTGTCAATTATTATTCATTTTGGACTAGTATTTCTTTCATCTTATTTCTCTTGCTTTTTATTCAAGGCTTATTCTTTATTTCTCATCTGCCCTGCTTACTTAAATATGCTTTATTACTAGTAGTATTAATAGGATTCAAATTTCTTAGATGAAGCATTGTCAATTATTATTCATTTTGGACTAGTATTTCTATCATGTTATTTCTCTTTCTTTTTATTCGAGGCTTATTCTTTATTTCTCATCTGCCCTGTTTACTTAAATATGCTTTATTACTAGTAGTATTAATAGGATTCAAATTTCTTATATGAAGCATTGTCAATTATTATTCATTTTGGACAAGTATTTCTTTCATCTTATTTCTCTTGCTTTTTATTCAAGGCTTATTCTTTATTTCTCATCTGCCCTGTTTACTTAAATATGCTTTATTACTAGTAGTATTAATAGGATTCAAATTTCTTATATGAAGCATTGTCAATTATTATTCATTTTGGACAAGTATTTCTTTCATCTTATTTCTCTTGCTTTTTATTCAAGGCTTATTCTTTATTTCTCATCTGCCCTGCTTACTTAAATATGCTTTATTACTAGTAGTATTAATAGGATTCAAATTTCTTATATGAAGCATTGTCAATTATTATTCATTTTGGACTAGTATTTCTTTCATCTTATTTCTCTTGCTTTTTATTCAAGGCTTATTCTTTATTTCTCATCTGCCCTGCTTACTTAAATATGCTTTATTACTAGTAGTATTAATAGGATTCAAATTTCTTAGATGAAGCATTGTCAATTATTATTCATTTTGGACTAGTATTTCTATCATCTTATTTCTCTTTCTTTTTATTCGAGGCTTATTCTTTATTTCTCATCTGCCCTGTTTACTTAAATATGCTTTATTACTAGTAGTATTAATAGGATTCAAATTTCTTATATGAAGCATTGTCAATTATTATTCATTTTGGACTAGTATTTCTTTCATCTAATTTCTCTTGCTTTTTATTCAAGGCTTATTCTTTATTTCTCATCTGCCCTGTTTACTTAAATATGCTTTATTACTAGTAGTATTAATAGGATTCAAATTTCTTATATGAAGCATTGTCAATTATTATTCATTTTGGACAAGTATTTCTTTCATCTTATTTCTCTTGCTTTTTATTCAAGGCTTATTCTTTATTTCTCATCTGCCCTGTTTACTTAAATATGCTTTATTACTAGTAGTATTAATAGGATTCAAATTTCTTATATGAAGCATTGTCAATTATTATTCATTTTGGACTAGTATTTCTTTCATCTAATTTCTCTTGCTTTTTATTCAAGGCTTATTCTTTATTTCTCATCTGCCCTGCTTACTTAAATATGCTTTATTACTAGTAGTATTAATAGGATTCAAATTTCTTAGATGAAGCATTGTCAATTATTATTCATTTTGGACTAGTATTTCTATCATCTTATTTCTCTTTCTTTTTATTCGAGGCTTATTCTTTATTTCTCATCTGCCCTGTTTACTTAAATATGCTTTATTACTAGTAGTATTAATAGGATTCAAATTTCTTATATGAAGCATTGTCAATTATTATTCATTTTGGACTAGTATTTCTTTCATCTAATTTCTCTTGCTTTTTATTCAAGGCTTATTCTTTATTTCTCATCTGCCCTGTTTACTTAAATATGCTTTATTACTAGTAGTATTAATAGGATTCAAATTTCTTATATGAAGCATTGTCAATTATTATTCATTTTGGACAAGTATTTCTTTCATCTTATTTCTCTTGCTTTTTATTCAAGGCTTATTCTTTATTTCTCATCTGCCCTGCTTACTTAAATATGCTTTATTACTAGTAGTATTAATAGGATTCAAATTTCTTATATGAAGCATTGTCAATTATTATTCATTTTGGACTAGTATTTCTTTCATCTTATTTCTCTTGCTTTTTATTCAAGGCTTATTCTTTATTTCTCATCTGCCCTGCTTACTTAAATATGCTTTATTACTAGTAGTATTAATAGGATTCAAATTTCTTATATGAAGCATTGTCAATTATTATTCATTTTGGACTAGTATTTCTTTCATCTTATTTCTCTTGCTTTTTATTCAAGGCTTATTCTTTATTTCTCATCTGCCCTGCTTACTTAAATATGCTTTATTACTAGTAGTATTAATAGGATTCAAATTTCTTAGATGAAACATTGTCAATTATTATTCATTTTGGACTAGTATTTCTATCATCTTATTTCTCTTTCTTTTTATTCGAGGCTTATTCTTTATTTCTCATCTGCCCTGTTTACTTAAATATGCTTTATTACTAGTAGTATTAATAGGATTCAAATTTCTTATATGAAGCATTGTCAATTATTATTCATTTTGGACAAGTATTTCTTTCATCTTATTTCTCTTGCTTTTTATTCAAGGCTTATTCTTTATTTCTCATCTGCCCTGTTTACTTAAATATGCTTTATTACTAGTAGTATTAATAGGATTCAAATTTCTTAGATGAAGCATTGTCAATTATTATTCATTTTGGACTAGTATTTCTATCATCTTATTTCTCTTTCTTTTTATTCGAGGCTTATTCTTTATTTCTCATCTGCCCTGTTTACTTAAATATGCTTTATTACTAGTAGTATTAATAGGATTCAAATTTCTTATATGAAGCATTGTCAATTATTATTCATTTTGGACTAGTATTTCTATCATCTTATTTCTCTTGCTTTTTATTCGAGGCTTATTCTTTATTTCTCATCTGCCCTGTTTACTTAAATATGCTTTATTACTAGTAGTATTAATAGGATTCAAATTTCTTATATGAAGCATTGTCAATTATTATTCATTTTGGACTAGTATTTCTTTCATCTAATTTCTCTTGCTTTTTATTCAAGGCTTATTCTTTATTTCTCCTCTGCCCTGTTTACTTAAATATGCTTTATTACTAGTAGTATTAATAGGATTCAAATTTCTTAGATGAAACATTGTCAATTATTATTCATTTTGGACTAGTATTTCTTTCATCTTTTTTCTCTTGCTTTTTATTCAAGGCTTATTCTTTATTTCTCATCTGCCCTGCTTACTTAAATATGCTTTATTACTAGTAGTATTAATAGGATTCAAATTTCTTATATGAAGCATTGTCAATTATTATTCATTTTGGACTAGTATTTCTTTCATCTAATTTCTCTTGCTTTTTATTCAAGGCTTATTCTTTATTTCTCCTCTGCCCTGTTTACTTAAATATGCTTTATTACTAGTAGTATTAATAGGATTCAAATTTCTTAGATGAAGCCTTGTCAATTATTATTCATTTTGGACTAGTATTTCTATCATCTTATTTCTCTTTCTTTTTATTCAAGGCTTATTCTTTATTTCTCATCTGCCCTGTTTACTTAAATATGCTTTATTACTAGTAGTATTAATAGGATTCAAATTTCTTAGATGAAGCATTGTCAATTATTATTCATTTTGGACTAGTATTTCTATCATCTTATTTCTCTTTCTTTTTATTCGAGGCTTATTCTTTATTTCTCATCTGCCCTGTTTACTTAAATATGCTTTATTACTAGTAGTATTAATAGGATTCAAATTTCTTAGATGAAGCATTGTCAATTATTATTCATTTTGGACTAGTATTTCTTTCATCTAATTTCTCTTGCTTTTTATTCAAGGCTTATTCTTTATTTCTCATCTGCCCTGTTTACTTAAATATGCTTTATTACTAGAAGTATTAATAGGATTCAAATTTCTTAGATGAAGCCTTGTCAATTATTATTCATTTTGGACTAGTATTTCTATCATCTTATTTCTCTTTCTTTTTATTCGAGGCTTATTCTTTATTTCTCATCTGCCCTGTTTACTTAAATATGCTTTATTACTAGTAGTATTAATAGGATTCAAATTTCTTAGATGAAGCATTGTCAATTATTATTCATTTTGGACTAGTATTTCTTTCATCTAATTTCTCTTGCTTTTTATTCAAGGCTTATTCTTTATTTCTCATCTGCCCTGTTTACTTAAATATGCTTTATTACTAGAAGTATTAATAGGATTCAAATTTCTTAGATGAAGCCTTGTCAATTATTATTCATTTTGGACTAGTATTTCTATCATCTTATTTCTCTTTCTTTTTATTCAAGGCTTATTCTTTATTTCTCATCTGCCCTGTTTACTTAAATATGCTTTATTACTAGAAGTATTAATAGGATTCAAATTTCTTAGATGAAGCCTTGTCAATTATTATTCATTTTGGACTAGTATTTCTATCATCTTATTTCTCTTTCTTTTTATTCAAGGCTTATTCTTTATTTCTCATCTGCCCTGTTTACTTAAATATGCTTTATTACTAGTAGTATTAATAGGATTCAAATTTCTTAGATGAAGCATTGTCAATTATTATTCATTTTGGACTAGTATTTCTTTCATCTAATTTCTCTTGCTTTTTATTCAAGGCTTATTCTTTATTTCTCATCTGCCCTGTTTACTTAAATATGCTTTATTACTAGTAGTATTAATAGGATTCAAATTTCTTAGATGAAGCATTGTCAATTATTATTCATTTTGGACTAGTATTTCTTTCATCTAATTTCTCTTGCTTTTTATTCAAGGCTTATTCTTTATTTCTCATCTGCCCTGTTTACTTAAATATGCTTTATTACTAGAAGTATTAATAGGATTCAAATTTCTTAGATGAAGCCTTGTCAATTATTATTCATTTTGGACTAGTATTTCTATCATCTTATTTCTCTTTCTTTTTATTCAAGGCTTATTCTTTATTTCTCATCTGCCCTGTTTACTTAAATATGCTTTATTACTAGAAGTATTAATAGGATTCAAATTTCTTAGATGAAGCCTTGTCAATTATTATTCATTTTGGACTAGTATTTCTATCATCTTATTTCTCTTTCTTTTTATTCAAGGCTTATTCTTTATTTCTCATCTGCCCTGTTTACTTAAATATGCTTTATTACTAGAAGTATTAATAGGATTCAAATTTCTTAGATGAAGCATTGTCAATTATTATTCATTTTGGACTAGTATTTCTATCATCTTATTTCTCTTTCTTTTTATTCAAGGCTTATTCTTTATTTCTCATCTGCCCTGTTTACTTAAATATGCTTTATTACTAGTAGTATTAATAGGATTCAAATTTCTTAGATGAAGCATTGTCAATTATTATTCATTTTGGACTAGTATTTCTTTCATCTAATTTCTCTTGCTTTTTATTCAAGGCTTATTCTTTATTTCTCATCTGCCCTGTTTACTTAAATATGCTTTATTACTAGTAGTATTAATAGGATTCAAATTTCTTAGATGAAGCATTGTCAATTATTATTCATTTTGGACTAGTATTTCTTTCATCTAATTTCTCTTGCTTTTTATTCAAGGCTTATTCTTTATTTCTCATCTGCCCTGCTTACTTAAATATGCTTTATTACTAGTAGTATTAATAGGATTCAAATTTCTTATATGAAGCATTGTCAATTATTATTCATTTTGGACTAGTATTTCTATCATCTTATTTCTCTTTCTTTTTATTCGAGGCTTATTCTTTATTTCTCATCTGCCCTGCTTACTTAAATATGCTTTATTACTAGTAGTATTAATAGGATTCAAATTTCTTATATGAAGCATTGTCAATTATTATTCATTTTGGACTAGTATTTCTTTCATCTAATTTCTCTTGCTTTTTATTCAAGGCTTATTCTTTATTTCTCCTCTGCCCTGTTTACTTAAATATGCTTTATTACTAGTAGTATTAATAGGATTCAAATTTCTTAGATGAAACATTGTCAATTATTATTCATTTTGGACTAGTATTTCTATCATCTTATTTCTCTTTCTTTTTATTCAAGGCTTATTCTTTATTTCTCATCTGCCCTGTTTACTTAAATATGCTTTATTACTAGTAGTATTAATAGGATTCAAATTTCTTAGATGAAGCATTGTCAATTATTATTCATTTTGGACTAGTATTTCTATCATCTTATTTCTCTTTCTTTTTATTCGAGGCTTATTCTTTATTTCTCATCTGCCCTGTTTACTTAAATATGCTTTATTACTAGTAGTATTAATAGGATTCAAATTTCTTAGATGAAGCATTGTCAATTATTATTCATTTTGGACTAGTATTTCTTTCATCTAATTTCTCTTGCTTTTTATTCAAGGCTTATTCTTTATTTCTCATCTGCCCTGTTTACTTAAATATGCTTTATTACTAGAAGTATTAATAGGATTCAAATTTCTTAGATGAAGCCTTGTCAATTATTATTCATTTTGGACTAGTATTTCTATCATCTTATTTCTCTTTCTTTTTATTCGAGGCTTATTCTTTATTTCTCATCTGCCCTGTTTACTTAAATATGCTTTATTACTAGTAGTATTAATAGGATTCAAATTTCTTAGATGAAGCATTGTCAATTATTATTCATTTTGGACTAGTATTTCTTTCATCTAATTTCTCTTGCTTTTTATTCAAGGCTTATTCTTTATTTCTCATCTGCCCTGTTTACTTAAATATGCTTTATTACTAGAAGTATTAATAGGATTCAAATTTCTTAGATGAAGCCTTGTCAATTATTATTCATTTTGGACTAGTATTTCTATCATCTTATTTCTCTTTCTTTTTATTCAAGGCTTATTCTTTATTTCTCATCTGCCCTGTTTACTTAAATATGCTTTATTACTAGAAGTATTAATAGGATTCAAATTTCTTAGATGAAGCATTGTCAATTATTATTCATTTTGGACAAGTATTTCTTTCATCTAATTTCTCTTGCTTTTTATTCAAGGCTTATTCTTTATTTCTCATCTGCCCTGTTTACTTAAATATGCTTTATTACTAGAAGTATTAATAGGATTCAAATTTCTTAGATGAAGCCTTGTCAATTATTATTCATTTTGGACTAGTATTTCTTTCATCTAATTTCTCTTGCTTTTTATTCAAGGCTTATTCTTTATTTCTCATCTGCCCTGTTTACTTAAATATGCTTTATTACTAGTAGTATTAATAGGATTCAAATTTCTTAGATGAAGCATTGTCAATTATTATTCATTTTGGACTAGTATTTCTATCATCTTATTTCTCTTTCTTTTTATTCAAGGCTTATTCTTTATTTCTCATCTGCCCTGTTTACTTAAATATGCTTTATTACTAGTAGTATTAATAGGATTCAAATTTCTTAGATGAAGCATTGTCAATTATTATTCATTTTGGACTAGTATTTCTTTCATCTAATTTCTATTGCTTTTTATTCAAGGCTTATTCTTTATTTCTCATCTGCCCTGTTTACTTAAATATGCTTTATTACTAGAAGTATTAATAGGATTCAAATTTCTTAGATGAAGCCTTGTCAATTATTATTCATTTTGGACTAGTATTTCTATCATCTTATTTCTCTTTCTTTTTATTCGAGGCTTATTCTTTATTTCTCATCTGCCCTGTTTACTTAAATATGCTTTATTACTAGAAGTATTAATAGGATTCAAATTTCTTAGATGAAGCCTTGTCAATTATTATTCATTTTGGACTAGTATTTCTATCATCTTATTTCTCTTTCTTTTTATTCAAGGCTTATTCTTTATTTCTCATCTGCCCTGTTTACTTAAATATGCTTTATTACTAGAAGTATTAATAGGATTCAAATTTCTTAGATGAAGCCTTGTCAATTATTATTCATTTTGGACTAGTATTTCTATCATCTTATTTCTCTTTCTTTTTATTCAAGGCTTATTCTTTATTTCTCATCTGCCCTGTTTACTTAAATATGCTTTATTACTAGTAGTATTAATAGGATTCAAATTTCTTAGATGAAGCATTGTCAATTATTATTCATTTTGGACTAGTATTTCTTTCATCTAATTTCTCTTGCTTTTTATTCAAGGCTTATTCTTTATTTCTCATCTGCCCTGTTTACTTAAATATGCTTTATTACTAGAAGTATTAATAGGATTCAAATTTCTTAGATGAAGCCTTGTCAATTATTATTCATTTTGGACTAGTATTTCTATCATCTTATTTCTCTTTCTTTTTATTCGAGGCTTATTCTTTATTTCTCATCTGCCCTGTTTACTTAAATATGCTTTATTACTAGTAGTATTAATAGGATTCAAATTTCTTAGATGAAGCATTGTCAATTATTATTCATTTTGGACTAGTATTTCTTTCATCTAATTTCTCTTGCTTTTTATTCAAGGCTTATTCTTTATTTCTCATCTGCCCTGTTTACTTAAATATGCTTTATTACTAGAAGTATTAATAGGATTCAAATTTCTTAGATGAAACATTGTCAATTATTATTCATTTTGGACTAGTATTTCTATCATCTTATTTCTCTTTCTTTTTATTCGAGGCTTATTCTTTATTTCTCATCTACCCTGCTTACTTAAATATGCTTTATTACTAGTAGTATTAATAGGATTCAAATTTCTTAGATGAAGCCTTGTCAATTATTATTCATTTTGGACTAGTATTTCTATCATCTTATTTCTCTTTCTTTTTATTCGAGGCTTATTCTTTATTTCTCATCTGCCCTGTTTACTTAAATATGCTTTATTACTAGAAGTATTAATAGGATTCAAATTTCTTATATGAAGCATTGTCAATTATTATTCATTTTGGACTAGTATTTCTATCATCTTATTTCTCTTTCTTTTTATTCGAGGCTTATTCTTTATTTCTCATCTGCCCTGTTTACTTAAATATGCTTTATTACTAGTAGTATTAATAGGATTCAAATTTCTTAGATGAAGCATTGTCAATTATTATTCATTTTGGACTAGTATTTCTTTCATCTAATTTCTCTTGCTTTTTATTCAAGGCTTATTCTTTATTTCTCATCTGCCCTGTTTACTTAAATATGCTTTATTACTAGAAGTATTAATAGGATTCAAATTTCTTAGATGAAACATTGTCAATTATTATTCATTTTGGACTAGTATTTCTATCATCTTATTTCTCTTTCTTTTTATTCGAGGCTTATTCTTTATTTCTCATCTACCCTGCTTACTTAAATATGCTTTATTACTAGTAGTATTAATAGGATTCAAATTTCTTAGATGAAGCCTTGTCAATTATTATTCATTTTGGACTAGTATTTCTATCATCTTATTTCTCTTTCTTTTTATTCAAGGCTTATTCTTTATTTCTCATCTGCCCTGTTTACTTAAATATGCTTTATTACTAGTAGTATTAATAGGATTCAAATTTCTTAGATGAAGCATTGTCAATTATTATTCATTTTGGACTAGTATTTCTTTCATCTAATTTCTCTTGCTTTTTATTCAAGGCTTATTCTTTATTTCTCATCTGCCCTGTTTACTTAAATATGCTTTATTACTAGAAGTATTAATAGGATTCAAATTTCTTAGATGAAGCCTTGTCAATTATTATTCATTTTGGACTAGTATTTCTATCATCTTATTTCTCTTTCTTTTTATTCGAGGCTTATTCTTTATTTCTCATCTGCCCTGTTTACTTAAATATGCTTTATTACTAGTAGTATTAATAGGATTCAAATTTCTTAGATGAAGCATTGTCAATTATTATTCATTTTGGACTAGTATTTCTTTCATCTTATTTCTCTTTCTTTTTATTCAAGGCTTATTCTTTATTTCTCATCTGCCCTGTTTACTTAAATATGCTTTATTACTAGTAGTATTAATAGGATTCAAATTTCTTATATGAAGCATTGTCAATTATTATTCATTTTGGACAAGTATTTCTTTCATCTTATTTCTCTTGCTTTTTATTCAAGGCTTATTCTTTATTTCTCATCTGCCCTGCTTACTTAAATATGCTTTATTACTAGAAGTATTAATAGGATTCAAATTTCTTAGATGAAGCCTTGTCAATTATTATTCATTTTGGACTAGTATTTCTATCATCTTATTTCTCTTTCTTTTTATTCGAGGCTTATTCTTTATTTCTCATCTGCCCTGTTTACTTAAATATGCTTTATTACTAGTAGTATTAATAGGATTCAAATTTCTTAGATGAAGCATTGTCAATTATTATTCATTTTGGACTAGTATTTCTTTCATCTTATTTCTCTTTCTTTTTATTCAAGGCTTATTCTTTATTTCTCATCTGCCCTGTTTACTTAAATATGCTTTATTACTAGTAGTATTAATAGGATTCAAATTTCTTAGATGAAGCATTGTCAATTATTATTCATTTTGGACTAGTATTTCTTTCATCTAATTTCTCTTGCTTTTTATTCAAGGCTTATTCTTTATTTCTCATCTGCCCTGTTTACTTAAATATGCTTTATTACTAGAAGTATTAATAGGATTCAAATTTCTTAGATGAAGCCTTGTCAATTATTATTCATTTTGGACTAGTATTTCTATCATCTTATTTCTCTTTCTTTTTATTCGAGGCTTATTCTTTATTTCTCATCTGCCCTGCTTACTTAAATATGCTTTATTACGAGTAGTATTAATAGGATTCAAATTTCTTAGATGAAGCATTGTCAATTATTATTCATTTTGGACTAGTATTTCTTTCATCTAATTTCTCTTGCTTTTTATTCAAGGCTTATTCTTTATTTCTCATCTGCCCTGCTTACATAAATATGCTTTATTACTAGTAGTATTAATAGGATTCAAATTTCTTAGATGAAGCCTTGTCAATTATTATTCATTTTGGACTAGTATTTCTTTCATCTTATTTCTCTTGCTTTTTATTCGAGGCTTATTCTTTATTTCTCATCTGCCCTGCTTACTTAAATATGCTTTATTACGAGTAGTATTAATAGGATTCAAATTTCTTAGATGAAGCATTGTCAATTATTATTCATTTTGGACTAGTATTTCTTTCATCTAATTTCTCTTGCTTTTTATTCAAGGCTTATTCTTTATTTCTCATCTGCCCTGCTTACATAAATATGCTTTATTACTAGTAGTATTAATAGGATTCAAATTTCTTAGATGATGCATTGTCAATTATTATTCATTTTGGACTAGTATTTCTTTCATCTTATTTCTCTTGCTTTTTATTCGAGGCTTATTCTTTATTTCTCATCTGCCCTGCTTACTTAAATATGCTTTATTACGAGTAGTATTAATAGGATTCAAATTTCTTAGATGAAGCATTGTCAATTATTATTCATTTTGGACTAGTATTTCTTTCATCTAATTTCTCTTGCTTTTTATTCAAGGCTTATTCTTTATTTCTCATCTGCCCTGCTTACATAAATATGCTTTATTACTAGTAGTATTAATAGGATTCAAATTTCTTAGATGATGCATTGTCAATTATTATTCATTTTGGACTAGTATTTCTTTCATCTTATTTCTCTTGCTTTTTATTCGAGGCTTATTCTTTATTTCTCATCTGCCCTGCTTACTTAAATATGCTTTATTACGAGTAGTATTAATAGGATTCAAATTTCTTAGATGAAGCATTGTCAATTATTATTCATTTTGGACTAGTATTTCTTTCATCTAATTTCTCTTGCTTTTTATTCAAGGCTTATTCTTTATTTCTCATCTGCCCTGCTTACATAAATATGCTTTATTACTAGTAGTATTAATAGGATTCAAATTTCTTAGATGATGCATTGTCAATTATTATTCATTTTGGACTAGTATTTCTTTCATCTTATTTCTCTTGCTTTTTATTCGAGGCTTATTCTTTATTTCTCATCTGCCCTGCTTACTTAAATATGCTTTATTACGAGTAGTATTAATAGGATTCAAATTTCTTAGATGAAGCATTGTCAATTATTATTCATTTTGGACTAGTATTTCTTTCATCTTATTTCTCTTGCTTTTTATTCAAGGCTTATTCTTTATTTCTCATCTGCCCTGCTTACATAAATATGCTTTATTACTAGTAGTATTAATAGGATTCAAATTTCTTAGATGATGCATTGTCAATTATTATTCATTTTGGACTAGTATTTCTTTCATCTTATTTCTCTTGCTTTTTATTCAAGGCTTATTCTTTATTTCTCATCTGCCCTGCTTACTTAAATATGCTTTATTACTAGTAGTATTAATAGGATTCAAATTTCTTAGATGAAACATTGTCAATTATTATTCATTTTGGACTAGTATTTCTATCATCTTATTTCTCTTTCTTTTTATTCGAGGCTTATTCTTTATTTCTCCTCTGCCCTGCTTACTTAAATATGCTTTATTACTAGTAGTATTAATAGGATTCATATTTCTTAGATGAAGTATTGTCAATTATTATTCATTTTGGACTAGTATTTCTTTCATCTTATTTCTCTTGCTTTTTATTCAAGGCTTATTCTTTATTTCTCATCTGCCCTGTTTACTTAAATATGCTTTATTACTAGTAGTATTAATAGGATTCAAATTTCTTAGATGAAACATTGTCAATTATTATTCATTTTGGACTAGTATTTCTTTCATCTTATTTCTCTTGCTTTTTATTCAAGGCTTATTCTTTATTTCTCATCTGCCCTGTTTACTTAAATATGCTTTATTACTAGTAGTATTAATAGGATTCAAATTTCTTAGATGAAACATTGTCAATTATTATTCATTTTGGACTAGTATTTCTTTCATCTTATTTCTCTTGCTTTTTATTCAAGGCTTATTCTTTATTTCTCATCTGCCCTGTTTACTTAAATATGCTTTATTACTAGTAGTATTAATAGGATTCAAATTTCTTAGATGAAACATTGTCAATTATTATTCATTTTGGACTAGTATTTCTTTCATCTTATTTCTCTTGCTTTTTATTCAAGGCTTATTCTTTATTTCTCATCTGCCCTGTTTACTTAAATATGCTTTATTACTAGTAGTATTAATAGGATTCAAATTTCTTAGATGAAACATTGTCAATTATTATTCATTTTGGACTAGTATTTCTTTCATCTTATTTCTCTTGCTTTTTATTCAAGGCTTATTCTTTATTTCTCATCTGCCCTGTTTACTTAAATATGCTTTATTACTAGTAGTATTAATAGGATTCAAATTTCTTAGATGAAACATTGTCAATTATTATTCATTTTGGACTAGTATTTCTTTCATCTTATTTCTCTTGCTTTTTATTCAAGGCTTATTCTTTATTTCTCATCTGCCCTGTTTACTTAAATATGCTTTATTACTAGTAGTATTAATAGGATTCATATTTCTTAGATGAAGTATTGTCAATTATTATTCATTTTGGACTAGTATTTCTATCATCTTATTTCTCTTTCTTTTTATTCAAGGCTTATTCTTTATTTCTCATCTGCCCTGTTTACTTAAATATGCTTTATTACTAGTAGTATTAATAGGATTCAAATTTCTTAGATGAAACATTGTCAATTATTATTCATTTTGGACTAGTATTTCTTTCATCTTATTTCTCTTGCTTTTTATTCAAGGCTTATTCTTTATTTCTCATCTGCCCTGTTTACTTAAATATGCTTTATTACTAGTAGTATTAATAGGATTCAAATTTCTTAGATGAAACATTGTCAATTATTATTCATTTTGGACTAGTATTTCTTTCATCTTATTTCTCTTGCTTTTTATTCAAGGCTTATTCTTTATTTCTCATCTGCCCTGTTTACTTAAATATGCTTTATTACTAGTAGTATTAATAGGATTCAAATTTCTTAGATGAAACATTGTCAATTATTATTCATTTTGGACAAGTATTTCTTTCATCTTATTTCTCTTGCTTTTTATTCAAGGCTTATTCTTTATTTCTCATCTGCCCTGCTTACTTAAATATGCTTTATTACTAGTAGTATTAATAGGATTCAAATTTCTTAGATGAAACATTGTCAATTATTATTCATTTTGGACTAGTATTTCTATCATCTTATTTCTCTTTCTTTTTATTCGAGGCTTATTCTTTATTTCTCATCTGCCCTGTTTACTTAAATATGCTTTATTACTAGTAGTATTAATAGGATTCAAATTTCTTAGATGAAACATTGTCAATTATTATTCATTTTGGACTAGTATTTCTTTCATCTTATTTCTCTTGCTTTTTATTGAAGTCTTATTCTTTATTTCTCATCTGCCCTGCTTACTTAAATATGCTTTATTACTAGTAGTATTAATAGGATTCAAATTTCTTATATGAAGCATTGTCAATTATTATTCATTTTGGACAAGTATTTCTTTCATCTTATTTCTCTTGCTTTTTATTCAAGGCTTATTCTTTATTTCTCATCTGCCCTGTTTACTTAAATATGCTTTATTACTAGTAGTATTAATAGGATTCAAATTTCTTAGATGAAACATTGTCAATTATTATTCATTTTGGACTAGTATTTCTATCATCTTATTTCTCTTTCTTTTTATTCGAGGCTTATTCTTTATTTCTCATCTGCCCTGCTTACTTAAATATGCTTTATTACTAGTAGTATTAATAGGATTCAAATTTCTTAGATGAAACATTGTCAATTATTATTCATTTTGGACTAGTATTTCTTTCATCTTATTTCTCTTGCTTTTTATTGAAGTCTTATTCTTTATTTCTCATCTGCCCTGCTTACTTAAATATGCTTTATTACTAGTAGTATTAATAGGATTCAAATTTCTTATATGAAGCATTGTCAATTATTATTCATTTTGGACAAGTATTTCTTTCATCTTATTTCTCTTGCTTTTTATTCAAGGCTTATTCTTTATTTCTCATCTGCCCTGTTTACTTAAATATGCTTTATTACGAGTAGTATTAATAGGATTCAAATTTCTTAGATGAAGCATTGTCAATTATTATTCATTTTGGACTAGTATTTCTTTCATCTTATTTCTCTTGCTTTTTATTCAAGGCTTATTCTTTATTTCTCATCTGCCCTGCTTACATAAATATGCTTTATTACTAGTAGTATTAATAGGATTCAAATTTCTTAGATGATGCATTGTCAATTATTATTCATTTTGGACTAGTATTTCTTTCATCTTATTTCTCTTGCTTTTTATTCAAGGCTTATTCTTTATTTCTCATCTGCCCTGCTTACTTAAATATGCTTTATTACTAGTAGTATTAATAGGATTCAAATTTCTTAGATGAAACATTGTCAATTATTATTCATTTTGGACTAGTATTTCTATCATCTTATTTCTCTTTCTTTTTATTCGAGGCTTATTCTTTATTTCTCCTCTGCCCTGCTTACTTAAATATGCTTTATTACTAGTAGTATTAATAGGATTCATATTTCTTAGATGAAGTATTGTCAATTATTATTCATTTTGGACTAGTATTTCTTTCATCTTATTTCTCTTGCTTTTTATTCAAGGCTTATTCTTTATTTCTCATCTGCCCTGTTTACTTAAATATGCTTTATTACTAGTAGTATTAATAGGATTCAAATTTCTTAGATGAAACATTGTCAATTATTATTCATTTTGGACTAGTATTTCTTTCATCTTATTTCTCTTGCTTTTTATTCAAGGCTTATTCTTTATTTCTCATCTGCCCTGTTTACTTAAATATGCTTTATTACTAGTAGTATTAATAGGATTCAAATTTCTTAGATGAAACATTGTCAATTATTATTCATTTTGGACTAGTATTTCTTTCATCTTATTTCTCTTGCTTTTTATTCAAGGCTTATTCTTTATTTCTCATCTGCCCTGTTTACTTAAATATGCTTTATTACTAGTAGTATTAATAGGATTCAAATTTCTTAGATGAAACATTGTCAATTATTATTCATTTTGGACTAGTATTTCTTTCATCTTATTTCTCTTGCTTTTTATTCAAGGCTTATTCTTTATTTCTCATCTGCCCTGTTTACTTAAATATGCTTTATTACTAGTAGTATTAATAGGATTCAAATTTCTTAGATGAAACATTGTCAATTATTATTCATTTTGGACTAGTATTTCTTTCATCTTATTTCTCTTGCTTTTTATTCAAGGCTTATTCTTTATTTCTCATCTGCCCTGTTTACTTAAATATGCTTTATTACTAGTAGTATTAATAGGATTCAAATTTCTTAGATGAAACATTGTCAATTATTATTCATTTTGGACTAGTATTTCTTTCATCTTATTTCTCTTGCTTTTTATTCAAGGCTTATTCTTTATTTCTCATCTGCCCTGTTTACTTAAATATGCTTTATTACTAGTAGTATTAATAGGATTCATATTTCTTAGATGAAGTATTGTCAATTATTATTCATTTTGGACTAGTATTTCTATCATCTTATTTCTCTTTCTTTTTATTCAAGGCTTATTCTTTATTTCTCATCTGCCCTGTTTACTTAAATATGCTTTATTACTAGTAGTATTAATAGGATTCAAATTTCTTAGATGAAACATTGTCAATTATTATTCATTTTGGACTAGTATTTCTTTCATCTTATTTCTCTTGCTTTTTATTCAAGGCTTATTCTTTATTTCTCATCTGCCCTGTTTACTTAAATATGCTTTATTACTAGTAGTATTAATAGGATTCAAATTTCTTAGATGAAACATTGTCAATTATTATTCATTTTGGACTAGTATTTCTTTCATCTTATTTCTCTTGCTTTTTATTCAAGGCTTATTCTTTATTTCTCATCTGCCCTGTTTACTTAAATATGCTTTATTACTAGTAGTATTAATAGGATTCAAATTTCTTAGATGAAACATTGTCAATTATTATTCATTTTGGACAAGTATTTCTTTCATCTTATTTCTCTTGCTTTTTATTCAAGGCTTATTCTTTATTTCTCATCTGCCCTGCTTACTTAAATATGCTTTATTACTAGTAGTATTAATAGGATTCAAATTTCTTAGATGAAACATTGTCAATTATTATTCATTTTGGACTAGTATTTCTATCATCTTATTTCTCTTTCTTTTTATTCGAGGCTTATTCTTTATTTCTCATCTGCCCTGTTTACTTAAATATGCTTTATTACTAGTAGTATTAATAGGATTCAAATTTCTTAGATGAAACATTGTCAATTATTATTCATTTTGGACTAGTATTTCTTTCATCTTATTTCTCTTGCTTTTTATTGAAGTCTTATTCTTTATTTCTCATCTGCCCTGCTTACTTAAATATGCTTTATTACTAGTAGTATTAATAGGATTCAAATTTCTTATATGAAGCATTGTCAATTATTATTCATTTTGGACAAGTATTTCTTTCATCTTATTTCTCTTGCTTTTTATTCAAGGCTTATTCTTTATTTCTCATCTGCCCTGTTTACTTAAATATGCTTTATTACTAGTAGTATTAATAGGATTCAAATTTCTTAGATGAAACATTGTCAATTATTATTCATTTTGGACTAGTATTTCTATCATCTTATTTCTCTTTCTTTTTATTCGAGGCTTATTCTTTATTTCTCATCTGCCCTGCTTACTTAAATATGCTTTATTACTAGTAGTATTAATAGGATTCAAATTTCTTAGATGAAACATTGTCAATTATTATTCATTTTGGACTAGTATTTCTTTCATCTTATTTCTCTTGCTTTTTATTGAAGTCTTATTCTTTATTTCTCATCTGCCCTGCTTACTTAAATATGCTTTATTACTAGTAGTATTAATAGGATTCAAATTTCTTATATGAAGCATTGTCAATTATTATTCATTTTGGACAAGTATTTCTTTCATCTTATTTCTCTTGCTTTTTATTCAAGGCTTATTCTTTATTTCTCATCTGCCCTGTTTACTTAAATATGCTTTATTACTAGTAGTATTAATAGGATTCAAATTTCTTAGATGAAACATTGTCAATTATTATTCATTTTGGACTAGTATTTCTTTCATCTTATTTCTCTTGCTTTTTATTGAAGTCTTATTCTTTATTTCTCATCTGCCCTGCATACTTAAATATGCTTTATTACTAGTAGTATTAATAGGATTCAAATTTCTTATATGAAGCATTGTCAATTATTATTCATTTTGGACTAGTATTTCTTTCATCTTATTTCTCTTGCTTTTTATTCAAGGCTTATTCTTTATTTCTCATCTGCCCTGCTTACTTAAATATGCTTTATTACTAGTAGTATTAATAGGATTCAAATTTCTTATATGAAGCATTGTCAATTATTATTCATTTTGGACTAGTATTTCTATCATCTTATTTCTCTTTCTTTTTATTCGAGGCTTATTCTTTATTTCTCATCTGCCCTGCTTACTTAAATATGCTTTATTACTAGTAGTATTAATAGGATTCAAATTTCTTATATGAAGCATTGTCAATTATTATTCATTTTGGACAAGTATTTCTTTCATCTTATTTCTCTTGCTTTTTATTCAAGGCTTATTCTTTATTTCTCATCTGCCCTTCTTACTTAAATATGCTTTATTTCTAGTAGTATTAGAGGAATCCTTGGCAATTATTATTCATTTTGGACTAGTATTTCTTTCATCTTATTTCTCTTGATTTTTATTCAAGGCTTATTCTTTATTTCTCATCTGGCCTGATTACTTAAATATGCTTTATTACTAGTAGTATTAATAGGATTCAAATTTCTTAGATGAAACATTGTCAATTATTATTCATTTTGGACTAGTATTTCTTTCATCTTATTTCTCTTGCTTTTTATTCAAGGCTTATTCTTTATTTCTCATCTGCCCTGTTTACTTAAATATGCTTTATTACTAGTAGTATTAATAGGATTCAAATTTCTTATATGAAGCATTGTCAATTATTATTCATTTTGGACTAGTATTTCTATCATCTAATTTCTCTTTCTTTTTATTCGAGGCTTATTCTTTATTTCTCATCTGCCCTGCTTACTTAAATATGCTTTATTACTAGTAGTATTAATAGGATTCAAATTTCTTAGATGAAGCATTGTCAATTATTATTCATTTTGGACTAGTATTTCTTTCATCTTATTTCTCTTGCTTTTTATTCAAGGCTTATTCTTTATTTCTCATCTGCCCTGCTTACTTAAATATGCTTTATTACTAGTAGTATTAATAGAATTCAAATTTCTTAGATGATGCATTGTGAATTATTATTCATTTTGGACTAGTATTTCTTTCATCTTATTTCTCTTGCTTTTTATTCAAGGCTTATTCTTTATTTCTCATCTGCCCTGCTTACTTAAATATGCTTTATTACTAGTAGTATTAATAGGATTCAAATTTCTTAGATGAAACATTGTCAATTATTATTCATTTTGGACTAGTATTTCTATCATCTTATTTCTCTTGCTTTTTATTCGAGGCTTATTCTTTATTTCTCATCTGCCCTGCTTACTTAAATATGCTTTATTACTAGTAGTATTAATAGGATTCAAATTTCTTATATGAAGCATTGTCAATTATTATTCATTTTGGACTAGTATTTCTATCATCTAATTTCTCTTTCTTTTTATTCGAGGCTTATTCTTTATTTCTCATCTGCCCTGCTTACTTAAATATGCTTTATTACTAGTAGTATTAATAGGATTCAAATTTCTTAGATGAAGCATTGTCAATTATTATTCATTTTGGACTAGTATTTCTTTCATCTTATTTCTCTTGCTTTTTATTCAAGGCTTATTCTTTATTTCTCATCTGCCCTGCTTACTTAAATATGCTTTATTACTAGTAGTATTAATAGAATTCAAATTTCTTAGATGATGCATTGTGAATTATTATTCATTTTGGACTAGTATTTCTTTCATCTTATTTCTCTTGCTTTTTATTCAAGGCTTATTCTTTATTTCTCATCTGCCCTGCTTACTTAAATATGCTTTATTACTAGTAGTATTAATAGGATTCAAATTTCTTAGATGAAACATTGTCAATTATTATTCATTTTGGACTAGTATTTCTATCATCTTATTTCTCTTGCTTTTTATTCAAGGCTTATTCTTTATTTCTCATCTACCCTGCTTACTTAAATATGCTTTATTACTAGTAGTATTAATAGGATTCAAATTTCTTATATGAAGCATTGTCAATTATTATTCATTTTGGACTAGTATTTCTATCATCTAATTTCTCTTTCTTTTTATTCGAGGCTTATTCTTTATTTCTCATCTGCCCTGCTTACTTAAATATGCTTTATTACTAGTAGTATTAATAGGATTCAAATTTCTTAGATGAAGCATTGTCAATTATTATTCATTTTGGACTAGTATTTCTTTCATCTTATTTCTCTTGCTTTTTATTTGAGGCTTATTCTTTATTTCTCATCTGCCCTGCTTACTTAAATATGCTTTATTACTAGTAGTATTAATAGGATTCAAATTTCTTATATGAAGCATTGTCAATTATTATTCATTTTGGACTAGTATTTCTATCATCTAATTTCTCTTTCTTTTTATTCGAGGCTTATTCTTTATTTCTCATCTGCCCTGCTTACTTAAATATGCTTTATTACTAGTAGTATTAATAGGATTCAAATTTCTTAGATGAAGCATTGTCAATTATTATTCATTTTGGACTAGTATTTCTTTCATCTTATTTCTCTTGCTTTTTATTCAAGGCTTATTCTTTATTTCTCATCTGCCCTGCTTACTTAAATATGCTTTATTACTAGTAGTATTAATAGAATTCAAATTTCTTAGATGATGCATTGTGAATTATTATTCATTTTGGACTAGTATTTCTTTCATCTTATTTCTCTTGCTTTTTATTCAAGGCTTATTCTTTATTTCTCATCTGCCCTGCTTACTTAAATATGCTTTATTACTAGTAGTATTAATAGGATTGAAATTTCTTAGATGAAACATTGTCAATTATTATTCATTTTGGACTAGTATTTCTATCATCTTATTTCTCTTGCTTTTTATTCAAGGCTTATTCTTTATTTCTCATCTGCCCTGTTTACTTAAATATGCTTTATTACTAGTAGTATTAATAGGATTCAAATTTCTTATATGAAGCATTGTCAATTATTATTCATTTTGGACTAGTATTTCTATCATCTTATTTCTCTTTCTTTTTATTCGAGGCTTATTCTTTATTTCTCATCTGCCCTGCTTACTTAAATATGCTTTATTACTAGTAGTATTAATAGGATTCAAATTTCTTATATGAAGCATTGTCAATTATTATTCATTTTGGACTAGTATTTCTATCATCTAATTTCTCTTTCTTTTTATTCGAGGCTTATTCTTTATTTCTCATCTGCCCTGCTTACTTAAATATGCTTTATTACTAGTAGTATTAATAGGATTCAAATTTCTTAGATGAAGCATTGTCAATTATTATTCATTTTGGACTAGTATTTCTTTCATCTTATTTCTCTTGCTTTTTATTCAAGGCTTATTCTTTATTTCTCATCTGCCCTGCTTACTTAAATATGCTTTATTACTAGTAGTATTAATAGAATTCAAATTTCTTAGATGATGCATTGTGAATTATTATTCATTTTGGACTAGTATTTCTTTCATCTTATTTCTCTTGCTTTTTATTCAAGGCTTATTCTTTATTTCTCATCTGCCCTGCTTACTTAAATATGCTTTATTACTAGTAGTATTAATAGGATTCAAATTTCTTATATGAAGCATTGTCAATTATTATTCATTTTGGACTAGTATTTCTATCATCTAATTTCTCTTTCTTTTTATTCGAGGCTTATTCTTTATTTCTCATCTGCCCTGCTTACTTAAATATGCTTTATTACTAGTAGTATTAATAGGATTCAAATTTCTTAGATGAAGCATTGTCAATTATTATTCATTTTGGACTAGTATTTCCATCATCTTATTTCTCTTTCTTTTTATTCAAGGCTTATTCTTTATTTCTCATCTACCCTGCTTACTTAAATATGCTTTATTACTAGTAGTATTAATAGGATTCAAATTTCTTATATGAAGCATTGTCAATTATTATTCATTTTGGACTAGTATTTCTATCATCTTATTTCTCTTTCTTTTTATTCGAGGCTTATTCTTTATTTCTCATCTGCCCTGCTTACTTAAATATGCTTTATTACTAGTAGTATTAATAGGATTCAAATTTCTTATATGAAGCATTGTCAATTATTATTCATTTTGGACTAGTATTTCTTTCATCTAATTTCTCTTGCTTTTTATTCAAGGCTTATTCTTTATTTCTCCTCTGCCCTGTTTACTTAAATATGCTTTATTACTAGTAGTATTAATAGGATTCAAATTTCTTATATGAAGCATTGTCAATTATTATTCATTTTGGACTAGTATTTCTTTCATCTTATTTCTCTTGCTTTTTATTCAAGGCTTATTCTTTATTTCTCCTCTGCCCTGTTTACTTAAATATGCTTTATTACTAGTAGTATTAATAGGATTCAAATTTCTTATATGAAGCATTGTCAATTATTATTCATTTTGGACTAGTATTTCTTTCATCTTAATTCTCTTGCTTTTTATTCGAGGCTTATTCTTTATTTCTCATCAGCCCTGTTTACTTAAATATGCTTTATTACTAGTAGTATTAATAGGATTCAAATTTCTTATATGAAGCATTGTCAATTATTATTCATTTTGGACTAGTATTTCTTTCATCTTAGTTCTCTTGCTTTTTATTCGAGGCTTATTCTTTATTTCTCATCAGCCCTGTTTACTTAAATATGCTTTATTACTAGTAGTATTAATAGGATTCAAATTTCTTATATGAAGCATTGTCAATTATTATTCATTTTGGACTAGTATTTCTTTCATCTAATTTCTCTTGCTTTTTATTCGAGGCTTATTCTTTATTTCTCATCTGCCCTGCTTACTTAAATATGCTTTATTACTAGTAGTATTAATAGGATTCAAATTTCTTATATGAAGCATTGTCAATTATTATTCATTTTGGACTAGTATTTCTTTCATCTTAATTCTCTTGCTTTTTATTCGAGGCTTATTCTTTATTTCTCCTCTGCCCTGTTTACTTAAATATGCTTCATTAATAGTAGTATTAATAGGATTCAAATTTCTTAGATGAAGCATTGTCAATTATTATTCATTTTGGACTAGTATTTCTTCATCTTATTTCTCTTGCTTTTTATTCAATGCTTATTCTTTATTTCTCATCTGCCCTGTTTACTTAAATATGCTTTATTACTAGTAGTATTAATAGAATTCAAATTTCTGAGATGAAACATTGTCAATTATTATTCATTTTGGACTAGTATTTCTTTCATCTTATTTCTCTTGCTTTTTATTCAAGGCTTATTCTTTATTTCTCATCTGCCCTGTTTACTTAAATATGCTTTATTACTAGTAGTATTAATAGGATTCAAATTACTTATATGAAGCATTGTCAATTATTATTCATTTTGGACTAGTATTTCTTTCATCTAATTTCTCTTGCTTTTTATTCAAGGCTTATTCTTTATTTCTCATCTGCCCTGTTTACTTAAATATGCTTTATTACTAGTAGTATTAATAGGAGTCAAATTTCTTATATGAAGCATTGTCAATTATTATTCATTTTGTACTAGTATTTCTTTCATCTTATTTCTCTTGCTTTTTATTCAATGCTTATTCTTTATTTCTCATCTGCCCTGTTTACTTAAATATGCTTCATTAATAGTAGTATTAATAGGATTCAAATTACTTATATGAAGCATTGTCAATTATTATTCATTTTGGACTAGTATTTCTTTCATCTTAATTCTCTTGCTTTTTATTCGAGGCTTATTCTTTATTTCTCCTCTGCCCTGTTTACTTAAATATGCTTCATTAATAGTAGTATTAATAGTATTCAAATTTCTTAGATGAAGCATTGTCAATTATTATTCATTTTGGACTAGTATTTCTTTCATCTTATTTCTCTTTCTTTTTATTCAAGGCTTATTCTTTATTTCTCATCTGCCCTGTTTACTTAAATATGCTTTATTACTAGTAATATTAATAGGATTCAAATTTCTTATATGAAGCATTGTCAATTATTATTCATTTTGGACTAGTATTTCTTTCATCTTATTTCTCTTGCTTTTTATTCAATGCTTATTCTTTATTTCTCATCTGCCTTGCTTACTTAAATATGCTTTATTACTAGTAGTATTAATAGGATTCAAATTTCTTAGATGTAGCATTGTCAATTATTATTCATTTTGGACAAGTATTTCTTTCATCTTATTTCTCTTGCTTTTTATTCGAGGCTTATTCTTTATTTCTCATCTGCCCTGCTTACTTAAATATGCTTTATTACTAGTAGTATTAATAGGATTCATATTTCTTAGATGAAGCATTGTCAATTATTATTCATTTTGGACTAGTATTTCTTTCATCTTATTTCTCTTGCTTTTTATTCGAGGCTTATTCTTTATTTCTCATCTGCCCTGCTTACTTAAATATGCTTTATTACTAGTAGTATTAATAGGATTCATATTTCTTAGATGAAGCATTGTCAATTATTATTCATTTTGGACTAGTATTTCTTTCATCTTATTTCTCTTGCTTTTTATTCGAGGCTTATTCTTTATTTCTCATCTGCCCTGCTTACTTAAATATGCTTTATTACTAGTAGTATTAATAGGATTCATATTTCTTAGATGAAGCATTGTCAATTATTATTCATTTTGGACTAGTATTTCTTTCATCTTATTTCTCTTGCTTTTTATTCGAGGCTTATTCTTTATTTCTCATCTGCCCTGCTTACTTAAATATGCTTTATTACTAGTAGTATTAATAGGATTCAAATTTCTTAGATGATGCGTTGTCAATTATTATTCATTTTAGACTAGTATTTCTTTCATCTTATTTCTCTTGCTTTTTATTCAAGGCTTATTCTTTATTTCTCATCTGCCCTGCTTACTTAAATATGCTTTATTACTAGTAGTATTAATAGGATTCAAATTTCTTAGATGAAGCATTGTCAATTATTATTCATTTTGGATTGTATTTCTTTCATCTTATTTCTCTTGCTTTTTATTCAAGGCTTATTCTTTATTTCTCATCTGCCCTGTTTACTTAAATATGCTTTATTAATAATAGTATTAATAGGATTCATATTTCTTAGATGAAGCATTGTCAATTATTATTCATTTTGGACTAGTATTTCTTTCATCTTATTTCTCTTTCTTTTTATTCAAGGCTTATTCTTTATTTCTCATCTGCCCTGTTTACTTAAATATGCTTTATTACTAGTAGTATTAATAGGATTCAAATTTCTTAGATGAAGCATTGTCAATTATTATTCATTTTGGACTAGTATTTCTTTCATCTAATTTCTCTTGCTTTTTATTCAAGGCTTATTCTTTATTTCTCATCTGCCCTGTTTACTTAAATATGCTTTATTACTAGTAATATTAATAGGATTCAAATTTCTTATATGAAGCATTGTCAATTATTATTCTTTTTGGACTAGTATTTCTTTCATCTTATTTCTCTTGCTTTTTATTCAATGCTTATTCTTTATTTCTCATCTGCCTTGCTTACTTAAATATGCTTTATTACTAGTAGTATTAATAGGATTCAAATTTCTTAGATGTAGCATTGTCAATTATTATTCATTTTGGACAAGTATTTCTTTCATCTTATTTCTCTTGCTTTTTATTCGAGGCTTATTCTTTATTTCTCATCTGCCCTGCTTACTTAAATATGCTTTATTACGAGTAGTATTAATAGGATTCATATTTCTTAGATGAAGCATTGTCAATTATTATTCATTTTGGACTAGTATTTCTTTCATCTTATTTCTCTTGCTTTTTATTCGAGGCTTATTCTTTATTTCTCATCTGCCCTGCTTACTTAAATATGCTTTATTACTAGTAGTATTAATAGGATTCATATTTCTTAGATGAAGCATTGTCAATTATTATTCATTTTGGACTAGTATTTCTTTCATCTTATTTCTCTTGCTTTTTATTCGAGGCTTATTCTTTATTTCTCATCTGCCCTGCTTACTGAAATATGCTTTATTACTAGTAGTATTAATAGGATTCATATTTCTTAGATGAAGCATTGTCAATTATTATTCATTTTGGACAATATTTCTTTCATCTTATTTCTCTTGCTTTTTATTCGAGGCTTATTCTTTATTTCTCATCTGCCCTGCTTACTTAAATATGCTTTATTACTAGTAGTATTAATAGGATTCAAATTTCTTAGATGATGCGTTGTCAATTATTATTCATTTTAGACTAGTATTTCTTTCATCTTATTTCTCTTGCTTTTTATTCAAGGCTTATTCTTTATTTCTCATCTGCCCTGCTTACTTAAATATGCTTTATTACTAGTAGTATTAATAGGATTCAAATTTCTTAGATGAAGCATTGTCAATTATTATTCATTTTGGACTAGTATTTCTTTCATCTTATTTCTCTTGCTTTTTATTCAAGGCTTATTCTTTATTTCTCATCTGCCCTGTTTACTTAAATATGCTTTATTAATAATAGTATTAATAGGATTCATATTTCTTAGATGAAGCATTGTCAATTATTATTCATTTTGGACTAGTATTTCTTTCATCTTATTTCTCTTTCTTTTTATTCAAGGCTTATTCTTTATTTCTCATCTGCCCTGTTTACTTAAATATGCTTTATTACTAGTAGTATTAATAGGATTCAAATTTCTTAGATGAAGCATTGTCAATTATTATTCATTTTGGACTAGTATTTCTTTCATCTAATTTCTCTTGCTTTTTATTCAAGGCTTATTCTTTATTTCTCATCTGCCCTGCTTACTTAAATATGCTTTATTACTAGTAGTATTAATAGGATTCAAATTTCTTATATGAAGCATTGTGAATTATTATTCATTTTGTACTAGTATTTCTTTCATCTTATTTCTCTTGCTTTTTATTCAATGCTTATTCCTCATCTGCCCTGTTTACTTAAATATGCTTCATTAATAGTAGTATTAATAGGATTCAAATTTCTTAGATGAAGCATTGTCAATTATTATTCATTTTGGATTAGTATTTCTTTCATCTTATTTCTCTTGCTTTTTATTCGAGGCTTATTCTTTATTTCTCATCTGCCTTGCTTACTTCAATATGCTTTATTACTAGTAGTATTAATAGGATTCAAATTTCTTAGATGAAACATTGTCAATTATTATTCATTTTGGACAAGTATTTCTTTCATCTTATTTCTCTTGCTTTTTATTCGAGGCTTATTCTTTATTTCTCATCTGCCCTGCTTACTTAAATATGCTTTATTACTAGTAGTATTAATAGGATTCATATTTCTTAGATGAAGCATTGTCAATTATTATTCATTTTGGACTAGTATTTCTTTCATCTTATTTCTCTTGCTTTTTATTCGAGGCTTATTCTTTATTTCTCATCTGCCCTGCTTACTTAAATATGCTTTATTACTAGTAGTATTAATAGGATTCATATTTCTTAGATGAAGCATTGTCAATTATTATTCATTTTGGACTAGTATTTCTTTCATCTTATTTCTCTTGCTTTTTATTCGAGGCTTATTCTTTATTTCTCATCTGCCCTGCTTACTTAAATATGCTTTATTACTAGTAGTATTAATAGGATTCATATTTCTTAGATGAAGCATTGTCAATTATTATTCATTTTGGACTAGTATTTCTTTCATCTTATTTCTCTTGCTTTTTATTCGAGGCTTATTCTTTATTTCTCATCTGCCCTGCTTACTTAAATATGCTTTATTACTAGTAGTATTAATAGGATTCAAATTTCTTAGATGATGCGTTGTCAATTATTATTCATTTTAGACTAGTATTTCTTTCATCTTATTTCTCTTGCTTTTTATTCAAGGCTTATTCTTTATTTCTCATCTGCCCTGCTTACTTAAATATGCTTTATTACTAGTAGTATTAATAGGATTCAAATTTCTTATATGAAGCATTGTCAATTATTATTCATTTTGGACTAGTATTTCTTTCATCTTAATTCTCTTGCTTTTTATTCGAGGCTTATTCTTTATTTCTCCTCTGCCCTGCTTACTTAAATATGCTTCATTAATAGTAGTATTAATAGGATTCAAATTTCTTAGATGAAGCATTGTCAATTATTATTCATTTTGCACTAGTATTTCTTTCATCTTATTTCTCTTGCTTTTTATTCGAGGCTTATTCTTTATTTCTCATCTGACCTGCTTACTTAAATATGCTTTATTACTAGTAGTATTAATAGGATTCAAATTTCTTATATGAAGCATTGTCAATTATTATTCATTTTGGACTAGTATTTCTATCATCTTATTTCTCTTGCTTTTTATTCAAGGCTTATTCTTTATTTCTCCTCTGCCCTGTTTACTTAAATATGCTTTATTACTAGTAATATTAATAGGATTCAAATTTCTTAGATGAAGCATTGTCAATTATTATTCATTTTGGACTAGTATTTCTTTCATCTTATTTCTCTTGCTTTTTATTCAATGCTTATTCTTTATTTCTCATCTGCCCTGCTTACTTAAATATGCTTTATTACTAGTAGTATTAATAGAATTCAAATTTCTTAGATGAAGCATTGTCAATTATTATTCATTTTGGACTAGTATTTCTTTCATCTTATTTCTCTTGCTTTTTATTCAATGCTTATTCTTTATTTCTCATCTGCCCTGCTTACTTAAATATGCTTTATTACTAGTAGTATTAATAGGATTCAAATTTCTTGTATGAAGCATTGTGAATTATTATTCATTTTGTACTAGTATTTCTTTCATCTTATTTCTCTTGCTTTTTATTCAATGCTTATTCCTCATCTGCCCTGTTTACTTAAATATGCTTCATTAATAGTAGTATTAATAGGATTCAAATTTCTTAGATGAAGCATTGTCAATTATTATTCATTTTGGATTAGTATTTCTTTCATCTTATTTCTCTTGCTTTTTATTCGAGGCTTATTCTTTATTTCTCATCTGCCTTGCTTACTTAAATATGCTTTATTACTAGTAGTATTAATAGGATTCAAATTTCTTAGATGAATCATTGTCAATTATTATTCATTTTGGACAAGTATTTCTTTCATCTTATTTCTCTTGCTTTTTATTCGAGGCTTATTCTTTATTTCTCATCTGCCCTGCTTACTTAAATATGCTTTATTACTAGTAGTATTAATAGGATTCATATTTCTTAGATGAAGCATTGTCAATTATTATTCATTTTGGACTAGTATTTCTTTCATCTTATTTCTCTTGCTTTTTATTCGAGGCTTATTCTTTATTTCTCATCTGCCCTGCTTACTTAAATATGCTTTATTACTAGTAGTATTAATAGGATTCATATTTCTTAGATGAAGCATTGTCAATTATTATTCATTTTGGACTAGTATTTCTTTCATCTTATTTCTCTTGCTTTTTATTCGAGGCTTATTCTTTATTTCTCATCTGCCCTGCTTACTTAAATATGCTTTATTACTAGTAGTATTAATAGGATTCATATTTCTTAGATGAAGCATTGTCAATTATTATTCATTTTGGACTAGTATTTCTTTCATCTTATTTCTCTTGCTTTTTATTCGAGGCTTATTCTTTATTTCTCATCTGCCCTGCTTACTTAAATATGCTTTATTACTAGTAGTATTAATAGGATTCAAATTTCTTAGATGATGCGTTGTCAATTATTATTCATTTTAGACTAGTATTTCTTTCATCTTATTTCTCTTGCTTTTTATTCAAGGCTTATTCTTTATTTCTCATCTGCCCTGCTTACTTAAATATGCTTTATTACTAGTAGTATTAATAGGATTCAAATTTCTTATATGAAGCATTGTCAATTATTATTCATTTTGGACTAGTATTTCTTTCATCTTAATTCTCTTGCTTTTTATTCGAGGCTTATTCTTTATTTCTCCTCTGCCCTGCTTACTTAAATATGCTTCATTAATAGTAGTATTAATAGGATTCAAATTTCTTAGATGAAGCATTGTCAATTATTATTCATTTTGCACTAGTATTTCTTTCATCTTATTTCTCTTGCTTTTTATTCGAGGCTTATTCTTTATTTCTCATCTGACCTGCTTACTTAAATATGCTTTATTACTAGTAGTATTAATAGGATTCAAATTTCTTATATGAAGCATTGTCAATTATTATTCATTTTGTACTAGTATTTCTTACATCTTATTTCTCTTGCTTTTTATTCAATGCTTATTCTTTATTTCTCATCTGCCCTGTTTACTTAAATATGCTTTATTACTAGTAGTATTAATAGAATTCAAATTTCTTAGATGAAGCATTGTCAATTATTATTCATTTTGGACTAGTATTTCTTTCATCTTATTTCTCTTGCTTTTTATTCAATGCTTATTCTTTATTTCTCATCTGCCCAGTTTACTTAAATATGCTTCATTAATAGTAGTATTAATAGGATTCAAATTACTTATATGAAGCATTGTCAATTATTATTCATTTTGGACTAGTATTTCTTTCATCTTAATTCTCTTGCTTTTTATTCGAGGCTTATTCTTTATTTCTCCTCTGCCCTGTTTACTTAAATATGCTTCATTAATAGTAGTATTAATAGGATTCAAATTTCTTAGATGAAGCATTGTCAATTATTATTCATTTTGGACTAGTATTTCTTTCATCTTATTTCTCTTTCTTTTTATTCAAGGCTTATTCTTTATTTCTCATCTGCCCTGCTTACTTAAATATGCTTTATTACTAGTAATATTAATAGGATTCAAATTTCTAATATGAAGCATTGTCAATTATTATTCATTTTGGACTAGTATTTCTTTCATCTTATTTCTCTTGCTTTTTATTCAATGCTTATTCTTTATTTCTCATCTGCCCTGCTTACTTAAATATGCTTTATTACTAGTAGTATTAATAGGATTCAAATTTCTGCGATGAAACATTGTCAATTATTATTCATTTTGGACTAGTATTTCTTTCATCTTATTTCTCTTGCTTTTTATTCAAGGCTTATTCTTTATTTCTCATCTGCCCTGCTTACTTAAATATGCTTCATTAATAGTAGTATTAATAGGATTCAAATTTCTTAGATGAAGCATTGTCAATTATTATTCATTTTGGATTAGTATTTCTTTCATCTTATTTCTCTTGCTTTTTATTCGAGGCTTATTCTTTATTTCTCATCTGCCTTGCTTACTTAAATATGCTTTATTACTAGTAGTATTAATAGGATTCAAATTTCTTAGATGAAGCATTGTCAATTATTATTCATTTTGGACAAGTATTTCTTTCATCTTATTTCTCTTGCTTTTTATTCGAGGCTTATTCTTTATTTCTCATCTGCCCTGCTTACTTAAATATGCTTTATTACTAGTAGTATTAATAGGATTCATATTTCTTAGATGAAGCATTGTCAATTATTATTCATTTTGGACTAGTATTTCTTTCATCTTATTTCTCTTGCTTTTTATTCGAGGCTTATTCTTTATTTCTCATCTGCCCTGCTTACTTAAATATGCTTTATTACTAGTAGTATTAATAGGATTCATATTTCTTAGATGAAGCATTGTCAATTATTATTCATTTTGGACTAGTATTTCTTTCATCTTATTTCTCTTGCTTTTTATTCGAGGCTTATTCTTTATTTCTCATCTGCCCTGCTTACTTAAATATGCTTTATTACTAGTAGTATTAATAGGATTCATATTTCTTAGATGAAGCATTGTCAATTATTATTCATTTTGGACTAGTATTTCTTTCATCTTATTTCTCTTGCTTTTTATTCGAGGCTTATTCTTTATTTCTCATCTGCCCTGCTTACTTAAATATGCTTTATTACTAGTAGTATTAATAGGATTCAAATTTCTTAGATGATGCGTTGTCAATTATTATTCATTTTAGACTAGTATTTCTTTCATCTTATTTCTCTTGCTTTTTATTCAAGGCTTATTCTTTATTTCTCATCTGCCCTGCTTACTTAAATATGCTTTATTACTAGTAGTATTAATAGGATTCAAATTTCTTAGATGAAGCATTGTCAATTATTATTCATTTTGGACTAGTATTTCTTTCATCTTATTTCTCTTGCTTTTTATTCAAGGCTTAATCTTTATTTCTCATCTGCCCTGTTTACTTAAATATGCTTTATTACTAGTAGTATTAATAGGATTCAAATTTCTTAGATGATGCATTGTGAATTATTATTCATTTTGGACTAGTATTTCTTTCATCTTATTTCTCTTGCTTTTTATTCGAGGCTTATTCTTTATTTCTCATCTGCCCTGCTTACTTAAATATGCTTTATTACTAGTAGTATTAATAGGATTCATATTTCTTAGATGAAGCATTGTCAATTATTATTCATTTTGGACTAGTATTTCTTTCATCTTTTTTCTCTTGCTTTTTATTCAAGGCTTATTCTTTATTTCTCATCTGCCCTGCTTACTTAAATATGCTTTATTACTAGTAGTATTAATAGGATTCAAATTTCTTAGATGAAGCATTGTCAATTATTATTAATTTTGGACTAGTATTTCTTTCATCTTATTTCTCTTGCTTTTTATTCTAGGCTTATTCTTTATTTCTCATCCGCCATGCTTACTTAAATATGCTTTATTACTAGTAGTATTAATAGGATTCAAATTTCTTAGATGATGCATTGTGAATTATTATTCATTTTGGACTAGTATTTCTTTCATCTTATTTCTCTTGCTTTTTATTCGAGGCTTATTCTTTATTTCTCATCTGCCCTGCTTACTTAAATATGCTTTATTACTAGTACTATTAATAGGATTCAAATTTCTTAGATGAAGCATTGTCAATTATTATTCATTTTGGACTAGTATTTCTTTCATCTTATGTCTCTTGCTTTTTATTCAAGGCTTATTCTTTATTTCTCATCTGCCCTGCTTACTTAAATATGCTTTATTACTAGTAGTATTAATAGTGATTCAAATTTCTTAGATGAGACATTGTCAATTATTATTCATTTTGGACTAGTATTTCTTTCATCTTATTTCTCTTGCTTTTTATTCGAGGCTTATTCTTTATTTCTCATCTGCCCTGCTTACTTAAATATGCTTTATTACTAGTACTATTAATAGGATTCAAATTTCTTAGATGATGCATTGTGAATTATTATTCATTTTGGACTAGTATTTCTTTCATCTTATTTCTCTTGCTTTTTATTCGAGGCTTTTTCTTTATTTCTCATGTGCCCTGCTTACTTAAATATACTTTATTGCTAGTAGTATTAATAGGATTCAAAATTCTTACATGATGCATTGTCAATTATTATTCATTTTGGACTAGTATTTCTTTCATCTTATTTCTCTTCCTTTTTATTCAAGGCTTATTCTTTATTTCTCATCTGCCCTGCTTACTTAAATATGCTTTATTACTAGTAGTATTAATAGTGATTCAAATTTCTTAAACGAAGCATTGTCAATTATTATTCATTTTGGACTAGTATTTCTTTCATCTTATTTCTCTTCCTTTTTATTCGAGGCTTATTCTTTATTTCTCATCTGCCCTGCTTACTTAAATATGCTTTATTACTAGTAGTATTAATAGTGATTCAAATTTCTTAAACGAAGCATTGTCAATTATTATTCATTTTGGACTAGTATTTCTTTCATCTTATTTCTCTTGCTTTTTATTCGAGGCTTATTCTTTATTTCTCATCTGCCCTGCTTACTTAAATATGCTTTATTACTAGTAGTATTAATAGTGATTCAAATTTCTTAAACGAAGCATTGTCAATTATTATTCATTTTGGACTAGTATTTCTTTCATCTTATTTCTCTTGCTTTTTATTCGAGGCTTATTCTTTATTTCTCATCTGCCCTGCTTACTTAAATATGCTTTATTACTAGTAGTATTAATAGTGATTCAAATTTCTTAAACGAAGCATTGTCAATTATTATTCATTTTGGACTAGTATTTCTTTCATCTTATTTCTCTTGCTTTTTATTCGAGGCTTATTCTTTATTTCTCATCTGCCCTGCTTACTTAAATATGCTTTATTACTAGTAGTATTAATAGTGATTCAAATTTCTTAAACGAAGCATTGTCAATTATTATTCATTTTGGACTAGTATTTCTTTCATCTTATTTCTCTTGCTTTTTATTCGAGGCTTATTCTTTATTTCTCATCTGCCCTGCTTACTTAAATATGCTTTATTACTAGTAGTATTAATAGTGATTCAAATTTCTTAAACGAAGCATTGTCAATTATTATTCATTTTGGACTAGTATTTCTTTCATCTTATTTCTCTAGCTTTTTATTCGAGGCTTATTCTTTATTTCTCATCTGCCCTGCTTAATTAAATATGCTTTATTACTAGTAGTATTAATAGTGATTCAAATTTCTTAAACGAAGCATTGTCAATTATTATTCATTTTGGACTAATATTTCTTTCATCTTATTTCTCTTGCTTTTTATTCGAGTCTTATTCTTTATTTCTCATCTGCCCTGTTTACTTAAATATGCTTTATTACTAGTAGTATTAATAGGATTCAAATTTCCTATATGAAGCATTGTCAATTATTATTCATTTTGGACTTGTATTTCTTTCATCTTATTTCTCTTGCTTTTTATTCGAGGCTTATTCTTTATTTCTCATCTGCCCTGCTTACTTAAATATGCTTTATTACTAGTAGTATTAATAGGATTCAAATTTCTTAGATGATGCATTGACAATTATTATTCATTTTGGACTAGTATTTCTTTCATCTTATTTCTCTTGCTTTTTATTCGAGGCTTATTCTTTATTTCTCATCTGCCCTGTTTACTTAAATATGCTTTATTACTAGTAGTATTAATAGGATTCAAATTTCTTATATGAAGCATTGTCAATTATTATTCATTTTGGACTAGTATTTCTTTCATCTTATTTCTCTTGCTTTTTATTCAATGCTTATTCTTTATTTCTCATCTGCCCTGCTTACTTAAATATGCTTTATTACTAGTAGTATTAATAGGATTCATATTTCTTAGATGAAGCATTGTCAATTATTATTCATTTTGGACTAGTATTTCTTTCATCTTATTTCTCTTGCTTTTTATTCGAGGCTTTTTCTTTATTTCTCATCTGCCCTGCTTACTTAAATATGCTTTATTACTAGTAGTATTAAGAGTGATTCAAATTTCTTAAAAGAAGCATTGTCAATTATTATTCATTTTGGACTAGTATTTCTTTCATCTTATTTCTCTTGCTTTTTATTCAAGGCTTATTCTTTATTTCTCATCTGCCCTGCTTACTTAAATATGCTTTATTACTAGTAGTATTAATAGGATTCAAATTTCATAGACGAAGCATTGTCAATTATTATTCATTTTGGACTAGTATTTCTTTCATCTTATTTCTCTTGCTTTTTATTCGAGGCTTATTCTTTATTTCTCATCTGCCCTGCTTACTTAAATATGCTTTATTACTAGTAGTATTAAGAGTGATTCAAATTTCTTAAAAGAAGCATTGTCAATTATTATTCATTTTGGACTAGTATTTCTTTCATCTTATTTCTCTTGCTTTTTATTCAAGGCTTATTCTTTATTTCTCATCTGCCCTGCTTACTTAAATATGCTTTATTACTAGTAGTATTAATAGGATTCAAATTTCATAGACGAAGCATTGTCAATTATTATTCATTTTGGACTAGTATTTCTTTCATCTTATTTCTCTTGCTTTTTATTCGAGGCTTATTCTTTATTTCTCATCTGCCCTGCTTACTTAAATAGGCTTATTACTAGTAGTATTAATAGGATTCAAATTTCTTAGATGAAGCATTGTCAATTATTATTCATTTTGGACTAGTATTTCTTTCATCTTATTTCTCTTGCTTTTTATTCGAGGCTTATTCTTTATTTCTCATCTGCCCTGCTTACTTAAATATGCTTTATTACTAGTAGTATTAATAGGATTCAAATTTCTTAGATGAAGCATTGTCAATTATTATTCATTTTGGACTAGTATTTCTTTTATCTTATTTCTCTTGCTTTTTATTCGAGGCTTATTCTTTATTTCTCATCTGCCCTGCTTACTTAAATATGCTTTATTACTAGTAGTATTAATAGGATTCAAATTTCTTAGATGATGCGTTGTCAATTATTATTCATTTTAGACTAGTATTTCTTTCATCTTATTTCTCTTGCTTTTTATTCAAGGCTTATTCTTTATTTCTCATCTGCCCTGCTTACTTAAATATGCTTTATTACTAGTAGTATTAATAGGATTCAAATTTCTTAGATGAAGCATTGTCAATTATTATTCATTTTGGACTAGTATTTCTTTCATCTTATTTCTCTTGCTTTTTATTCAAGGCTTATTCTTTATTTCTCATCTGCCCTGTTTACTTAAATATGCTTTATTACTAGTAGTATTAATAGGATTCAAATTTCTTAGATGATGCATTGTGAATTATTATACATTTTGGACTAGTATTTCTTTCATCTTATTTCTCTTGCTTTTTATTCGAGGCTTATTCTTTATTTCTCATCTGCCCTGCTTACTTAAATATGCTTTATTACTAGTAGTATTAATAGGATTCATATTTCTTAGATGAAGCATTGTCAATTATTATTCATTTTGGACTAGTATTTCTTTAATCTTATTTCTCTTGCTTTTTATTCAAGGCTTATTCTTTATTTCTCATCTGCCCTGCTTACTTAAATATGCTTTATTACTAGTAGTATTAATAGGATTCAAATTTCTTAGATGAAGCATTGTCAATTATTATTAATTTTGGACTAGTATTTCTTTCATCTTATTTCTCTTGCTTTTTATTCTAGGCTTATTCTTTATTTCTCATCCGCCCTGCTTACTTAAATATGCTTTATTACTAGTAGTATTAATAGGATTCAAATTTCTTAGATGATGCATTGTGAATTATTATTCATTTTGGACTAGTATTTCTTTCATCTTATTTCTCTTGCTTTTTATTCGAGGCTTATTCTTTATTTCTCATCTGCCCTGCTTACTTAAATATGCTTTATTACTAGTACTATTAATAGGATTCAAATTTCTTAGATGAAGCATTGTCAATTATTATTCATTTTGGACTAGTATTTCTTTCATCTTATGTCTCTTGCTTTTTATTCAAGGCTTATTCTTTATTTCTCATCTGCCCTGCTTACTTAAATATGCTTTATTACTAGTAGTATTAATAGTGATTCAAATTTCTTAGATGAGACATTGTCAATTATTATTCATTTTGGACTAGTATTTCTTTCATCTTATTTCTCTTGCTTTTTATTCGAGGCTTATTCTTTATTTCTCATCTGCCCTGCTTACTTAAATATGCTTTATTACTAGTACTATTAATAGGATTCAAATTTCTTAGATGATGCATTGTGAATTATTATTCATTTTGGACTAGTATTTCTTTCATCTTATTTCTCTTGCTTTTTATTCGAGGCTTTTTCTTTATTTCTCATCTGCCCTGCTTACTTAAATATGCTTTATTACTAGTAGTATTAATAGTGATTCAAATTTCTTAAAAGAAGCATTGTCAATTATTATTCATTTTGGACTAGTATTTCTTTCATCTTATTTCTCTTGCTTTTTATTCAAGGCTTATTCTTTATTTCTCATCTGCCCTGCTTACTTAAATATGCTTTATTACTAGTAGTATTAATAGGATTCAAATTTCTTAGATGAGACATTGTCAATTATTATTCATTTTGGACTAGTATTTCTTTCATCTTATTTCTCTTGCTTTTTATTCGAGGCTTATTCTTTATTTCTCATCTGCCCTGTTTACTTAAATATGCTTCATTAATAGTAGTATTAATAGGATTCAAATTTCTTAAACGAAGCATTGTCAATTATTATTCATTTTGGACTAGTATTTCTTTCATCTTATTTCTCTTGCTTTTTATTCAAGGCTTATTCTTTATTTCTCATGTGCCCTGCTTACTTAAATATACTTTATTGCTAGTAGTATTAATAGGATTCAAAATTCTTAGATGATGCATTGTCAATTATTATTCATTTTGGACTAGTATTTCTTTCATCTTATTTCTCTTCCTTTTTATTCAAGGCTTATTCTTTATTTCTCATCTGCCCTGCTTACTTAAATATGCTTTATTACTAGTAGTATTAATAGTGATTCAAATTTCTTAAACGAAGCATTGTCAATTATTATTCATTTTGGACTAGTATTTCTTTCATCTTATTTCTCTTGCTTTTTATTCGAGGCTTATTCTTTATTTCTCATCTGCCCTGCTTACTTAAATATGCTTTATTACTAGTAGTATTAATAGTGATTCAAATTTCTTAAACGAAGCATTGTCAATTATTATTCATTTTGGACTAGTATTTCTTTCATCTTATTTCTCTTGCTTTTTATTCGAGGCTTATTCTTTATTTCTCATCTGCCCTGCTTACTTAAATATGCTTTATTACTAGTAGTATTAATAGTGATTCAAATTTCTTAAACGAAGCATTGTCAATTATTATTCATTTTGGACTAATATTTCTTTCATCTTATTTCTCTTGCTTTTTATTCGAGGCTTATTCTTTATTTCTCATCTGCCCTGTTTACTTAAATATGCTTTATTACTAGTAGTATTAATAGGATTCAAATTTCTTATATGAAGCATTGTCAATTATTATTCATTTTGGACTAGTATTTCTTTCATCTTATTTCTCTTGCTTTTTATTCGAGGCTTATTCTTTATTTCTCATCTGCCCTGCTTACTTAAATATGCTTTATTACTAGTAGTATTAATAGGATTCAAATTTCATAGACGAAGCATTGTCAATTATTATTCATTTTGGACTAGTATTTCTTTCATCTTATTTCTCTTGCTTTTTATTCGAGGCTTATTCTTTATTTCTCATCTGCCCTGCTTACTTAAATATGCTTTATTACTAGTAGTATTAATAGGATTCAAATTTCTTAGATGAAGCATTGTCAATTATTATTCATTTTGGACTAGTATTTCTTTCATCTTATTTCTCTTGCTTTTTATTCGAGGCTTATTCTTTATTTCTCATCTGCCCTGCTTACTTAAATATGCTTTATTACTAGTAGTATTAATAGGATTCAAATTTCTTAGATGAAGCATTGTCAATTATTATTCATTTTGAACTAGTATTTCTTTCATCTTATTTCTCTTGCTTTTTATTCGAGGCTTATTCTTTATTTCTCATCTGCCCTGCTTACTTAAATATGCTTTATTACTAGTAGTATTAATAGGATTCAAATTTCTTACATGATGAGTTGTCAATTATTATTCATTTTAGACTAGTATTTCTTTCATCTTATTTCTCTTGCTTTTTATTAAAGGCTTATTCTTTATTTCTCATCTGCCCTGCTTACTTAAATATGCTTTATTACTAGTAGTATTAATAGGATTCAAATTTCTTAGATGAAGCATTGTCAATTATTATTCATTTTGGACTAGTATTTCTTTCATCTTATTTCTCTTGCTTTTTATTCAAGGCTTATTCTTTATTTCTCATCTGCCCTGTTTACTTAAATATGCTTTATTACTAGTAGTATTAATAGGATTCAAATTTCTAAGATGATGCATTGTGAATTATTATTCATTTTGGACTAGTATTTCTTTCATCTTATTTCTCTTGCTTTTTATTCGAGGCTTATTCTTTATTTCTCATCTGCCCTGCTTACTTAAATATGCTTTATTACTAGTAGTATTAATAGGATTCATATTTCTTAGATGAAGCATTGTCAATTATTATTCATTTTGGACTAGTATTTCTTTCATCTTATTTCTCTTGCTTTTTATTCAAGGCTTATTCTTTATTTCTCATCTGCCCTGCTTACTTAAATATGCTTTATTACTAGTAGTATTAATAGGATTCAAATTTCTTAGATGAAGCATTGTCAATTATTATTAATTTTGGACTAGTATTTCTTTCATCTTATTTCTCTTGCTTTTTATTCTAGGCTTATTCTTTATTTCTCATCCGCCCTGCTTACTTAAATATGCTTTATTACTAGTAGTATAAATAGGATTCAAATTTCTTAGATGATGCATTGTGAATTATTATTCATTTTGGACTAGTATTTCTTTCATCTTATTTCTCTTGCTTTTTATTCGAGGCTTATTCTTTATTTCTCATCTGCCCTGCTTACTTAAATATGCTTTATTACTAGTACTATTAATAGGATTCAAATTTCTTAGATGAAGCATTGTCAATTATTATTCATTTTGGACTAGTATTTCTTTCATCTTATGTCTCTTGCTTTTTATTCAAGGCTTATTCTTTATTTCTCATCTGCCCTGCTTACTTAAATATGCTTTATTACTAGTAGTATTAATAGTGATTCAAATTTCTTAGATGAGACATTGTCAATTATTATTCATTTTGGACTAGTATTTCTTTCATCTTATTTCTCTTGCTTTTTATTCGAGGCTTATTCTTTATTTCTCATCTGCCCTGCTTACTTAAATATGCTTTATTACTAGTACTATTAATAGGATTCAAATTTCTTAGATGATGCATTGTGAATTATTATTCATTTTGGACTAGTATTTCTTTCATCTTATTTCTCTTGCTTTTTATTCGAGGCTTTTTCTTTATTTCTCATCTGCCCTGCTTACTTAAATATGCTTTATTACTAGTAGTATTAATAGTGATTCAAATTTCTTAAAAGAGGCATTGTCAATTACTATTCATTTTGGACTAGTATTTCTTTCATCTTATTTCTCTTGCTTTTTATTCAAGGCTTATTCTTTATTTCTCATCTGCCCTGCTTACTTAAATATGCTTTATTACTAGTAGTATTAATAGGATTCAAATTTCTTAGATGAGACATTGTCAATTATTATTCATTTTGGACTAGTATTTCTTTCATCTTATTTCTCTTGCTTTTTATTCGAGGCTTATTCTTTATTTCTCATCTGCCCTGTTTACTTAAATATGCTTCATTAATAGTAGTATTAATAGGATTCAAATTTCTTAAACGAAGCATTGTCAATTATTATTCATTTTGGACTAGTATTTCTTTCATCTTATTTCTCTTGCTTTTTATTCAAGGCTTATTCTTTATTTCTCATGTGCCCTGCTTACTTAAATATACTTTATTGCTAGTAGTATTAATAGGATTCAAAATTCTTAGATGATGCATTGTCAATTATTATTCATTTTGGACTAGTATTTCTTTCATCTTATTTCTCTTCCTTTTTATTCAAGGCTTATTCTTTATTTCTCATCTGCCCTGCTTACTTAAATATGCTTTATTACTAGTAGTATTAATAGTGATTCAAATTTCTTAAACGAAGCATTGTCAATTATTATTCATTTTGGACTAGTATTTCTTTCATCTTATTTCTCTTCCTTTTTATTCGAGGCTTATTCTTTATTTCTCATCTGCCCTGCTTACTTAAATATGCTTTATTACTAGTAGTATTAATAGTGATTCAAATTTCTTAAACGAAGCATTGTCAATTATTATTCATTTTGGACTAGTATTTCTTTCATCTTATTTCTCTTGCTTTTTATTCGAGGCTTATTCTTTATTTCTCATCTGCCCTGCTTACTTAAATATGCTTTATTACTAGTAGTATTAATAGTGATTCAAATTTCTTAAACGAAGCATTGTCAATTATTATTCATTTTGGACTAGTATTTCTTTCATCTTATTTCTCTTGCTTTTTATTCGAGGCTTATTCTTTATTTCTCATCTGCCCTGCTTACTTAAATATGCTTTATTACTAGTAGTATTAATAGTGATTCAAATTTCTTAAACGAAGCATTGTCAATTATTATTCATTTTGGACTAGTATTTCTTTCATCTTATTTCTCTTGCTTTTTATTCGAGGCTTATTCTTTATTTCTCATCTGCCCTGCTTACTTAAATATGCTTTATTACTAGTAGTATTAATAGTGATTCAAATTTCTTAAACGAAGCATTGTCAATTATTATTCATTTTGGACTAATATTTCTTTCATCTTATTTCTCTTGCTTTTTATTCGAGGCTTATTCTTTATTTCTCATCTGCCCTGTTTACTTAAATATGCTTTATTACTAGTAGTATTAATAGGATTCAAATTTCTTATATGAAGCATTGTCAATTATTATTCATTTTGGACTAGTATTTCTTTCATCTTATTTCTCTTGCTTTTTATTCGAGGCTTATTCTTTATTTCTCATCTGCCCTGCTTACTTAAATATGCTTTATTACTAGTAGTATTAATAGGATTCAAATTTCTTAGATGATGCATTGTCAATTATTATTCATTTTGGACTAGTATTTCTTTCATCTTATTTCTCTTGCTTTTTATTCGAGGCTTATTCTTTATTTCTCATCTGCCCTGTTTACTTAAATATGCTTTATTACTAGTAGTATTAATAGGATTCAAATTTCTTATATGAAGCATTGTCAATTATTATTCATTTTGGACTAGTATTTCTTTCATCTTATTTCTCTTGCTTTTTATTCGAGGCATATTCTTTATTTCTCATCTGCCCTGCTTACTTAAATATCCTTTATTACTAGTAGTATTAATAGGATTCAAATTTCTTAGATGAAACATTGTCAATTATTATTCATTTTGGACTAGTATTTCTTTCATCTTATTTTCTCTTGCTTTTTATTCAATGCTTATTCTTTATTTCTCATCTGCCCTGCTTACTTAAATATGCTTTATTACTAGTAGTATTAATAGGATTCATATTTCTTAGATGAAGCATTGTCAATTATTATTCATTTTGGACTAGTATTTCTTTCATCTTATTTCTCTTGCTTTTTATTCGAGGCTTTTTCTTTATTTCTCATCTGCCCTGCTTACTTAAATATGCTTTATTACTAGTAGTATTAAGAGTGATTCAAATTTCTTAAAAGAAGCATTGTCAATTATTATTCATTTTGGACTAGTATTTCTTTCATCTTATTTCTCTTGCTTTTTATTCAAGGCTTATTCTTTATTTCTCATCTGCCCTGCTTACTTAAATATGCTTTATTACTAGTAGTATTAATAGGATTCAAATTTCATAGACGAAGCATTGTCAATTATTATTCATTTTGGACTAGTATTTCTTTCATCTTATTTCTCTTGCTTTTTATTCGAGGCTTATTCTTTATTTCTCATCTGCCCTGCTTACTTAAATATGCTTTATTACTAGTAGTATTAAGAGTGATTCAAATTTCTTAAAAGAAGCATTGTCAATTATTATTCATTTTGGACTAGTATTTCTTTCATCTTATTTCTCTTGCTTTTTATTCAAGGCTTATTCTTTATTTCTCATCTGCCCTGCTTACTTAAATATGCTTTATTACTAGTAGTATTAATAGGATTCAAATTTCTTAGATGAAGCATTGTCAATTATTATTCATTTTGGACTAGTATTTCTTTCATCTTATTTCTCTTGCTTTTTATTCGAGGCTTATTCTTTATTTCTCATCTGCCCTGCTTACTTAAATATGCTTTATTACTAGTAGTATTAATAGGATTCAAATTTCTTAGATGATGCATTGTGAATTATTATACATTTTGGACTAGTATTTCTTTCATCTTATTTCTCTTGCTTTTTATTCGAGGCTTATTCTTTATTTCTCATCTGCCCTGCTTACTTAAATATGCTTTATTACTAGTAGTATTAATAGGATTCATATTTCTTAGATGAAGCATTGTCAATTATTATTCATTTTGGACTAGTATTTCTTTCATCTTATTTCTCTTGCTTTTTATTCAAGGCTTATTCTTTATTTCTCATCTGCCCTGCTTACTTAAATATGCTTTATTACTAGTAGTATTAATAGGATTCAAATTTCTTAGATGAAGCATTGTCAATTATTATTAATTTTGGACTAGTATTTCTTTCATCTTATTTCTCTTGCTTTTTATTCTAGGCTTATTCTTTATTTCTCATCCGCCCTGCTTACTTAAATATGCTTTATTACTAGTAGTATTAATAGGATTCAAATTTCTTAGATGATGCATTGTGAATTATTATTCATTTTGGACTAGTATTTCTTTCATCTTATTTCTCTTGCTTTTTATTCGAGGCTTATTCTTTATTTCTCATCTGCCCTGCTTACTTAAATATGCTTTATTACTAGTACTATTAATAGGATTCAAATTTCTTAGATGAAGCATTGTCAATTATTATTCATTTTGGACTAGTATTTCTTTCATCTTATGTCTCTTGCTTTTTATTCAAGGCTTATTCTTTATTTCTCATCTGCCCTGCTTACTTAAATATGCTTTATTACTAGTAGTATTAATAGGATTCAAATTTCATAGACGAAGCATTGTCAATTATTATTCATTTTGGACTAGTATTTCTTTCATCTTATTTCTCTTGCTTTTTATTCGAGGCTTATTCTTTATTTCTCATCTGCCCTGCTTACTTAAATATGCTTTATTACTAGTAGTATTAAGAGTGATTCAAATTTCTTAAAAGAAGCATTGTCAATTATTATTCATTTTGGACTAGTATTTCTTTCATCTTATTTCTCTTGCTTTTTATTCGAGGCTTATTCTTTATTTCTCATCTGCCCTGCTTACTTAAATATGCTTTATTACTAGTAGTATTAATAGGATTCATATTTCTTAGATGAAGCATTGTCAATTATTATTCATTTTGGACTAGTATTTCTTTAATCTTATTTCTCTTGCTTTTTATTCAAGGCTTATTCTTTATTTCTCATCTGCCCTGCTTACTTAAATATGCTTTATTACTAGTAGTATTAATAGGATTCAAATTTCTTAGATGAAGCATTGTCAATTATTATTAATTTTGGACTAGTATTTCTTTCATCTTATTTCTCTTGCTTTTTATTCTAGGCTTATTCTTTATTTCTCATCCGCCCTGCTTACTTAAATATGCTTTATTACTAGTAGTATTAATAGGATTCAAATTTCTTAGATGATGCATTGTGAATTATTATTCATTTTGGACTAGTATTTCTTTCATCTTATTTCTCTTGCTTTTTATTCGAGGCTTATTCTTTATTTCTCATCTGCCCTGCTTACTTAAATATGCTTTATTACTAGTACTATTAATAGGATTCAAATTTCTTAGATGAAGCATTGTCAATTATTATTCATTTTGGACTAGTATTTCTTTCATCTTATGTCTCTTGCTTTTTATTCAAGGCTTATTCTTTATTTCTCATCTGCCCTGCTTACTTAAATATGCTTTATTACTAGTAGTATTAATAGTGATTCAAATTTCTTAGATGAGACATTGTCAATTATTATTCATTTTGGACTAGTATTTCTTTCATCTTATTTCTCTTGCTTTTTATTCGAGGCTTATTCTTTATTTCTCATCTGCCCTGCTTACTTAAATATGCTTTATTACTAGTACTATTAATAGGATTCAAATTTCTTAGATGATGCATTGTGAATTATTATTCATTTTGGACTAGTATTTCTTTCATCTTATTTCTCTTGCTTTTTATTCGAGGCTTTTTCTTTATTTCTCATCTGCCCTGCTTACTTAAATATGCTTTATTACTAGTAGTATTAATAGTGATTCAAATTTCTTAAAAGAAGCATTGTCAATTATTATTCATTTTGGACTAGTATTTCTTTCATCTTATTTCTCTTGCTTTTTATTCAAGGCTTATTCTTTATTTCTCATCTGCCCTGCTTACTTAAATATGCTTTATTACTAGTAGTATTAATAGGATTCAAATTTCTTAGATGAGACATTGTCAATTATTATTCATTTTGGACTAGTATTTCTTTCATCTTATTTCTCTTGCTTTTTATTCGAGGCTTATTCTTTATTTCTCATCTGCCCTGTTTACTTAAATATGCTTCATTAATAGTAGTATTAATAGGATTCAAATTTCTTAAACGAAGCATTGTCAATTATTATTCATTTTGGACTAGTATTTCTTTCATCTTATTTCTCTTGCTTTTTATTCAAGGCTTATTCTTTATTTCTCATGTGCCCTGCTTACTTAAATATACTTTATTGCTAGTAGTATTAATAGGATTCAAAATTCTTAGATGATGCATTGTCAATTATTATTCATTTTGGACTAGTATTTCTTTCATCTTATTTCTCTTCCTTTTTATTCAAGGCTTATTCTTTATTTCTCATCTGCCCTGCTTACTTAAATATGCTTTATTACTAGTAGTATTAATAGTGATTCAAATTTCTTAAACGAAGCATTGTCAATTATTATTCATTTTGGACTAGTATTTCTTTCATCTTATTTCTCTTGCTTTTTATTCGAGGCTTATTCTTTATTTCTCATCTGCCCTGCTTACTTAAATATGCTTTATTACTAGTAGTATTAATAGTGATTCAAATTTCTTAAACGAAGCATTGTCAATTATTATTCATTTTGGACTAGTATTTCTTTCATCTTATTTCTCTTGCTTTTTATTCGAGGCTTATTCTTTATTTCTCATCTGCCCTGCTTACTTAAATATGCTTTATTACTAGTAGTATTAATAGTGATTCAAATTTCTTAAACGAAGCATTGTCAATTATTATTCATTTTGGACTAATATTTCTTTCATCTTATTTCTCTTGCTTTTTATTCGAGGCTTATTCTTTATTTCTCATCTGCCCTGTTTACTTAAATATGCTTTATTACTAGTAGTATTAATAGGATTCAAATTTCTTATATGAAGCATTGTCAATTATTATTCATTTTGGACTAGTATTTCTTTCATCTTATTTCTCTTGCTTTTTATTCGAGGCTTATTCTTTATTTCTCATCTGCCCTGCTTACTTAAATATGCTTTATTACTAGTAGTATTAATAGGATTCAAATTTCATAGACGAAGCATTGTCAATTATTATTCATTTTGGACTAGTATTTCTTTCATCTTATTTCTCTTGCTTTTTATTCGAGGCTTATTCTTTATTTCTCATCTGCCCTGCTTACTTAAATATGCTTTATTACTAGTAGTATTAATAGGATTCAAATTTCTTAGATGAAGCATTGTCAATTATTATTCATTTTGGACTAGTATTTCTTTCATCTTATTTCTCTTGCTTTTTATTCGAGGCTTATTCTTTATTTCTCATCTGCCCTGCTTACTTAAATATGCTTTATTACTAGTAGTATTAATAGGATTCAAATTTCTTAGATGAAGCATTGTCAATTATTATTCATTTTGAACTAGTATTTCTTTCATCTTATTTCTCTTGCTTTTTATTCGAGGCTTATTCTTTATTTCTCATCTGCCCTGCTTACTTAAATATGCTTTATTACTAGTAGTATTAATAGGATTCAAATTTCTTACATGATGAGTTGTCAATTATTATTCATTTTAGACTAGTATTTCTTTCATCTTATTTCTCTTGCTTTTTATTAAAGGCTTATTCTTTATTTCTCATCTGCCCTGCTTACTTAAATATGCTTTATTACTAGTAGTATTAATAGGATTCAAATTTCTTAGATGAAGCATTGTCAATTATTATTCATTTTGGACTAGTATTTCTTTCATCTTATTTCTCTTGCTTTTTATTCAAGGCTTATTCTTTATTTCTCATCTGCCCTGTTTACTTAAATATGCTTTATTACTAGTAGTATTAATAGGATTCAAATTTCTAAGATGATGCATTGTGAATTATTATTCATTTTGGACTAGTATTTCTTTCATCTTATTTCTCTTGCTTTTTATTCGAGGCTTATTCTTTATTTCTCATCTGCCCTGCTTACTTAAATATGCTTTATTACTAGTAGTATTAATAGGATTCATATTTCTTAGATGAAGCATTGTCAATTATTATTCATTTTGGACTAGTATTTCTTTCATCTTATTTCTCTTGCTTTTTATTCAAGGCTTATTCTTTATTTCTCATCTGCCCTGCTTACTTAAATATGCTTTATTACTAGTAGTATTAATAGGATTCAAATTTCTTAGATGAAGCATTGTCAATTATTATTAATTTTGGACTAGTATTTCTTTCATCTTATTTCTCTTGCTTTTTATTCTAGGCTTATTCTTTATTTCTCATCCGCCCTGCTTACTTAAATATGCTTTATTACTAGTAGTATAAATAGGATTCAAATTTCTTAGATGATGCATTGTGAATTATTATTCATTTTGGACTAGTATTTCTTTCATCTTATTTCTCTTGCTTTTTATTCGAGGCTTATTCTTTATTTCTCATCTGCCCTGCTTACTTAAATATGCTTTATTACTAGTACTATTAATAGGATTCAAATTTCTTAGATGAAGCATTGTCAATTATTATTCATTTTGGACTAGTATTTCTTTCATCTTATGTCTCTTGCTTTTTATTCAAGGCTTATTCTTTATTTCTCATCTGCCCTGCTTACTTAAATATGCTTTATTACTAGTAGTATTAATAGTGATTCAAATTTCTTAGATGAGACATTGTCAATTATTATTCATTTTGGACTAGTATTTCTTTCATCTTATTTCTCTTGCTTTTTATTCGAGGCTTATTCTTTATTTCTCATCTGCCCTGCTTACTTAAATATGCTTTATTACTAGTACTATTAATAGGATTCAAATTTCTTAGATGATGCATTGTGAATTATTATTCATTTTGGACTAGTATTTCTTTCATCTTATTTCTCTTGCTTTTTATTCGAGGCTTTTTCTTTATTTCTCATCTGCCCTGCTTACTTAAATATGCTTTATTACTAGTAGTATTAATAGTGATTCAAATTTCTTAAAAGAGGCATTGTCAATTACTATTCATTTTGGACTAGTATTTCTTTCATCTTATTTCTCTTGCTTTTTATTCAAGGCTTATTCTTTATTTCTCATCTGCCCTGCTTACTTAAATATGCTTTATTACTAGTAGTATTAATAGGATTCAAATTTCTTAGATGAGACATTGTCAATTATTATTCATTTTGGACTAGTATTTCTTTCATCTTATTTCTCTTGCTTTTTATTCGAGGCTTATTCTTTATTTCTCATCTGCCCTGTTTACTTAAATATGCTTCATTAATAGTAGTATTAATAGGATTCAAATTTCTTAAACGAAGCATTGTCAATTATTATTCATTTTGGACTAGTATTTCTTTCATCTTATTTCTCTTGCTTTTTATTCAAGGCTTATTCTTTATTTCTCATGTGCCCTGCTTACTTAAATATACTTTATTGCTAGTAGTATTAATAGGATTCAAAATTCTTAGATGATGCATTGTCAATTATTATTCATTTTGGACTAGTATTTCTTTCATCTTATTTCTCTTCCTTTTTATTCAAGGCTTATTCTTTATTTCTCATCTGCCCTGCTTACTTAAATATGCTTTATTACTAGTAGTATTAATAGTGATTCAAATTTCTTAAACGAAGCATTGTCAATTATTATTCATTTTGGACTAGTATTTCTTTCATCTTATTTCTCTTCCTTTTTATTCGAGGCTTATTCTTTATTTCTCATCTGCCCTGCTTACTTAAATATGCTTTATTACTAGTAGTATTAATAGTGATTCAAATTTCTTAAACGAAGCATTGTCAATTATTATTCATTTTGGACTAGTATTTCTTTCATCTTATTTCTCTTGCTTTTTATTCGAGGCTTATTCTTTATTTCTCATCTGCCCTGCTTACTTAAATATGCTTTATTACTAGTAGTATTAATAGTGATTCAAATTTCTTAAACGAAGCATTGTCAATTATTATTCATTTTGGACTAGTATTTCTTTCATCTTATTTCTCTTGCTTTTTATTCGAGGCTTATTCTTTATTTCTCATCTGCCCTGCTTACTTAAATATGCTTTATTACTAGTAGTATTAATAGTGATTCAAATTTCTTAAACGAAGCATTGTCAATTATTATTCATTTTGGACTAGTATTTCTTTCATCTTATTTCTCTTGCTTTTTATTCGAGGCTTATTCTTTATTTCTCATCTGCCCTGCTTACTTAAATATGCTTTATTACTAGTAGTATTAATAGTGATTCAAATTTCTTAAACGAAGCATTGTCAATTATTATTCATTTTGGACTAATATTTCTTTCATCTTATTTCTCTTGCTTTTTATTCGAGGCTTATTCTTTATTTCTCATCTGCCCTGTTTACTTAAATATGCTTTATTACTAGTAGTATTAATAGGATTCAAATTTCTTATATGAAGCATTGTCAATTATTATTCATTTTGGACTAGTATTTCTTTCATCTTATTTCTCTTGCTTTTTATTCGAGGCTTATTCTTTATTTCTCATCTGCCCTGCTTACTTAAATATGCTTTATTACTAGTAGTATTAATAGGATTCAAATTTCTTAGATGATGCATTGTCAATTATTATTCATTTTGGACTAGTATTTCTTTCATCTTATTTCTCTTGCTTTTTATTCGAGGCTTATTCTTTATTTCTCATCTGCCCTGTTTACTTAAATATGCTTTATTACTAGTAGTATTAATAGGATTCAAATTTCTTATATGAAGCATTGTCAATTATTATTCATTTTGGACTAGTATTTCTTTCATCTTATTTCTCTTGCTTTTTATTCGAGGCATATTCTTTATTTCTCATCTGCCCTGCTTACTTAAATATCCTTTATTACTAGTAGTATTAATAGGATTCAAATTTCTTAGATGAAACATTGTCAATTATTATTCATTTTGGACTAGTATTTCTTTCATCTTATTTTCTCTTGCTTTTTATTCAATGCTTATTCTTTATTTCTCATCTGCCCTGCTTACTTAAATATGCTTTATTACTAGTAGTATTAATAGGATTCATATTTCTTAGATGAAGCATTGTCAATTATTATTCATTTTGGACTAGTATTTCTTTCATCTTATTTCTCTTGCTTTTTATTCGAGGCTTTTTCTTTATTTCTCATCTGCCCTGCTTACTTAAATATGCTTTATTACTAGTAGTATTAAGAGTGATTCAAATTTCTTAAAAGAAGCATTGTCAATTATTATTCATTTTGGACTAGTATTTCTTTCATCTTATTTCTCTTGCTTTTTATTCAAGGCTTATTCTTTATTTCTCATCTGCCCTGCTTACTTAAATATGCTTTATTACTAGTAGTATTAATAGGATTCAAATTTCATAGACGAAGCATTGTCAATTATTATTCATTTTGGACTAGTATTTCTTTCATCTTATTTCTCTTGCTTTTTATTCGAGGCTTATTCTTTATTTCTCATCTGCCCTGCTTACTTAAATATGCTTTATTACTAGTAGTATTAAGAGTGATTCAAATTTCTTAAAAGAAGCATTGTCAATTATTATTCATTTTGGACTAGTATTTCTTTCATCTTATTTCTCTTGCTTTTTATTCAAGGCTTATTCTTTATTTCTCATCTGCCCTGCTTACTTAAATATGCTTTATTACTAGTAGTATTAATAGGATTCAAATTTCTTAGATGAAGCATTGTCAATTATTATTCATTTTGGACTAGTATTTCTTTCATCTTATTTCTCTTGCTTTTTATTCGAGGCTTATTCTTTATTTCTCATCTGCCCTGCTTACTTAAATATGCTTTATTACTAGTAGTATTAATAGGATTCAAATTTCTTAGATGATGCATTGTGAATTATTATACATTTTGGACTAGTATTTCTTTCATCTTATTTCTCTTGCTTTTTATTCGAGGCTTATTCTTTATTTCTCATCTGCCCTGCTTACTTAAATATGCTTTATTACTAGTAGTATTAATAGGATTCATATTTCTTAGATGAAGCATTGTCAATTATTATTCATTTTGGACTAGTATTTCTTTCATCTTATTTCTCTTGCTTTTTATTCAAGGCTTATTCTTTATTTCTCATCTGCCCTGCTTACTTAAATATGCTTTATTACTAGTAGTATTAATAGGATTCAAATTTCTTAGATGAAGCATTGTCAATTATTATTAATTTTGGACTAGTATTTCTTTCATCTTATTTCTCTTGCTTTTTATTCTAGGCTTATTCTTTATTTCTCATCCGCCCTGCTTACTTAAATATGCTTTATTACTAGTAGTATTAATAGGATTCAAATTTCTTAGATGATGCATTGTGAATTATTATTCATTTTGGACTAGTATTTCTTTCATCTTATTTCTCTTGCTTTTTATTCGAGGCTTATTCTTTATTTCTCATCTGCCCTGCTTACTTAAATATGCTTTATTACTAGTACTATTAATAGGATTCAAATTTCTTAGATGAAGCATTGTCAATTATTATTCATTTTGGACTAGTATTTCTTTCATCTTATGTCTCTTGCTTTTTATTCAAGGCTTATTCTTTATTTCTCATCTGCCCTGCTTACTTAAATATGCTTTATTACTAGTAGTATTAATAGGATTCAAATTTCATAGACGAAGCATTGTCAATTATTATTCATTTTGGACTAGTATTTCTTTCATCTTATTTCTCTTGCTTTTTATTCGAGGCTTATTCTTTATTTCTCATCTGCCCTGCTTACTTAAATATGCTTTATTACTAGTAGTATTAAGAGTGATTCAAATTTCTTAAAAGAAGCATTGTCAATTATTATTCATTTTGGACTAGTATTTCTTTCATCTTATTTCTCTTGCTTTTTATTCAAGGCTTATTCTTTATTTCTCATCTGCCCTGCTTACTTAAATATGCTTTATTACTAGTAGTATTAATAGGATTCAAATTTCTTAGATGAAGCATTGTCAATTATTATTCATTTTGGACTAGTATTTCTTTCATCTTATTTCTCTTGCTTTTTATTCGAGGCTTATTCTTTATTTCTCATCTGCCCTGCTTACTTAAATATGCTTTATTACTAGTAGTATTAATAGGATTCAAATTTCTTAGATGATGCATTGTGAATTATTATACATTTTGGACTAGTATTTCTTTCATCTTATTTCTCTTGCTTTTTATTCGAGGCTTATTCTTTATTTCTCATCTGCCCTGCTTACTTAAATATGCTTTATTACTAGTAGTATTAATAGGATTCATATTTCTTAGATGAAGCATTGTCAATTATTATTCATTTTGGACTAGTATTTCTTTCATCTTATTTCTCTTGCTTTTTATTCAAGGCTTATTCTTTATTTCTCATCTGCCCTGCTTACTTAAATATGCTTTATTACTAGTAGTATTAATAGGATTCAAATTTCTTAGATGAAGCATTGTCAATTATTATTAATTTTGGACTAGTATTTCTTTCATCTTATTTCTCTTGCTTTTTATTCTAGGCTTATTCTTTATTTCTCATCCGCCCTGCTTACTTAAATATGCTTTATTACTAGTAGTATTAATAGGATTCAAATTTCTTAGATGATGCATTGTGAATTATTATTCATTTTGGACTAGTATTTCTTTCATCTTATTTCTCTTGCTTTTTATTCGAGGCTTATTCTTTATTTCTCATCTGCCCTGCTTACTTAAATATGCTTTATTACTAGTACTATTAATAGGATTCAAATTTCTTAGATGAAGCATTGTCAATTATTATTCATTTTGGACTAGTATTTCTTTCATCTTATGTCTCTTGCTTTTTATTCAAGGCTTATTCTTTATTTCTCATCTGCCCTGCTTACTTAAATATGCTTTATTACTAGTAGTATTAATAGTGATTCAAATTTCTTAGATGAGACATTGTCAATTATTATTCATTTTGGACTAGTATTTCTTTCATCTTATTTCTCTTGCTTTTTATTCGAGGTTTATTCTTTATTTCTCATCTGCCCTGCTTACTTAAATATGCTTTATTACTAGTACTATTAATAGGATTCAAATTTCTTAGATGATGCATTGTGAATTATTATTCATTTTGGACTAGTATTTCTTTCATCTTATTTCTCTTGCTTTTTATTCGAGGCTTTTTCTTTATTTCTCATCTGCCCTGCTTACTTAAATATGCTTTATTACTAGTAGTATTAATAGTGATTCAAATTTCTTAAAAGAAGCATTGTCAATTATTATTCATTTTGGACTAGTATTTCTTTCATCTTATTTCTCTTGCTTTTTATTCAAGGCTTATTCTTTATTTCTCATCTGCCCTGCTTACTTAAATATGCTTTATTACTAGTAGTATTAATAGGATTCAAATTTCTTAGATGAGACATTGTCAATTATTATTCATTTTGGACTAGTATTTCTTTCATCTTATTTCTCTTGCTTTTTATTCGAGGCTTATTCTTTATTTCTCATCTGCCCTGTTTACTTAAATATGCTTCATTAATAGTAGTATTAATAGGATTCAAATTTCTTAAACGAAGCATTGTCAATTATTATTCATTTTGGACTAGTATTTCTTTCATCTTATTTCTCTTGCTTTTTATTCAAGGCTTATTCTTTATTTCTCATGTGCCCTGCTTACTTAAATATACTTTATTGCTAGTAGTATTAATAGGATTCAAAATTCTTAGATGATGCATTGTCAATTATTATTCATTTTGGACTAGTATTTCTTTCATCTTATTTCTCTTCCTTTTTATTCAAGGCTTATTCTTTATTTCTCATCTGCTCTGCTTACTTAAATATGCTTTATTACTAGTAGTATTAATAGTGATTCAAATTTCTTAAACGAAGCATTGTCAATTATTATTCATTTTGGACTAGTATTTCTTTCATCTTATTTCTCTTGCTTTTTATTCGAGGCTTATTCTTTATTTCTCATCTGCCCTGCTTACTTAAATATGCTTTATTACTAGTAGTATTAATAGTGATTCAAATTTCTTAAACGAAGCATTGTCAATTATTATTCATTTTGGACTAGTATTTCTTTCATCTTATTTCTCTTGCTTTTTATTCGAGGCTTATTCTTTATTTCTCATCTGCCCTGCTTACTTAAATATGCTTTATTACTAGTAGTATTAATAGTGATTCAAATTTCTTAAACGAAGCATTGTCAATTATTATTCATTTTGGACTAATATTTCTTTCATCTTATTTCTCTTGCTTTTTATTCGAGGCTTATTCTTTATTTCTCATCTGCCCTGTTTACTTAAATATGCTTTATTACTAGTAGTATTAATAGGATTCAAATTTCTTATATGAAGCATTGTCAATTATTATTCATTTTGGACTAGTATTTCTTTCATCTTATTTCTCTTGCTTTTTATTCGAGGCTTATTCTTTATTTCTCATCTGCCCTGCTTACTTAAATATGCTTTATTACTAGTAGTATTAATAGGATTCAAATTTCATAGACGAAGCATTGTCAATTATTATTCATTTTGGACTAGTATTTCTTTCATCTTATTTCTCTTGCTTTTTATTCGAGGCTTATTCTTTATTTCTCATCTGCCCTGCTTACTTAAATATGCTTTATTACTAGTAGTATTAATAGGATTCAAATTTCTTAGATGAAGCATTGTCAATTATTATTCATTTTGGACTAGTATTTCTTTCATCTTATTTCTCTTGCTTTTTATTCGAGGCTTATTCTTTATTTCTCATCTGCCCTGCTTACTTAAATATGCTTTATTACTAGTAGTATTAATAGGATTCAAATTTCTTAGATGAAGCATTGTCAATTATTATTCATTTTGAACTAGTATTTCTTTCATCTTATTTCTCTTGCTTTTTATTCGAGGCTTATTCTTTATTTCTCATCTGCCCTGCTTACTTAAATATGCTTTATTACTAGTAGTATTAATAGGATTCAAATTTCTTACATGATGCGTTGTCAATTATTATTCATTTTAGACTAGTATTTCTTTCATCTTATTTCTCTTGCTTTTTATTCAAGGCTTATTCTTTATTTCTCATCTGCCCTGCTTACTTAAATATGCTTTATTACTAGTAGTATTAATAGGATTCAAATTTCTTAGATGAAGCATTGTCAATTATTATTCATTTTGGACTAGTATTTCTTTCATCTTATTTCTCTTGCTTTTTATTCAAGGCTTATTCTTTATTTCTCATCTGCCCTGTTTACTTAAATATGCTTTATTACTAGTAGTATTAATAGGATTCAAATTTCTAAGATGATGCATTGTGAATTATTATTCATTTTGGACTAGTATTTCTTTCATCTTATTTCTCTTGCTTTTTATTCGAGGCTTATTCTTTATTTCTCATCTGCCCTGCTTACTTAAATATGCTTTATTACTAGTAGTATTAATAGGATTCATATTTCTTAGATGAAGCATTGTCAATTATTATTCATTTTGGACTAGTATTTCTTTCATCTTATTTCTCTTGCTTTTTATTCAAGGCTTATTCTTTATTTCTCATCTGCCCTGCTTACTTAAATATGCTTTATTACTAGTAGTATTAATAGGATTCAAATTTCTTAGATGAAGCATTGTCAATTATTATTAATTTTGGACTAGTATTTCTTTCATCTTATTTCTCTTGCTTTTTATTCTAGGCTTATTCTTTATTTCTCATCCGCCCTGCTTACTTAAATATGCTTTATTACTAGTAGTATAAATAGGATTCAAATTTCTTAGATGATGCATTGTGAATTATTATTCATTTTGGACTAGTATTTCTTTCATCTTATTTCTCTTGCTTTTTATTCGAGGCTTATTCTTTATTTCTCATCTGCCCTGCTTACTTAAATATGCTTTATTACTAGTACTATTAATAGGATTCAAATTTCTTAGATGAAGCATTGTCAATTATTATTCATTTTGGACTAGTATTTCTTTCATCTTATGTCTCTTGCTTTTTATTCAAGGCTTATTCTTTATTTCTCATCTGCCCTGCTTACTTAAATATGCTTTATTACTAGTAGTATTAATAGTGATTCAAATTTCTTAGATGAGACATTGTCAATTATTATTCATTTTGGACTAGTATTTCTTTCATCTTATTTCTCTTGCTTTTTATTCGAGGCTTATTCTTTATTTCTCATCTGCCCTGCTTACTTAAATATGCTTTATTACTAGTACTATTAATAGGATTCAAATTTCTTAGATGATGCATTGTGAATTATTATTCATTTTGGACTAGTATTTCTTTCATCTTATTTCTCTTGCTTTTTATTCGAGGCTTTTTCTTTATTTCTCATCTGCCCTGCTTACTTAAATATGCTTTATTACTAGTAGTATTAATAGTGATTCAAATTTCTTAAAAGAGGCATTGTCAATTATTATTCATTTTGGACTAGTATTTCTTTCATCTTATTTCTCTTGCTTTTTATTCAAGGCTTATTCTTTATTTCTCATCTGCCCTGCTTACTTAAATATGCTTTATTACTAGTAGTATTAATAGGATTCAAATTTCTTAGATGAGACATTGTCAATTATTATTCATTTTGGACTAGTATTTCTTTCATCTTATTTCTCTTGCTTTTTATTCGAGGCTTATTCTTTATTTCTCATCTGCCCTGTTTACTTAAATATGCTTCATTAATAGTAGTATTAATAGGATTCAAATTTCTTAAACGAAGCATTGTCAATTATTATTCATTTTGGACTAGTATTTCTTTCATCTTATTTCTCTTGCTTTTTATTCAAGGCTTATTCTTTATTTCTCATGTGCCCTGCTTACTTAAATATACTTTATTGCTAGTAGTATTAATAGGATTCAAAATTCTTAGATGATGCATTGTCAATTATTATTCATTTTGGACTAGTATTTCTTTCATCTTATTTCTCTTCCTTTTTATTCAAGGCTTATTCTTTATTTCTCATCTGCCCTGCTTACTTAAATATGCTTTATTACTAGTAGTATTAATAGTTATTCAAATTTCTTAAACGAAGCATTGTCAATTATTATTCATTTTGGACTAGTATTTCTTTCATCTTATTTCTCTTCCTTTTTATTCGAGGCTTATTCTTTATTTCTCATCTGCCCTGCTTACTTAAATATGCTTTATTACTAGTAGTATTAATAGTGATTCAAATTTCTTAAACGAAGCATTGTCAATTATTATTCATTTTGGACTAGTATTTCTTTCATCTTATTTCTCTTGCTTTTTATTCGAGGCTTATTCTTTATTTCTCATCTGCCCTGCTTACTTAAATATGCTCTATTACTAGTAGTATTAATAGTGATTCAAATTTCTTAAACGAAGCATTGTCAATTATTATTCATTTTGGACTAGTATTTCTTTCATCTTATTTCTCTTGCTTTTTATTCGAGGCTTATTCTTTATTTCTCATCTGCCCTGCTTACTTAAATATGCTTTATTACTAGTAGTATTAATAGTGATTCAAATTTCTTAAACGAAGCATTGTCAATTATTATTCATTTTGGACTAGTATTTCTTTCATCTTATTTCTCTTGCTTTTTATTCGAGGCTTATTCTTTATTTCTCATCTGCCCTGCTTACTTAAATATGCTTTATTACTAGTAGTATTAATAGTGATTCAAATTTCTTAAACGAAGCATTGTCAATTATTATTCATTTTGGACTAATATTTCTTTCATCTTATTTCTCTTGCTTTTTATTCGAGGCTTATTCTTTATTTCTCATCTGCCCTGTTTACTTAAATATGCTTTATTACTAGTAGTATTAATAGGATTCAAATTTCTTATATGAAGCATTGTCAATTATTATTCATTTTGGACTAGTATTTCTTTCATCTTATTTCTCTTGCTTTTTATTCGAGGCTTATTCTTTATTTCTCATCTGCCCTGCTTACTTAAATATGCTTTATTACTAGTAGTATTAATAGGATTCAAATTTCTTAGATGATGCATTGTCAATTATTATTCATTTTGGACTAGTATTTCTTTCATCTTATTTCTCTTGCTTTTTATTCGAGGCTTATTCTTTATTTCTCATCTGCCCTGTTTACTTAAATATGCTTTATTACTAGTAGTATTAATAGGATTCAAATTTCTTATATGAAGCATTGTCAATTATTATTCATTTTGGACTAGTATTTCTTTCATCTTATTTCTCTTGCTTTTTATTCGAGGCATATTCTTTATTTCTCATCTGCCCTGCTTACTTAAATATCCTTTATTACTAGTAGTATTAATAGGATTCAAATTTCTTAGATGAAACATTGTCAATTATTATTCATTTTGGACTAGTATTTCTTTCATCTTATTTTCTCTTGCTTTTTATTCAATGCTTATTCTTTATTTCTCATCTGCCCTGCTTACTTAAATATGCTTTATTACTAGTAGTATTAATAGGATTCATATTTCTTAGATGAAGCATTGTCAATTATTATTCATTTTGGACTAGTATTTCTTTCATCTTATTTCTCTTGCTTTTTATTCGAGGCTTTTTCTTTATTTCTCATCTGCCCTGCTTACTTAAATATGCTTTATTACTAGTAGTATTAAGAGTGATTCAAATTTCTTAAAAGAAGCATTGTCAATTATTATTCATTTTGGACTAGTATTTCTTTCATCTTATTTCTCTTGCTTTTTATTCAAGGCTTATTCTTTATTTCTCATCTGCCCTGCTTACTTAAATATGCTTTATTACTAGTAGTATTAATAGGATTCAAATTTCATAGACGAAGCATTGTCAATTATTATTCATTTTGGACTAGTATTTCTTTCATCTTATTTCTCTTGCTTTTTATTCGAGGCTTATTCTTTATTTCTCATCTGCCCTGCTTACTTAAATATGCTTTATTACTAGTAGTATTAAGAGTGATTCAAATTTCTTAAAAGAAGCATTGTCAATTATTATTCATTTTGGACTAGTATTTCTTTCATCTTATTTCTCTTGCTTTTTATTCAAGGCTTATTCTTTATTTCTCATCTGCCCTGCTTACTTAAATATGCTTTATTACTAGTAGTATTAATAGGATTCAAATTTCTTAGATGAAGCATTGTCAATTATTATTCATTTTGGACTAGTATTTCTTTCATCTTATTTCTCTTGCTTTTTATTCGAGGCTTATTCTTTATTTCTCATCTGCCCTGCTTACTTAAATATGCTTTATTACTAGTAGTATTAATAGGATTCAAATTTCTTAGATGAAGCATTGTCAATTATTATTCATTTTGGAATAGTTTTTCTTTTATCTTATTTATTTATTTTTTTTATTTTGTTAAATCTTATTCTTTATGTCTCATCTGCCCTACTTTGTCAAATATGGATTAATACAAATAGGTTTCATAGTATTTAAATTATGTATACAGCCTTAATTGTAGATGGTTGAAAATAGGCTTTTACGAAATATGGTAGAAATATCATAAAAATG
>OZ010606.1:22722437-22742437 GCA_963932145.1 Acanthosepion lycidas | reverse complement strand
ATATATGTGTGTGTGTATATATGTATATATATGGATGTATGTGTGTGTGTGTACATGTATATGTATGTATGTATATGTGTATATATATATATATATATATATGTGTGTATATATATATATATATGTATATATATGTGTGTATATATATATATATATATATATATATATATATATATATATATATATATATATATATATATATGGAGGTGTGTGTGTATGTGTATGTGTGTATATATGTAGGTGTAATTATTTGTTTATCATATGCGCGGTAATTATTAGAAAGCGCTTAGTATCAGAGATATTGAATCAGATATAGGTATATGTGTGTGTGTGTATGTATATGTATGTGTGTATGTATGTGTGAATATGTGGATATATGTGTATGTGTACATGGATATATGTATGTGTGTATGTAGGTACACGGCGATGTGTATGTATATACGTATATAAGTTATTGTGTATGTGCGGTTTTGCATGCGTTTTGAACATAAAAATATAGATCCTCGCCAGATTAGATAATCGTCATATTTATTGTTTATAATATTTGATTTGTAACCTGCAGTCGATATTATTTTTGTCAAATTTTCTCAATTACACAGCGTCCCTTGCAGTTTTAATTTCATCCGCCCCATCTTTCTTCCCCACCACTTCTTTCCTTACCTCTCCCTCCTTCTTTAAGATTTGATCGGCCATGGTGTGTGTATGTCACCTCGAAGTGTATCCTTATTGTTTTAGACATCTGACAACAATCATTTTTCCCCCTTCCACTCACACCTAGTTTTTAAATAAAACTCTCTCTGTTAAACCCCTCTCTTATAAACTAACATTCGTCCCACACTCTCATAATTACACTCTCTCTAAATTCTATTTTTATTTCCGGAGTAGGTTTTTTTCTGTTTTCTTTTTGAATTTGTAGGTCTGATGAATTGGATCGTATTTACGATTCCAATGGAATAAATTATGACCACGGAATATTAGTGTTTAAGCCTTTTTATTATATATATATATATATATATATATATATATATATATATATATATATATATATATATATATATATATATATACTGTCTTCCATGTGATAATATGGTTTTAAAAAAAATTTTCGCAAGTGAAACTCTCTTTCGGCTTCTTGCTTTCCAATTAAGTTTAATCTTCAAAAACTTAAATGCATACATTTAATCGTTATCTTCTCTCTTCTTAATTCCCGTTTTTTATCAAACCCTCTCCTGATAATGTTTTTCTTTTTGTGATATTCTTTCACACACAGTAACCCCATGAGCCTTAGTGGCTTTATTCCCTTGATTAGGGTTAAACGATTAAAAAAGACAGACAACCAAAGATAGGAGTTCCGAATTGGAATCTTCAGAAACACTCGCAAGTGTTACAAAAGACGATGGAAAATGTCTCTGAGAAATCCGAAGAGGCTTTTGAAGAGAGAAAGATGCCTTTCAAAAACCAAACATAATATTAAGAAACAAGAAAATTTCGTTGGGATCAAATATTATACTACTCAGCTGTAATCTAATGTCAGTCCTCCTATATGGCAGTGAATTTCCTCATGGTGAAGAGGCGACTTCAGACAACAGAGATGTTCTGAAGAATAATGCTGAGTATAAACATGTATGAAGCATGGTATCAACGAGGAAGTTTTAAGGAAAATGGTAACAAAAAAGACAGGTATACTTACAATCAGAACGAGACAAGCAACAGAAATGTCTTTATGGAGAAGAAGGCTGAGGGTACCATGAAAGAAACATGTTATCAATGAGGAAGTTTTAAGGAAAATGGAAACGTAAAAAGCAGGTATAATTACAATAAGAACGAGACAAACAAGAAAAATGTCGTTCCGCAGAAGAAGGCTGAGAATGCCATTAACGAACATAAACGGAACGAGGAGGAAAATGGGAACGAAATGGGAACGTTTTTAACTTTCTTTTTTTCTTTTCTTTGTTAATCACTTCACCCCAAGCAAGGCGATAATGCCACTGAAGACGCAATGGGTCACTGGAAGTGTAAGAGTGTGAGAAGAATTTAAAAGAAACTGGAACCCCAATTCTAAACAGGAAACAGTAGATGAAACTCTACTCCTGTTCAAAAGAATTGAGGAGGAGCATAAACCGGACGATAGGCAAATCTATCTACTTTTATTGGGTGGAGACAAATAGATAATTAGTGAAAAATAATTCAAGGTCCAGGAGACGTTAGAGGTATAGAACTGAACTGGACTTTAGAAGGAACCGGAAACCCAATCCTAAACAGGAAACAAGGAATAAAACTCTACTCCTGTTCAAAATACCGGGGAGGAGGGGTGTGAGCCGAACGATAGGCAAACCTATCTATTTCTACTGGGAGGAGACAAATAAATAATTTATGAAAAATAATTCAGGTTTCAGGGGACGTTAGAAATATAGAGTTGAAGTAGACTTTAGAAGGAACCGGAAATCCAATCATAAACAGAAAAAGCATAAACCTGTACCTCTATGCAAAAGAGTGCAGAGAAGTGTGAAGCGAATGACATTCGATTATATCTACTCCATTGAAATTGGTTTAGTTTTATTTTTGTTAAGTATTAGAGACAGTTGACATATTTTTGAGGAACATAATAGGGAAGAGGTGGTTGTCGAATTTAGCACCCAGAAAACATATTGAGAGCAAAATGAGCAGTGGGAAAACAACGAGTAACATACCTAATGAGCTTTTGTAAATGGATGGTAGAACAATGACTGAGATAGGCGAAAAGGGGACAAACATTACTTACAGCTTCATTCGCCCTTGCATGGAGTATTGCTGCCATATATGGTCTGGTGCCCCTTCTGTTTGCCTCGGGGTTCTTGATAGGATCCAAAGACGGATATGCAATACAATTGGCTCTGGTCTGACATCTCGTCTACAGTCACTCTCTCACAGACGCGCCGTCGCCTCTCTCTGTCTGTTTTACAAATACTTTCATGGAAATTGCTCCGAGGAGCTGCAATCGCTGGTTCCCAGACTTCATGAGTTCAAGCGCCCTACGAGGCTGAGATCCCGCTCTCACCCTTTCACTGTCGAAACTCCTAAATGTAGCCGTCTCCTCTACTCTAATAGTTTCATGTCTCGCACCTCTCGCCTGTGGAACTCCCTTCCCTATTCCTGTTTCCCTGAGAGCTATAATCAACTATTCAAATGCAATGTCAATCGACATCTCCAGTTGCCTTGATCTATCTACTATCCTTCTCCTCCATCCTTTCTCCTATCACTCCTATCTGATCTTGCTCTAAATTTTCTCTAACCCCTTGCGTCCTAGTGGTTTCCTGCCTTGCTTGGGGTGAAATGCATATAAAAAAAGAAAGAACAAGAAGGTATTATTTGAATGTGTCTGTCAAAATTCTACACCTTTATGTGTGAGTGGTTGGATATGACTGCACATGCAGAGAAAATCTGTATCTGGGAAGGTGCAGCTGAGAAGAGAATTTTCTGTTACGGGAAATGTTTTGCTGACAAGTGATGTAATTTAACTTAAAAATGAATTTCCCAGATGTTCAGTGAATGCAGTCGAAATTATTATTGTGAATTCAGGGAATTGCACAGAGTGATTACAGCTCGTGCAAAACTTTTCTTTCAGTTTTTGTTGTTGTTGTTGGCGGCGGCGTTGCTGGTGATGGTGGTGCGTTTTTTGTTGTTGTTGTTTTCGTAACATTCGTTTCATTAGATTTTCGCAAATGACGTCACAATTGTTTGTTACTGAAGTGCCATATTATCATGCCCCACCAGCCCCATCGCTATTTTCCCGCGTTTTGTCTTTGACGCATTCTTTGTGTAAAATTACATTTCGTCGTGTGCAACCACCTCTGGGAGTTTTCGAATCAAAGGTGACCAAAATAACGAAATTGAAGGAAGATTTTTTAACCTCCTCTCGTGTGAAGAAAAAGGAAAATTTGTTCCATAATACCATTTTTTTGTTTCTAATTATATATAATTAGAAAGAAGCTGCTTTCTAAAAAATTGATACGCAAAGAATGAAAAGTCAGAAGGATGGAAAACGAAAACGAAACAAGATTAGGGATTATTTTCAGTGTAATTATTTGTCCAAACCTTACGATTATCCGGTATTAATTAGACATGTTCATTGAAAGAATGAACGAATTTGAACACATTATTTGTACTATATGATTTATATTAAAATTGAAACATTATCGACATTTGTACATGCTCAGACACTTTCTTTGCCTTTATATCACCCTCTGTTTTCTGTTTCTTTCTTTTTTTTCTTTTTCTGTTTCCCTTCTTTTATTCCTTATCTCCTGTTTCTACTTCTCTATTTCACAGTGTCTTTATCTATCTTTCTTTTTCCCTCTCTGCATCTCTCTTTCTTTTCCTCCTTATTTCTCTTCCTTTCCTCGTCTTCGGCTTCTCCCACTCTTCCCTCTCTTTTTCTTCCCTTACTCATCTCTGTCACTGTATTTCCCTCTCTTTGTATGATTTCTGTCTTTCCTTTGGTTAATTATACGTCCGTCCCTATTTGCGCTGACCCATATTGTCAAAGGCTTGACAAAAATTACCATATGTTATGTCGATGAAGAGAACAACACAGATAACGAAACAAACTAGGAAAAAAGTTAGAATGAAGGCAAATATTCGCGCCTCACCCCTGTAAATAGAGAAAGCAAGCAAAATGGTTAACCTTGATATATTGTTGATTGCTGACAGTATAGGTAAACAAATCTTTATAGGTAAACAAATGAATTCAAGCGCGTTACGAGGCTGAGATCCCGCTCTCACTCTTTCACTGTCGAAACTCCTAAATGTAGCCGTCTCTTCTAGTCTAACAGCTTCATGTCTCGCCTGTGGAACTCCTTTCCCTATTCCAGTTTCACTGAGAGCTATAATCCCCAGCTATTCAAGTGTAATGTCAATCGACATCTCCAGTTGCCTTGATCTATCACTATCCTTCTCCTCCATCCTTTCTCCTATCACTCCTATCTGATCTTGCTCTAAATTTTCTCTAACCCCTTGCGTCCTAGTGGCTTCCCGCCTTGCTTGGGGTGAAATGCTTAAAAAAAAAAAAAAGAACAAGAAGGTATTATTTGAATTTGTCTGTCGAAATTCTACAAAATCGTTTTTTCCAACTGTACATAATTTAATGTATGGTTAGAACAAAATGGAGACATTTTAAGCTAAGATTAACTGCAATAAAATATTCGTAATCTAAGAGAAAGTTTTCACTCAAAAATAAAATAGCAAACTGCTGAAGAAAACTAGACCAACACGGAAAACAAAACCTCAACTAGGATGTGGTTATTTTCCAAGCGGAGTTTAGATGTGGCACAAGGCCGAAACAAGGCATCTAATGAGGATCGAACTCACTTTTCAATTGTAACTCATCTAGCGAGACAAGCTTACTAACCATTACACCACGTCGCGGTGCCCCGTCAGCTAGGATGTGTGTGGTGAGGAGTTTTGTTCTGAATAAATGGTCGTTTGGAGAAAGCAGTTTCTCAACATAGATTACATTACAGCTAAATTTGCGTGGCAGTTGTGCTAATTTACATGAAAATAGTAATGCTAAATCTTAAACGAATCAGAGTCGATCTTTTGGTGTCATTCTAAGTTTAAAGACAGAAATTTTCAGTGTCGATAGGCGCTGACGATTCGATGAATACTGCTTGGATTTACGATTATTTGTATTTTTTCTCCTTACGTAGACAATATTTGATTTATCTATATTAAATGACAATTGGAAAAGACGTTCATGTCGGGATCATTTGCCCAAATTCTTAACATATATGTATATACTAGTAGCATGGCCTGGCGTTGCCCGTGCTTGATTCAAAAAGCGTACGACTCATACAGCAATCGCTATCACTTGACTTAAAATATTTTTGCCCTTCCTTGTCGTTAAAGGAGTGCCCTTTGCCGTGCTGATGTTGCTACATGCCTTACTTCTTGCCTATCTCACACTGCGAATTTTTTCTAAGCTCTATTAAATCTGTTACGAAAAAAGAACTGAACAAAATGAACACAAAACGATCAGCAAAAAAAGGACTCGTAACTGGAAAAACTGAACGAAAAAAGAATGTTAACAACAAATACTTTTTCACACCCAACCCAGTTCTGCGGAATCAGAATCAACGTTGAGTTTAAGCAAGCGAATGAGCCAATTGGAGTAAAGTGCCATGTAGATTTAAATTTTTCCCACTTGTGACGAATGCAGCTATCGATTTTTTTTTTGCATGATAGGATGCTAGTTAACATTCGTGTCAGTCAGCTGTTGGCTCTCACGCTGGCCAATATAATCTTCCTGTCTATTCGTTGCAGCCAGCTATAGGCTCTCACTCTGGCCATTAGAAAATGGCCACAAACTACATAAAAAGTGCCGTAGAAGCATGAAAAATCGATTATTACCATTTGCAACGTCGGTCTTGGCCTTCTCACTAACTTGGAGCATGCGCATGTAAATTTTGGTGCAAATCCGTCGAAAATTGCGGCCGTGCATTCATTACACACACACACACACACACACACACACACACACACACACACACACACACATCCTGCCTTTTATAGATAGAGATAATGTGTCGTATACTTAATTATAGAGTAATGAAATTAACCTCTTGCCTGTCCTGGCATTATACGTGATGCACAGAATATGTAATTTGAACGTCTGTGCAACATATGTGGTGCACACGAGCCATGATTTTAAAAGAATAGTAAAACTAAGGAAGCTTAAGAAAAGACAAAAGAGTCTATTATTGAGCAGGACGTCTGAGGAAAGGCCTAATCAAATATTTTTTGCGTCATATATCAGCACAAGATGCTTGAATAATAATGCAAGCTCTCAAATGAAAGACTTTCATTTTATTGGAATGATTATAACATTTACATCTCATGTGATGCCCAGAGCGTAGTGTAAATAATTTACGATTTGTGCATTCTTTGAATCACATGTGATGTACATGTTTGTATTATGTTAAACATATATATATATATATATATCAGCTCATTCTATTTGCCAACCTTGATAGGCAAAGGATTAATAACACGTCGTCTCGGTAACTTGGCACAAGACAGCAAACGAACGAAGCTTCTTCTTCTTTTATATGCTGTGTTCCTTCAAGATATACGCGATCATGACCCTCCACATCTTCCTGTCCCTTGTAACTAAGGAGGGATAGCAAAAAGACAAAATTTACTAAGAGCTACGAAGGACAGGAAGTTGTGGAGAGCCATGATCGCCACTGTCCTGAAGGGAAATGACACAAAGGAGAAGAAGAAGAAAGAGCTTGTGTAAATGGTTGGCAGAACAGAAATTAGGAGGGATAGCAAAAAACACAAAATTTACTAAGAGCTACGAAAGACAGGAAGTTGTGGAGAGCCATGATGACCCACATCCTGAAGGGACACAGTACATAGACTAAGTAGAAGAGAAAATATATGACCACCACAAGAAAGAATTGATGTTTTCTCGTTCTGAAAATTTCCAAAGCATTTTTATTTTATTTCATTTAATACCATGTCCTTTCATGACAGGCGATCATAACTGATTTCCTTATTAGACATCAATTTCCATATTTTCTTGGGAAACACAGCGGTTTCCTGTTGCCTTCTCTACACTTTTGTATTCAAAGTTTTCATTCTCAAATATTTGCCCAGCAGGGCTAGATAGCCCAGTCTACCCTGCTATTTCACCCATAACTGGAAGCAGGGTACGGTATTAAAAATCTATGACTGTTCTTGATAACATCAATGGAGTAGTTCCTCGTTTTCATTTCCAGGGTTTTGAAATCAGCGTTCTTCTTCGAGAAACGCATCTGTGATACTGTTCTGCCCCGGAGAAAGAAGGTGGTATTAGTGAATGCAAGTCTCGATCGTAATGTGAAATCCACCTGCTAATTTCCTTTTCTGGTGTATATAACCTTTATGGCACCTGCACATCTAATGGGGACAATACCTTTTAGTGTAAGAGAATTAGTTCGAAGTCAGGTTATGCAATATACAAACTAATTCATCAACAGTCTTCCTATATGGCAGTGAATGCTGCACCCTTTCCGCCCATATGATGAAAGAACGAGAGGTGACAGAAATGTTTAAAAAAAAAACGACGGAAAGTGAGACAATGAAATCCGAAGGCAAATTGGGTTAGCGAAAGATGCCTTCAAGAAAGCTAAAGAAATTATTAAGAAAGAGAAACCATTTCGTTAGGAACAGAGAAAAGGAAACTGAACTGTTAAGTAATATCAGTCCTGCTATATGGCCATGAATGCTGGACACTTTTCGCCTATATGACGAAGAAACGGGAAGCGATAGAAACGTCGTATTACACAAGAATGCTTAGGGCAAACAAGGTAGTGTAATGGTTAACAAGCTTGTCTCGTTAGAAGAATTACAACTGAGTAGCGAGTTCGATTCTCACTTTCGGCTTTGTGCCACATCTAAGCTATGCTTGGAAAATCACTTTGGGTACCTCGGTGTGGTGTAGTTAGCAAGCTTGTCTTGCTAGATCAGTTACGACTGAAAAGTGAGTTCGATTCTCACTAGATGCCCTATACTTTCGGCCTTGTACCACGTCTAAGCAACGTAACGAAAAACTCTACACAAGAATGCTTACAATAGCAAGCACTGAACATGTGAGCAATTACGAAGTTTTAGAGAAAATGGAAAAAAAGAACACATAACTTGGACCGATTTTAAATGTGAATTCAGGTTAAGCGTCTAATGATGTTTTTCTTTTTCTTTCAGAGTTAGCAGATATTTGGGCGATATTATTTTTTTCGCACATAATTGCCATGACTTAAATAACATGATCCAATAAGGAAATAAATAAATTTTACAAATAACAATAATTTATTTACTGCTGACTTTGATCCGTTTTAATGAAACACTCTTATGTATAATCCGTCTTACCACCCTTTACTTGACATCAGAAACCCCAGTTAAAATTTCCATGTCAAATAATGAAAGAAAAGGGTATAGAGAATATGACACTCATGAGATATATTGACAGAGGAAAACAACGCATAACCTACCTAAGCAACTTGTGCCAATGGATGGTAGAACAGGGTTAAGGAGAGATAACAAAAAGCCAAAATTTACTAAAAGTTACAATGGACAGGAAATTGGGGAAAGCCATGATCGCCATCGCCCTGATGGAACCGAATATATATATATATATATATATATATATATATATATATATATATATATATATATATATATATATATATATATATATATGTGTGTGTGTGTGTGAAAATATTGTAGAAAATAGGAAAGAAACTGGTTTGGTAAATGATCCAAAGTTCCTTAGTATTTTTGTAATTATTTTTAAAAAATAGTGCTCGATACGAAAGTAGAGCATAAATATAATTATTTATTTAAAAATATAATTATTTATTTAAAAATATTTATTTAAAAATATATATATATATATATAAAGACATTTTTATGTTTATACATTCTTTTTATAGATACAAATATTTAAGTGACGCTCTGTTTATAATAAACAGTATTAAATAACATTTACCGGTCTGAATGTCCAAGAAATTTTCATAGAAAATATTCGTCCTCCGAGAATTTACTTAAATACTTGTATCTATAAAAAGAATGTTAAACATAAAAATGTCTTAAAATAATTGTCGGACTTTGTCCATTTCATAATGGGTGACGTCATTTGTTTACATTTGATACGCCATGAGCAGTTATGAATGTACGTGAGAGATTCATGGAAGATTGAAGTTTATAAGCAGTAAATTCGACCTTGCTAACCGAACGTTGCTCTGTGGCCGAGCGGTAAGGCACATCAGGCTAAATGACGGTTCCGTATAGGATACAGGTTCGATTCTTGTCGGAGGACGAATATTTTCTATGAAAATTTCTCGGACATTCAGGCCGGTAAATGTTGTTTAATACTGTTTATTATAAACAGAGCATTTAATTAAATATTTGTATCTATAAAAAGAATGTATAAACATAAAAATGTTTGAAAATAATTGTCGGACTTTGTCCATTTCATAATATATATTCTTACGTTTTACCGTGTCTGAAGTTATCACGGACCGAGCATGTGAGCAACGGCGAAGTAATAGAAACAATGAAATGAAAAAGGGCAATTATATTTAACATCATGGAAAGACAGTTGAAATTTCTAGCGCACATAATGAGGTAAGACGGCTTGGGAAATTTGATACTAACAGGGCGGATTGAAGGAAAGTAGTGCAAAGGAAAACAATGCATAACCTACGAAGCGAGCTTGAGTAAATGGATGAAGGGTTTAAGAGAGATCACAAAAGAAAAATATTTACTATAATCTACAAAGAATAGGAAGTTATGGAGAGTCATAATCATTAACGTCCTGAACGGACACAGCCCTAGAAGAAAAAAAAAGATCATATTATAACCATAAGACCTTAGATTTGGTCTATCTCGAGCAGTGTTTCCCAAAGTGGGCTCTGTTATGTTGAAAGGAGCAACTGCGAGATTTTTATGTCATTGGGTGGGGTGAACGTACTCAGGTGGCGGTGGGTATGTATCCATTTGTTTCAGATTTTCAAAAAGTAGTCAATATTGGCTACAAAAGGAAATTTCTGAAAGTGCCGTGGAAAGCTATCAAACTTTTCTTCATTGCTTTTTCAACTTCCAATGTGGCTGAATGTGGTTTCAACTCAGTTACAGAGCTTCTTACTAAACAAAGAAACCACCTGCAAATTAAAAAACAAGGTGATTTACGATTACTTCCAAGAAGCATAGAACCTAGATTAAGAGCCTTAGCCAGTAAGCACCAAAGTCATGCATTGTATTGAGATAAGCAATCAAGTAAAAAATGTTTTTGTTTTTTTTAGGATTTTAATCATTGGCATTTATAATAGAAATGAAAACAATATTAAAAATTTTTTTGTATTTATATCTAAGTGTTATCTTGCTATGAAAGATGAATTCAGTATAATATTCAAAATTTAATTTGACAGGGGGAGGCGTTGACAAAATTTTGTGCTCAAAGGGGACGCTAGTCGAGAAAAAGATAGGAAACGCTGATCTAGAGGTTTGATGATATTACGCAATATCCTCATTTTCGAAACCAATACGATACTAATTCTTCCATACGTGACGTTATTGTTGATTCAACTCCGTCGTCGTGGGGTTGTGTTGCTTTAGGGTTTTCTCTGAACGCGGATTCCAGATTCTCATGTGAATGTCTCTGTCTTAGATTTGTGCTTATAGATCTCTCTGTCATCCGATTTGTCCCATGCATGGTAAGTGGCAGGTCTATAACTTATAGTGTAAGAGAATTAATCTCAGGTCAGGCTACTCAATATGCGAACAAATGCATAGCAGTAGCTTTGAAAAACAGTAGGCTGATGCATGGAACAGTCTTCCTCTATGGCAGTGAATACTGAACTGGAGTAATATTTAATCCTACTATATGAATGCTGGACCCATTCCGCCTATATGACGAAGAAACGGAAGCGATAGAAACGTCATACCCCACAAGAATGCTTAGAATAGCAAGGACTGAACATGTGAGCAATTGCGAAGTATTAGAGGAAATGTAAACAAAGAGATCGCTTATACTTGATATCAGAAAACCCCAGTTGAAATTCCCATGGTAAAAAATAAGTGAAAAGGTCATGGAGAATAGGTCCATTTCTGTTGCATGTGATAATTTGACATTAACATTCGGCGATTGCGACCCCATAAGGATGTCAAATACAATCATATCTACCTAACAATACTTACAAATGTAAAATAAAATAAGAATGATCATAAATACATATCGAGGGCAGATACCGATATCTAGTATACGCGCGTAACAGTAGGTTATCTCTCAAGTCTCCCGCTAATGCACCCGGCTTCTCCGATGGACATTGAACGAAAAGTTTATTTTGGCATTATTAAAGATTAGTCGCATACAACAATTCGAGGTTAAAATAACACCATTCTCTAATGCACCCACCATAACATATTTAGCAAAATCTTTTGAGAGTAAAGAGTTCGATCTTAATCAGTACTGTGTTCTTGTGATCAGATTCCGGGAAGTTTAGTAAATAATTGTAAAAAAAGAAAAATATTTCTGATGTCAACGAATTTGCCACTTTTGTAATGCTCGTTGTAGTAGAGACTTTGTAATCGCAGATTACAACTATAGTAGCGCTGTTGAACAATACTGGTGTCAGACGCCTTCAAATAGCACTCGCACTAATGGTACTTGCTCAATAACACTCGCTCGAAAATTAACCACCGTATAGTGATATTGTTATGAATGCGCGTGGGGTTGCAGTCTCATAACTATCGAATGAAATGCCTAGAATGAGTTTTGATTCACGGCCCGAGGATGAATATATGTGTGTGTGTGTGTGTGTGTGGCACATGGAGATACGGGTGATGTGATAAGAAAAGAGTGATTTACTACTCACGTTTGGCTTGAAAAAACATTTATTGACAGGAGAACAATAATACATATATTGGGGTATGTAAAAATCACGGTCCCACGTTACTGGGTTGTGTGTCACAACTCGTTCGGACAGGAGAAAGTATATCGTCCTTATTGTCTGGTAGCCATGTTCCAAATCTGCCCCGCTTTTTCGGTGTCACGTCTCGACTCGCAAAAGTCGCGTTGGTCCCGTGACTTGCGTGGTTTTTGACAGGGGCAAAAGGGAGGTACGCTCTTAGAAACAGGAAAAAGTTATTTCCCTTGGAACGTATTTTTTTATCTGTCCTAACAGATACGAAAGAGAAATAGTATACTGAATAAAGTAGAGAATAGCGGTCCGTAGAGTAATAGAGGATAGACTAGAAATGAGGATCCGAATATTATAGAGGCTAGACTAGATCAGAGGCCTTAATGCCGTATGTAGTTTATCGTCATATCTTGAGAAGGCATACTATAGAAAATATGCCTCCTCTATTCCCTTTTCAACCAACGGAACTATTTTTAAGTCACATGTGTTTTACGAATTAAGCCACACAAGCCATGATGACATAGTTAATCTAGTTAATAGATAATAGATAGATAGATAGATAGATAGATAGATATGATAGTTTGAACCTTCCGAAGTCTATATTTGCTAAATTTATTTTCATAGCTGAAACGTAAATAGAGTAATTTGTAAACAATTATCAGCAGCTAATGGATTTTTTAAGCCGGCATTAATTCTTGTTCTTCTTATTAAGTGGGTCAAGAGTTTCAATGCTGTGCACTATAACTTGTGTAACAGCAAAATTGTCCAAATCGTGTAACAGCAAAATTGTCCAATTGTTAGATTAAGCTCTGAACTGTTGTGTCTTAAAGACAACTTACTGGAGTTCTCTGGGATTTTTATAACACTATTCGACTCTACTTTGAGCAATAAGAATATATAATTACTCTCTAAGATTAATAGAAGAATCTTGATATAAAATCGATCATAAAGGAAAATGACATGTTCATCATTAATTAACCATATCCAAGGATCGAAAGCTCATGAAGGATTGAAATAAAGTTCATATATATATATATATATATATATATATATATATATATATATATATATATATATATATAATCCAGGATCATTTTCAAACTTATTCAAGATGTTCTTCGCCCTCTCTAACTTTCTAACTTTTTGTCCTGTAGTACCAAGTTGTCTCAAACGTTTCACGTACGATTTCCTTTTCAAGTCCTTTTTCATCGCTATTTGGACTGTCATAGCTGAAACTTCTCTTTCACGTGCCAAACATTTTATGAATTGAGTTGGATCTTTTCTAATTGATCTCTTTAGCTCTAAGTTTAAACGATGATCCCTCTTCATATTGTGACCTCGTGATTCAGTTTTCCTTTCTACTGTTCCGTCTATTTTAATCTTATTCACCGTTCTCTTCATGGTTCTCGAATGGATTTTGAAGATGAAAGTCAGGGTATGAACATTGGTAGTATTACTGAAGGCCTGAATGATCTTTTTCCTCTGATCATTGCTCAGTTGGGAAGACATAATCGGGCTGACACAAAGCGATTCAACCTGTTCTCTTTCTAGCTAAATAACTAAAAGGGTTTTTCAGTAATTCTTGCAACAAATGTTGTCTTGATGGCTAAACGTCTTATCTGAAAATCGGGAAAAAGAAACTAAATTAGTTTAGTGTTTTTTAGACATTAAACAGTTTATGGGATGGAAAATTATGCAGTTACACGATTTGAACAATGTTGTTATTAAACCCGGAATAAAATTTGTTTATATATACTTATATTCCAGATTAACTATTTTACTATATTTTTCATATTTATTAATATGGATTGCTATCACTAACACTTTGAGGATAGGCATTTCTGTGATACTATTTGTTGTTGCCGCGGTAAAATAAAACCAAAGAAAGTTTTCTTATCAATAGAAAGTATTATGTGCTGAGAGACATTGAAACGAGAAGGGTTAATACCAAAATCCCGTGAGCAGAATTCAGGACTTAACGAGCTGTTTGAACACTGGAAAAGTGATCCAGACTTTGAGAGCAATGTTGACTGACACACAGCAGCAAATGCAAGCTGTAAAGCAAAAAATTTATTTTTCATAAACAACGAATTTGGAGTTGATTCTCCTAGTCTAGTCGAAAGGAGTTGAAATACCAGGTGTGGATAAGCCACCCACTCTCACTAAGGAGATTTAGTGAAAGGTAATATGAGAGGGCGGACAGAGGGGAATCCCCAAAGTTATGACTAGCTCGCTATAACCGGCCACAACACGCCAGTTAGGTGAATGTCCATAAATACGTATGCGCGAAGCGAATTCAACAGGCGAACCAGAAGAAGAAGAAGAGAAAAGTCGGAGTAGAAGACAGAGACGAGACGGCAGATTGACTGCCGTAGAGAAGCACCCGACTTCAGCCTTGTGCCAAAATCTACCAACAACAGCAGCAAACCAGATTTTTGCCAGGTTGGCGATAGTATCACTTTCGATTTAGCTGGGCTGATAACGAATTGCATGCGAACTCTGATATAAACTAATTATTGTATGGAGGTTTCATATAAAAACAGTATTTAATTTTGTTCTATTTATTCGAGTGTTATTTTTTTCCTGTACTTCATCACCCTGATTGGACCAGCCAAACACGAAGATGCCCGCGACAATTCGATCTTGGCTCCTTTAACCACAATGTGGGATAAGGTTAGCTCTGGATTGAAGCGGTTACTTCAGCGACCAGACGCGTTGTTGGAATTCTTGGATAACCGGGTAGCATGTTGTACCATTATATTCCTATCTCATTTTCTTGAACTCTGATCATTTACAGATTGTCTAAAACACGCTCCACCCCCCCCCCAAAAAAAAAAAGACACCCTTACAATGAAAATAAGGGAAAAACTATTGGATGAGCCTTAACTGGAAGTAAATATTTCTGTAAAATGTTTTCACAAAAACAAAAATTGATTCTTTCAAAATATTTTGCAGCAAAGAAACTGTCAAATGCAAAGACACTAAAAAGGGGATCTATATTCTTCTTCTTCTATGTACAGTGTCCTGTTAGAACGTAAGCGACCATTTCTCACCCCGACCTTATGACCCTTAGCAAATTTAAACTTTTGCCACACCTCTTACCTCCCAAGTTTGGCAATCAATTTGCACAACAGATTTTACTGTCGATATGTCGTGTGGGTGTCAAATTATCGAAACCCTTCTTCCTCATGTATCCAAGAATTTTCAACTGAAAATCCTTGGATAAATAATGGTTGCATAAACCATGTAAATTCTTTCTGGGATATCCACTGGCAAAATACACACAAATTTCCGCAACATGTATATCGAGCAAATATATATATATTTTCTTAACCGTCTTGCTTCATTCTTGTCATAATATAAATAGTGCCAGAATAAAATTAAGGCAACTATGTGTTTTGGAAAGGTCTCGTTCGCAGGCGCAAAAAATCTTGAATTTCTTTAAAACACATAACTTCACCAATTCTCACTAAACAAGAGACTCTTTCAAATGTTCCCACGGCACTGTGGCAGCCGCAGTAAGATAAAGAGAAGGTGGGGATAGAAAATGATGTTTGGGGTTGAGACAGGATACTCGGATTGTGAAAAGTGTAACGGGTACACACGTTATTGTTATGGCGCGCTTCTTATGCAAAGTTGAAAAAAGATCCAATCATTTTATACTCATTCTCAGAGGCTATGCCGTCCAAGAAATTCCCACCGTTATAATCAGTAGATAGATAGATAGATAGATAGATAGATAGATAGATAGATAGATAGATATGAACGGAATTGGATAGATAGATAGATAGATAGATAGATAGATAGATAGATAGATAGATATGAACGGAATTGGATAGATAGATAGATAGATAGATAGATAGATAGATAGATATGAATAGAATAAGATAGATAGATATATAGATAGATATGAATAGAATAAGATAGATAGCAACAGTTTAAGACGAATAGAAAGAAAGAAAGAGTTTGAGGCTAATAGATAAATAGATAGAAACAGTTTAAGACTAATAGATAGAAAGAAAGAGTTTGAGGCTAATAGATAGATAGATAGATAGATAGATAGACATGAATAGAAAAAAATAGAAAAATAGATAGATAGATAGATAGATAGATAGATAGATAGATAAAAATGTCTAGAATGAGACATTTTGGAATGAAAATCTTTAAAACTTATCTTTTTGTAATTTATTTAATGCCAGAAAATATTTTTACGTTGTCAGGATTTTTTGGCGATAATAATGATTTATTAATACACATCCTACTAATTAACCCATAGCTGTGGAGAGGGAAAAGATGGATTCATACATTAAACGAAGATTATTTTCGCGTAAGTGAACCTAACGAACTCAATCTGAATTGGAACTCAACTCTCCGATTTCCAATTCCGAATCCACCTGAACATCCAAGCTTACAGAACCCGTTATTCCCAAATGTCAATCCTCAAGGTAGGGACTAAGCTTGACCTTCCTTAACTTTGGTGAAACAGAGAGAGAAATAGAGAAATCTTCTGCTTGTGTGGCATGGTGTAGAGTCCTGTTCCTATATACAGGGTCTTCCAGGAGACATCCTCTTGACAAGGGCAGCACTACCTCCTCAAGGCACTTGATGTAGGCTCTGTGTTGAGTCTGAGACCCTCACCAACAAATTCAGGAGTTCTTATCTTATCAGAACGATATTTCCGAGTTTCCGTACCTTCGTAATCACCATTAGTGTCATTCAACTCTTTCCGAATCTTTTGCTCGGTCCTCAGATTGACACCAAAATGAAATGTGAAATGTTCGTATTGGAGTTTCCGACGCGAATGCCAAGCAGTACAGCAAGCCGTCTCCAAATTTCTATCGGAGTGAATTGACTCATCGTGCACTTGTTCTCACAGACGCTGTCCAAATGACCCTACTATACGACAAAAACAAACAATGCGCATTAAAATATATAAAATGCTGACAATATATTTATATATACATATATTAATGGATATTTAGGCAGCAACATTTCTTTTAAAAATATTTCATTGAATACGGCAGACCAGGAAGATTTGATTATTTTTTTATTTAATTTTTCCATCATTCTTATGTTTTAAAGTTTTGTAGGAATAAGGGACTACATAAATTTTACATAATTTTCCTTCTTCCAAGCGCTTTCGGCCACTTCTCTAGCCATTTTCAAAGGGGTTTTGTTTTGGGGTTAATTAGTTTTTTCTCAGGTTTTGACTGTTTAAGTTGTATTTTATATATTTGTCGTTTTAAATTGAAACGTTTATTCCGAGCCTTCGCGTTGAGCCCGGCTGGAATTCGTGTGGCATATTGTTATTTTTAAACTTTTAACAATCCTGTTAAATAAGGTGTGGTTAATAGAGAGGTGCTTAACTTACAGCAGGTTCCCACTAATAGCGAGATGTTTCCGGTAATGGGATTTATATATAATTTTAGTGTTTTCGATCAGAATATATACATATATATATACATATATATATATATATATATATATATATATATATATATATATATACATATATATATATATATATATATGTATATATATATATATATATATAATACCAACTAGTAGGGATAATTTGAAATAAATAAATAAAATATATCCATGAAATAAATTATAACCGAAATGGATTTTTTAAGGATTTTCTTTACTTATATATATATATTATGTTGGTGCAAAAATAATGACGTAATAATGTCGTTTTTTTGACGTTAACACGTCAAAAAACGACATTATTACGTCATTATTTTTGCACCAACCTAATATATATACACATACACACACACATATATATATATATATGTGTGTGTGTGTGTGTGTGTGTGTGTAAAAATATATAGAAAATAGGAAAGAACTCGTTAGGTAAATAATCCAAAGTTCTTTAGTATTTTTGTTATTTTAAAAAAATAGTGCTCGATACAAAAGCAGAGCATAAATATAATTATTTATTTAAAAATATGATTCCAACGCTACATAAGAGTTCTCATGTTTCAAAACAAGAGTCGAAAACTTCAATATAATTATTTGAATTAAATTGAATCCAAAAATTTTTGTGGGGAATCCCCCCAAAATTTCGCTTGATGATGGAACAGAGCTTAGTACTTTAATTCAATTTAATTCAAATAATTATATTGAAGTTTTCGGCTCTTGTTTTGAAATATGAGAACTCTTATGTAGCGTTGGAATCATATTTTTAAATAAATAATTATATATATATATATATATATATATATATATATATATATATATATATATATATATATATATATGGGGGATAGATAGATTGTGGACAACCTGCTCAACACTTAAATGCAATCTTTAGACCAACACGATCATTTTGCCGCGCACTCCACCTCCCATACACGCATAGACACACACATTGGGATCAAATTCAAATCAAATATGAATCTGAATTTAACAGAATGATGATAAAGAAGAAATGGGCAACGTTTATTAATTTAACAATATTATTAAAGCTTCACTAGTGAATAAGACATTTTTCTCCATATTTCGTTCCCAGATGTAGTTTTTAATAAAAGTGATACATGCTACATTGATAAATGTTCCCTATTTGTGTGGGAGTGTATATATATATATATATATATATATATATATATATATATATATATATATATATATATATTACTTCGAAGAAAATGTACCGAACACTCTAGATTCCACAACGAATAATACGCGCGCAGAGTAAAGGTAAAGTCCAAATTAGCGTTTGTTTGCGCCCTGATGAAATGTTAAAAAAATCTTGTTAATATCTTGTATATACCTAATCAATTTTATGTTACTAAATTATTTACTTAATTTTCAAAAGCATCTTCTTTTTAAATATTATTTTTCATTTTAAAACTAAAATGCAAAAAATGATAGCATTGTTGATCATGTTTGCCGAAGTCTTTGAATATAGAATACAGTGGTGTACGTAATGTGTCCAATGGAACAAAGCCAATATCTCTAGTAGGACCTGTTCAGTAATTCTTCAGGTCTTCGATATCAGAGTTTGGCAGTGAAGATATTTTTGGAGAAAAAACAAAATGGCTGCCTTTATACATGTCGGATTGAATATTTTGAGCTTTCTGATTGGATAACCCTTCTATTGGTGAACTATAAAATGAGTCAGCTCATTTTGACTGGCTCACTAGTACGTCACTGTGCCCCCAAATTCTAACAAGCATATCTGAAATCCTAGCAAAATATCTAACTTCACTTATATAGGAGACTAAACACAGATTCATAATAATAGCTATATTGATGCATAAATGCATATGTGTCTAAATAATTATTATCATAATGAAAATGGCTACCCGTTTCTGAGTTACTCAGTCTAGATTGTCTAACGAATCACTACTGCAGACGCCTGTTCGGTCACATTGGAGCTTCTTTACTAAACACAGAGCCAACCTATGTTTTCTACTGAATCTATGTTGAACAGACCATAGTTCCTTTTAGTTTTGGGGCAGAGAACGCAAAATCTTGTGCGACTTGCAATATGAATAAAGCCAGTAAGCTTAAACCCTCGGTCATGAAGACTTATAACTTCGTGCTAGTAGAAGG
>OZ010606.1:22692437-22717437 GCA_963932145.1 Acanthosepion lycidas | reverse complement strand
GATATGAAGTGGTTAAGATTGTAGCGTTCAGGGAAGCATCCACATGGGAGTTTGTTCCACCAAGCTGCGTTTTAGTGTTAATAATGTTTTACTTATACAACTCCTACTAATTAAGGCTTAGTTGAGAGAAGAGGTTGATTCATACCTTTACCAAGAGTATTTTCACAGAAAAGAATGTAACAGACTGGAGTTAGAACCCGGCTCTTCGATTTTAAATTCAGAGTCGTTATCCATTACACCACCTGCACATCCAAGCTTATAAACTGTAGAAATATATTTTACTAGGAAACGAAATATTCAGAATCTATTTCAGAAAAGATGCAATAACATTATTAATGATACAAGAGTTCGTGTTGTAGTGTAGAAGGTTAATCGGTCATCGTCCTGGTTATGACGATAAACTATATCCGGCAGCAAGACTTCTGACCGGGAGGTTTTGAGGAGCGTGGAACCACCTCTTAATTGTGGCTGTTTCCAGGGCCACCCTGACCCGGGGTGGTAGCACCTGTTACGGCCACAAATATGGGAAAATAGTTAACTCCCAAACTGGTGTCAAAACACTATGGAAGTATAAGAAATTTATAGTAAAAATACCAGCAATACATTTCAACAGTAAAAATATTACCAGCAATACGTTTTTGTGAAAAAAAAATGTAAAAGAAATTACTAATGATCCCCAGAAAATTAAATTTCAGCATTAAATGACCCCAAAAGAGTTGATATGACGCTAAACAAATAAATAAAATTGATTGGTGATCAAAATTACGTTTAAGGTGAGAAATATATTTTTCTATGTAATAAAAGAAAATCTTTTAATGAATTTTAAGAGATATATGACTTTTAAAAGTCAGAAAAGGTTTTAACCGAATTAGGCGCGATTACATTCGAATGAGGTAAAGTAGCAATTGGAATGATCAAGTATGTTGACAAGCAGTTTAGCTGACAGGTGTTACCGGAAAACATCCTGATTCAAAGTTTACCGAGTTGTTTTGGAAAACTTTTGGTAGCAGGGAATTTGAGGAAGCCAAATTGGAAAGCTTAATTTGAATATTACTGTCACTCGTGCTATCGCTATCATTAATTATTAATTTTTTAAAGCTAAATTCTCTGTTAGCATTTAACTAGGAGGTATTTGATTGGCCAATAGAAAAATATATAATCGTGGTCCTAGCTTCTTTGCCTTTGAAAACGATGCTGAAAGACTGTGGAAAAGGGAGGGCGTTTTCGAAATAACTGACAGAGCTAATAAAGTCCATTTCGACGCCTTATCGTTACAACCAGAACGACACTACAACACAAATCATTAATAATGCCAATCTTCATACAGAACATTAGGGAATGCTCTTTGAATCCAACTTGTAATCTTGATACTCATGACTTCATCTTATATACTGCGGCTATCATGTCGTTTAGGTGAATCTGATAGTGGGTTACTTTAACCTTCTATACCGTTTGCATTAGGAGAAAAAACGGGTTTAATTTGGGTGATCACGAGTGAACAACCACCAAATTCCAAGCTTCTCTGAATGTTTCACAGATTGCTTTCATTCTCTAAGAGAATGAAAACAATCTGTGAAGAAAGAAAGAAACGAATAATTGCAACATGGATCTTTAATATCTTTTCGGAAACAAAAGCAATACAAATTATGTCTAGCGAAAGAACGCTCATGTTATTGGCAAGAAAGGGACAATCCGATTTTTTCGACATGAATGCTGAAACAAAAAAAACAAACAAACTCGGGCCTTTTCAAATGTAAGTCTATCTAAATAACCACACTCGAAAATGTATCCATTGAACCATTTTCTCTATAAAAAAAAAAAAAAGAAAAATCGATTTATACTTTAGATACCCAATACTACTGATTTCTATGATCTTTGTTTATTTTTTATGGTTCGAGGACAGAGAGAGAGATCGCCGTTACAATGGATTTGTTTATCGTCAATCCGAATACAAGGCATCCTGTGGATGACGATAAACTACATCCGCGTCTTGGGGTAAGACGATAAACTACATCCAATAGCAAAGCCTCTGATCAGGAGATTTTTAAAAAGTGTGGAACTACCTCTTAATTGCTTCTGTCCCCAGGTCCATCCTGACCCGGGGTGGTAACACCTGTTAGGGTCTCAGCCATGGGAAAAAGAGTTAACCCCCAAAGTGGGGTCAAAACACTATGAAAGTGTAAAAATAGCTTTTAATACCAGCAATATTATTTTGTTAAAAATTATTACGAGCAATGAATTTTTGAAAAAATATTACCAGGAATATATTTTCGGAAAAAAAATATTACAAGCAATACATTTTTAAAAAAATACCAGCAGTCTACTTTTGGGGAAAGATATCAGCAATACTTGTAAAAGAAAAAAATATTACAAGCAGTGCATTTTGGAAAAAAAGCACCTGTTAAGGACCCAGCAATGGGCAAATACTTAACCAGCAAACAATGGTCAAAACATTATGTAAGTGTAACTACCAGCAATACATTTTTAGAAAAAATATATTAGCAATACATTTTTGAAAAAATATTACCAGCAATAAAAATCTTGTCGACATTGAGGTTGATATGCCGTAAAACAAAACAAACCAAATCCAACCGAATTCAAGACTATTATTAACATGTTTCTTTTTACTTTTTGTGCATTAGTATCCAAAACAAAAGGGGAGATAATAAGTCAAAGTGCAAAAGCTTTTAAAAGAAGCTTTTCACCGACGTTACGTGTGTTAAGTTTGGCATATTCAGGTTAGAATGAACGACAAACCTTGTTGTAAGGAAAATACATTGGAATTTTAGGAAGATTTGATTACCTTACAAGATCCAACGACCAGAAAAATCCCAAATTACCTCATATGGGGAATAGATCTATAGATGTATTTCAACCGACGAAAACTTTGTAAGTCCTATTCCACCCCGATGTATAGACTGAGTTCATATCGGAGTCGAAAAATTAATACAGAATTTATCTATTTCAATGTTTCAATCAGATTGAATGCACAAGACAGTGGTCAGGGGACGGTGGAAGATATTAGCCTTAAAGGGGAGGGTTTTTTTTATGAAATTAAACTCGGATATTGATCTTATGATATTAAACTGGGGTTATATGAAGAATGAAGTGTTAATTTGAAACTAAGAGAGGAAAGACAAGGTTTTTGTTTTAATTATATAGATAAGCTTAAGTTTTAAAATACAAGTTTCTACTTAAAAATACTCTTACAAAGATAAATTATACTTAGAAATAAGATATATGTAAAGAATTAAAAATATGTCATATTTAGATAATTTTTATTAAATTTAAGTAAGAATATATTTTTAAAAATATAATTAATAAAAAAGTGTTATAATAAATATAAAAAATATATTTAAAATAAAAATATAAGATAAAATAAATTATACATTAGGAAAAAATTATAACTTCAATGATAAGTTAAATCAAAAACAAGTTATATTGATAAAAACGATACTAAGTTATATTTAAAAAAATATAGATAAAAAGGTGAAAAAAGGAAAGAGAGTATTTACAACAGGGATCAATTATAAGATATAATTAATATGGTGAAAAAGTAGAAATATAGAGATTAGAAACAGTTATACATTCGAAATTTGAAGAGTTAGAGAATTATAAGATAAAATAAAATCTATATTATGGAAATTTAAATTTGTTTTTATATATTTTAAAACTAAATAATTTCTTTTGATTCAATCGTTTGCTTTGATTATTTTATTTTATTATTCTATTTTTTCTTTTAAACATAGGTAACACCTATCTTTAAGACTAGTAGGAGTATGTGTGTAGCCTATAATTTTTCAGTCTGTCTGTGAGTTCAGACCTTTTGCCATCAATTGCCCAAATTTGTTTTTTGAAAGTGTTGTCTGGCGTTTTAAATTAGGTTTTGGTAAAAGCGTGCCTATAGTTATAAAATCTCTGTTTCCACCCCACCTCGCGGGAATTCCAATGTAGACATTATAATTTAACATATTTTTCTTTGGAGGAAATGGTTGATTGGTATATGACCCTGGATAACTTTCTTTATCTCTTTGTGGATCAGTTTTAATATTTTATATTACTAGGATCCACTTGGATTATATTACCTTTACTATCTCCCTCTCTTTCACTCTCTCCGTCTTTCTCTCTTTTTATATATATATATATATATATATATATATATATATATATTTTGAACAATAAAAAAAATTAAAAATTAAAATCTTCAGACTAATATTCTTTCCTTTTTTTTATTATTATTCCATTTAGATTCCTCGACTAGTTTCGGCCGAAATGGCCATCATCGGGAGGATATATATATATATATATATATATATATATATATATATATATAATGAGACAAGAGGAAAACTAAAGGCGTCGGGTATAAATAGTTTTCCCACTTGTCTTTTTATTTTGTTCCTTCACAAACCCTCATATATATATATATATATATATATATATATATATATATATAAAGGTTGTGGCCTTGATTTATACCATCGAGACTTTCATTATGCAATCACAATTACGTTGGGCTGGCCATGTGTCAAGGATGAGTGATGATCGCATATGAAATGTTCTTCTTTACAGTGAACTCCATAGTAATCATAGAAATATTGGTAGACCTTGGTTCAGGCACAAAGATAAACTGAAAAGCAACCTTTCTTGCGTCAACCTTCCATTCAAGAACTTTGAAGAGGTAGCTATGAAGAGATCAGAGCATCGTTCTAGATGCCATTCAGAAATAATGCACCATCAAGAAGTAGGCATCAGTCGACTACATGAAACACGAAAGCAAAATAAGACATCTAACAGTGTTCCTGCCGCACGTGGATACAATACATTCTCCTGTACTGTTTGTGGTCTTTTGTGCAATTCTCGAGCCGGTCTCAAAAGTTATGCCCGTCATAAGTATGCAGATAATTAGTTCGTGGTCGTCGTACGTCAAAGTCAGTTAGAGATTACATCATATATATATATATATATATATATATATATATATTTCAATAAAGGTGCAATTAATTTACAAATACAAAGGTTAATGATTTAATTGGCGAGAAATCCATCTTCGCGAACAATTCAAATAATATACAAAAACCCCGAACCTGTTTATGAATGAAAAGATCCATGTTTTATAAATTTCAGTTGCATATGGTCTTATTATTTTTACAAGCTTTCGTCTGTTCCTACAGACATCCTCGGGTATGGAATAGATTTTGTTCTTGTTTTTACTCTCAGTAATAAGAGGAGAACGAAAATAGAGTTGTAATCCGAAAAATGCTATGAGAAATGTGTTATTGTTTTGGAACGTGCAGTCGCAACGCTGAGTTTGAATTTAAATTTAAAAAAAAATATATTCGTGTTCGCAAAGATGGTATCATTGGTATCTATGAGAATTTTTTTTTCATTTTTATAGCTATAGATACACATATATAATTTTTTTTTTAAATTTCTTCATAATGGCTAAAAGAATAGCCGAGAGTGTTCGGATATAAAGAACATTTAGACAGTTTTTACACACTTTATGTCTAGAAAAGAAAACACTTACAGGAACACAAACTAACGGAATAAAAAGCTTTATCTCAGCACCTTGTCAGTCGTCTCTAATGAGACTTGTATAAGAGAAGGATTGCTGCCGAAATACACACACACACACACACATAAATATATATATATATATATATATATATATATATATATATATATATATATTAGGTTGGTGCAAAAAAAGGTTGGTATTAAAAAATACGTCAAAAACGATATTATTTTTGCACCAACCAAATATAACGTAAGTTATTTTTATGCTGTAATTCTTTATCGTCTGTGTTTTAGCACTTTTGGCGGCAACAATTCATCGCGTCTGCATAAGTTCTTGTTTCATTGATACCGAGGAACATGTAATGTCAAATAGAAAGGATTTATTTTTCGACATTTTATTTTTACATGATTCTTCCTCTCCCGATGGAAAATTTATAGTAAGCCACATTCTAGCATTTTCTACTCTTTTCTTTTTTTTTTTACTTTAAATTCTACAAGTTTCCCTAAGGACAGTTCTATCTCCTTGAAATATCTATTGGTAAAGAATACAAAAATTGAAAATACATTCCAAAACAATGCAGGCGACAATTGTATCTCAATTTGATCGTCACTGCCGGCTATTTTTTTTCTTCTCACATTCAACTGAGACGCCCAGGTGACATTCGAATAGCGAAAAAATAGAATCCAAAGTCCGGTGTAGCAGAAAAAAACAAATAAAAACGAAAGTTGCAGTTCATTTTGAAATTGTTGACAAGACCGCGAGGCAATTTTCAGTTTCTGTTCCCTTCGTGTTCGCAAAGATGGCGGCTGAGATAGACGCATCATCGGGTGACAATTTTGCTCCTGTCACTTGATTGCATTTCACGGTTTATTTTATTCTTTTCTCAGTTACGGTTTCAAAATGTCCTGTCCTCCATGTTGAATGTCTTCACTGAAGGGAGATATGGCAGAAGAAGCGTAAGTGAATAACCCTTTGCATTGTAAGGTCACATAATATCTGAGTCTGCACACACTGAGAAATTAACAAGAGAGAATATAATGAACTACCAAATATATTGATTTCTGAAAATATCAGACAAATACGTTTTGCATAGTTTTCAGCTTTCGGTAATTTTTCATAAGGTAAAATTTATATTCAAATAGTTTTTCTTTTTCTTTTTCATCTGCTTTTGATTTTGCGGGCATTTCTTGCCAATAAAGAAAGTTAAACGTAATATCTTCATTTTCGATACATATTTTTTTTAATTATTTCACGCCAAACAAGACAGTAATGACGCTGGGAGTTACTGAGTGTTAAAGAATATGGGAAAAATAAAAGCATTATTAAGGTGCGAAAACAATAAAAGAACAGAAATTAAGAAAACAGAAGATAATGATTGACACTGCATTTAAAATTTTGGAAATCAAACTTGACTGGGAAAAGTATGAATTCATCTCTTTTCTTCCCAGCTATGGGTTAATTAGTAAGACTTGTATCACTAAAACCATTATTATCTCCAAAAAATAAAATTGATACAAAATATTTAGATTAAATAGCCCATAAAAGCCCAATATGGCGCCAAACAAAAACAACCAGCCAACCCAAGCAAGGCAACGAAGCCACTAAGACACAAGCGGTTACTGAGTGTGAAAGAATAAGAAAAAACATTACATTATAGGCGTGACAACAGTAAAAGAAAAAGAATCAGGAAGGCAGTAGATAATGATTTACATTGCATTTAAATTTTTAAAGATCAACCTTGACTGGAAAGCAAGAAGCCGGAAGAGAGTTCCACAAGCGAGAAGTGCGAGAGTTCAGTTTTTTAGACATTTCAATTATAAAATAAGGAGACCTAGCTGCCAATCTAGTACTGCGATTAAATTTATAGAGTCTCGTTAACATAGAACAAAGTGATATTTATTTTGCAAATACAAAAATGTGGCACAATGTCAAAAGATGGCTGGTTGCTGATCTTCAATCTATCTTTTCTTAAACTGAGCTATGCCATGATTACTAACCCAAACATACCACATTATTCCTTAAACCAGAACAACACATTCTGGCTTACCATTCTTAATACAGCCACCATAATACCTCAATGTCTCTATGATGTCCTAACTAGTTACCATATGTGCAGTTTGTCTGGTAGCGGGAGTAAGGATAGCAACATAGAAGAAAGTGATATTTATTCTGTTTAATACAGAAATGTGGCACAAGGTCGAAGGGGTGATTGGGGAAAAGACGTTCTTCTTCTGTTTTAACTATAACTTAGCTAGCCGCAAACACTGAGCCAATCGTACGAACAATATTCCTTACAACAAAACAACACATTCATACGTACCTTTCTTACTACAATCACCATAATACCTGTTTGTCTCTATGAAAATACTAATTATTCCCATATTTACAATTCATTGTCTGTAGGGGGGAGCGGAAAAAACAACAATTCTAAAAACTAGTCCCAATGAGTATTTACGATATGAAAGCAAAACATAGCAACATAGAAGAAAGTTTATCAGAACCATTACCATTTATGGAAAAGACACACGGAAGCTACATTACAGCGGCGGGAAAGTAACTAATGCCGGGATGATAGGTCAGGACCAATAACATTGCAGATTCTTATGAAGGATGTCTAAATATATAGCAATGCCATTGGACAATTTGTGACTGCAATATTCAAAGCATGGACGAATAGTAGTTATTATAATTAAAAATAAGTCATTACAATTCAAAACAAGTTATTAAAATTAAAAGAGGTAATTACACTTAAAAACAAGTTATTACAAGAAACTTGCTAATACCGTAAATATTTCAGTAGACACTTCAGTTGCTTTTGCTTCAGTTGTGAAATCTAAACCATCCTCATGTAAATGTAATGTTTTATATTATGTAATAAATGTTATATAACAAAAATCTGTTTAAGAAAAGTAGTCATAAGGGAACGAACTAATTAAACGGTTCCTTGACATCTAATTTAGTTTTGAATTATCGACGTCTGTTAAAGCTTTGCCGAATTTTTTTTTTCTTTCTTTTTTTGCCAGCACAGAATTCATTACTATTTAAAGAAATTTGCAATTATTGGACCGCCCAGGGTATGACGATGAATTACATTCAAAAGCAAGTTCTCTGATCTGGAGGTTATGGGGAGCGTTGAACCGCCTCTTAAATGCCTGTGTCCCAAGTTCCACCATCACCCGGCTGAGGGTGGGTTACCGGCTATGGGCAAATAGTTAACCTCCAAACTATGGTAAAAAATCTATGGAAGTGTAAAAATAGGTCTTAATACCAGAAATACTTTGCAAAAATTATTACCAGCAATGTTTTTTGAAAATAAAATTATTTGAAATACAGTTTTTGAAAAAATGATTACCAGTAATAGAGTTTTGAAGAAAAAAATATTACCAGAAATACATTTTTGAAGGAAAAAAATATTACCAACAATAAAATTTTTGCCGGCATTAAATAACCTATTGAGGTTAATATACCGTAAAACAAAATAAACCAAACCAATCTAAACCAAAGAATACATATTCTATTCAAACGAATCTACCTAAAAATGTTGTCGGCATTAAATAACGCATTGAGGTTGATATGCCGTAAAACAAAATAAACCAAACCAATCTAAACCAAAGAATCCATATTCTATTCATGTGAATCTATCCTAAAAATGTTGTCGGCATTAAATAACCCATTGAGATTGATATACCGTAAAACGAAGTAAACCAAACCAATCTAAACCAAAGAATCCATATTCTATTCATTTGAATCTATTTTAAAAATGTTGTCGGCATTAAATAACTCATTGAGATTAATATGCCGTAAAACAAAATAAACCAAGCTAATCTAAACCAAAGAATACATATTCTATTTATACGAATCTATCCTAAAAATGTTGACGGCATTAAATAACCCATTGAGATTGATATGACGTAAAACAAAATAAACCAAAGAATACATATTCTAATCACAAGAATCTATCCTAAAAATGTTGTCGGCATTAAATAACCCATTGAGGTTGATATGCCGTAAAACAAAATAAACCAAACCAATCTAAACCAAAGAATACATATTGTATTCATACGAATCTATCCTAAAAAAGTTGTCGGCATTAAGGACCCATTGAGGTCGATATGCCGTAAAACAAAATAAACCAAACGAATCTAAACCATAGACTACATATTACATTCATACGAATCTATCCTAAAAATGTTGTCGGCATTAAATAACCCCTTTGAGGTTGATATGCCGTAAGACAAAATAAACCGAACGAAACTAAACCAAAGAATACATATTCTATCCATACGAATCTCTCCTAAAAATGTTGTCGGCATTAAATAACCCTTTTGAGGTTGATATGCTGCAAAAAAAAAACAAAAAAACAAACACATCTAAACCAAAGAATACATATTCTATTCATACGAATCTATCCTAAAAAAGTTGTCGGCAGTAAATAACCCATTGAGGTCGATATGCCGTAAAACAAAATAAACCAAACAAATCTAAACCAAAGAATTCATATTCTAATCATACGAATCGATCCTAAAAATGGTGTCGGCATTAAATAATCCATTGAGGTTGATATGCCGTAAAACAAAATAAACCAAACAAATCTAAATCAAGGAATACATATTCTATTTATACGAATCTATTCTAAAAATGCTGTCGGCATTAAATAACCCATTGAGGTTGATATGCCGTAAAACAAAATAAACCAAACCAATCTAAACCAAAGAATACATTCTCTATTCATACGAATCTATTCTAAAAATGCTGTCGGCATTAAATAAACCATTGAGGTTGATATGCCGTAAAACAAAATAAAACAAACAAATCTAAACAAAGGAATACATATTCTATTCATACGAATGTATCCTAAAAAAGTTGTCGGCATTAATGACCCATTGAGGTCGATATGCCGTAAAACAAAATAAACCAAACAAATCTAAACCAAGGAATACATATTCTATTCATACGAATCTATTCTAAAAATGCTGTCGGCATTAAATAACCCATTGAGGTTGATATGCCGTAAAACAAAATAAACCAAACCAATCTAAACCAAAGAATACATTCTCTATTCATACGAATCTATTCTAAAAATGCTGTCGGCATTAAATAAACCATTGAGGTTGATATGCCTTAAAACAAAATAAACCAAACCAATCTAAACCAAATAATACATATTCTATTCATACGAATCTATCCTAAAAAAGTTGTCGGCATGAAGGACCCATTGAGGTCGATATGCCGTAAAACAAAATAAACCAAACAAATCTAAACCAAGGAATACATATTCTATTCATACGAATCTATTCTAAAAATGCTGTCGATATTAAATAACCCATTGAGGTTGATATGCCGTAAAACAAAATAAACCAAACAAATCGAAACCAAGGAATACATATTCTATTCATACGAATCTATTCTAAAAATGCTGTCGGCATTAAATAACCCATTGAGGTTGATATGCCGTAAAACAAAATAAACCAGGCTAATCTAAACCAAAGAATACATATTCTATTCATACGAATCTATCCTAAAAAAGTTGTCGGCATTAAGGACCCATTGAGGTCGATATGCCGTAAAACAAAATAAACCAAACAAATCTAAACCAAGGAATTCATATTCTATACATACGAATATATCCTAAAAAAGTTGTCGGCATTAAGAACCCATTGAGGTAGATATGCCGTAAAACAAAATAAACCAAACAAATCTAAACCAAGGAATACATATTCTATTCATACGAATCTATTCTAAAAATGCTGTCGGCATTAAATAACCCATTGAGGTCGATATGCCGTAAAACAAAATAAACCAAACAAATCTAAACCAAGGAATACATATTCTATTCATACGAATCTATTCTAAAAATGCTGTCGGCATTAAATAACCCATTGAGGTCGATATGCCGTAAAACAAAATAAACCAAACAAATCTAAACCAAGCAATCCATATTCTATTCATACAAATCAATTCTAAAAATGCTGTCGGCATTAAATAACCCATTGAGGTTGATATGCCGTAAAACAAAATAAACCAAACCAATCTAAACCAAAGAATACATTCTCTATTCATACGAATCTATTCTAAAAATGCTGTCGGCATTAAATAACCCATTGAGGTTGATATGCCGTAAAACAAAATAAACCAAACCAATCTAAACCAAAGAATACATATTCTATTCATACGAATCTATCCTAAAAAAGTTGTCGGCATTAAAGACCCATTGAGGTCGATATGCGGTAAAACAAAATAAACCAAAGCAATCTAAACCAAAGAATACATATTCTATTCATACGAATCTATTCTAAAAATGCTGTCGGCATTAAATAACCCCTTTGAGGTCGATATGCCGTAAAACAAAATAAAACAAACCAATCTAAACCAAAGAATACATATTCTATCCATACGAATCTATCCTGAAAATGTTGTCGGCATTAAATAACCCATTGAGATTGATATGCCGTAAAACAAAATAAACTAACCCAATCTAAACCAAAGAATACATATTCTATTCATACGAATCTATCCTAAAAATGTTGTCGGCAATAAATAATCCATTGAGGTTGATATGCCGTAAAACAAAATAAACGAACCCAATCTAAACCAAAGAATACATATTCTATTCATACGAATCTGTCCTAAAAATGTTGTCGGCATTAAATAATCAATCGAGGTTGATATGCCGTAAAACAAAACAAACCAAACCAATCTAAAGGAAAGAATCCATATTCTATTCATACGAATTTATCCTAAAAATGTTGTTGGCATTAAGGACTCATTGAGGTTGATATGCCGTAAAACAAAATAAACCAAACAAATCTAAACCATAGAATACATATTCTATTCATACGAATTTATCCTAAAAATGTTGTCGGCAATAAATAACCACTTTGAGGTCGATATGCCGTAAAACAAAATAAACCGAACCAATCTAAACCAAAGAATACATATTCTATCCATACGAATCTATCCTAAAAATGTTGTCGCCATTAAATAGCCCCTTTGAGTTTGATATTCTGTAAAACAAAATAAAGCAAACACATCTAAACCAAAGAATACATACTCTATTCATACGAATCTGTCCTAAAAATGTTGTCGGCATTAAATAACCCATTGAGGTTGATATGCCGTAAAACAAAATAAACCAAACCAATCTAAACCAAAGAATGCATATTCTATTCATACGAATGTATGATAAAAATGTTGTCTGCATTAAATAACCCACTGGGCTTTATATGCCGTAAACCAAAATAAACCAAACAAATCTAAACCAAAGAATACATATTCTATTCATACGAATCTATCCTAAAAATGTTGTCGGCATTAAATAACCCACTGAGGTTGATATGCCGTAAAACAAAATAAACCAAACCAATCTCAACCAAAGAATACATATTCTATTCATACGAATCTATCCTAAAAATGATGTCGGCTTTAAATAACCCATTGAGGTTGATATGCCGTAAAACAAAATAAACCAAACCAATCTAAACCAAAGAATACATATTCTGTTCATACGAATCTATCCTAAAAATGTTGTCGGCATTAAATTACCCATTGAGGTTGATATGCCGTAAAACAAAATAACCCAAACCAATCTAAACCAAAGAATACATATTCTATTCATACGAATCTATCCTAAAAATGTTGTCGGCATTAAATAACCAATTGAGGTTGATATGCCGTAAAACAAAATAAACCAAACCAATCTAAACCAAAGAATACATACTCTATTCATACGAATCTGTCCTAAAAATGTTGTCGGCATTAAATAACCCATTGAGGTTGATATGCCGTAAAACAAAGTAAACCCAACCAATGAAAACCAAAGAATACATATTCTATTCATACGAATCTAGCCTAAAAATGTTGTCTGCATTAAATAACCCATTGACATTGATATGCCGTAAAACAAAATAAACCAAACCAATCTAAACCAAAGAATACATACTCTATTCATACGAATCTGTCCTAAAAATGTTGTCGGCATTAAATAACCCATTGAGGTTGATATGCCGTAAAACAAAATAAACCAAACAAATCTAAACCAAAGAATGCATATTCTATTCATACGAATGTATGATAAAAATGTTGTCTGCATTAAATAACCCACTGGGCTTTATATGCCGTAAAACAAAATAAACCAAACAAATCTAATCCAAAGAATACATATTCTATTCATACGAATCTATCCTAAAAATGTTGTCGGCATTAAATAACCCACTGAGGTTGATATGCCGTAAAACAAAATAAACCAAACCAATCTAAACCAAAGAATACATATTCTATTCATACGAATCTATCCTAAAAATGTTGTCGGCATTAAATAACCCATTGAGGTTGATATGCCGTAAAACAAAATAAACCAAACCAATCTAAACCAAAGAATACATATTCTATTCATACGAATCTATCCTAAAAATGTTGTCGGCATTAAATTACCTATTGAGGTAGATATGCCGTAAAACAAAATAAACCAAACCAATCTAAACCAAAGAATACATATTCTATTCATACAAATCTATCCTAAAAATGTTGTCGGCATTAAATAACCCATTGAGGTTGATATGCCCTAAAACTAAACAAACAAATCCAATCTAAACCAAAGAATCCATATTCTATTCATACGAATCTATCCTAAAAATGTTGTCGGCATTAAGGAGCCATTGAGGTTGATATGCCGTAAAACAGAATAAACCAAACCATTCTAAACCAAAGAATCCATATTCTATTCATATGACTCTATCCTAAAAATGTTGTCGGCGTTAAATCACCCATTGAGATTTATATACCGTAAAACGAAATAAACCAAACCAATCTAAACCAAAGAATCCATATTCTATTCATATGAATCTCTCCTAAAAATGTTGTCGGCATTAAATAACCCATTGAGGTTGATATGCCCTAAAACTAAACAAACCAATCCAATCTAAACCAAAGAATCCATATTCTATTCATACGAATCTATCCTAAAAATGTTGTCGGCATTAAGGAGCTATTGAGGTTGATATGCCGTAAAACAGAATAAACCAAACCATTCTAAACCAAAGAATCCATATTCTATTCATATGACTCTATCCTAAAAATGTTGTCGGCGTTAAATCACCCATTGAGATTTATATGCCGTAAAACAAAATAAACCAAACCAATCTAAACCAAAGAATACATATTCTATTCATACGAATCTATCCTAAAAATGTTGTCGGCATTACATAACCCATTGAGGTTGATAGGACGTAAAACAAAATAAACGAAACGAATCTAAACCAAAGAATACATATTCTATTCATACAAATCTATCCTAAAAAAGTTGTCGGCATTAAATAACCCATTGAGGTTGATATGCCGTAAAACAAAACAAACCAAACCAATGTAAACCAAAGAATCCATATTCAATTCATACGAATCTATCCTGAAAATGTTGTCGGCATGAGGGCCCATTGACGTTGATATGCCGTAAAACAAAATAAACCAAACCAATCTAATCCAAAGAATCCATATTCTATTCATATAACTCTATCCTAAAAATGTTGCCGGCATTAAATAACCCATTGAGATTCATATGCCGTAAAACAAAATAAACAAAGCCAATCTAAACCAAAGAATACATATTCTATTTATAAGAATTTATCCTAAAAATGTTGTGTTGATTAAGGACGCATTGAGGTTGATATGCCGTAAAACAAAATAAACCAATCAAATCTAAACCAAAGAATACGTACTCTATTCATACGAATCTATCCTAAAAATGTTGCCGGCATTAAATAACCCATTGAGGTTGATATGCCGTAAAACAAAATAAACCGAACAATCTAAGCCAAAGAATACATATTCTATTCATACGAATCTATCCTAAAAATGTTGTCGGCGTTAAATAACCCATTGAGATTGATATGCCGTAAAAAAAAATAAGCCAAACCAATCTAAACCAAAGAATACATATTCTATTCATACGAATCTAGCCTAAAAATGCTGTTGGCATTAAATAACCCATTGAGATTGATATGCCGTAAAACAAAATAAACCAAACAAATCTAAACCAAAGAATACATATTCTATTGATACGAATCTATCCTAAAAATGTTGTCGGCATTAAATAATCCATTGAGGTTGATATGCCGTAAAACATAATAAACCAAACCAATCTAAAACAAAGAATCCATATTCTATTCATATGAATCTATCCTAAAAATGTTGTCGGCATTAAATAACCCATTGAGGTTGATATGCCCTGAAACCAAATAAACCAAATAAACCAAACCTATCTAAACCAAAGAATACATATTCTATTCATACGAATCTATCCTAAAAATGTTGTCGGCATTAAATAACCCATTGAGATTGATATGCCGTAAAACAAAATAAACCAAACCAATCTAAACCAAAGAATACATATTCTATTCATACGAACCTATCCTAAAAATTTTGTCGGCATTAAATTACCCATTGAGATTGATATGCCGTAAAACAAAATAAGCCAAACCAATCTAAACCAAAGAATACATATTCTATTCATACGAATCTAGCCTAAAAATGCTGTTGGCATTAAATAACCCATTGAGATTGATATGCCGTAAAACAAAATAAACCAAACAAATCTAAACCAAAGAATACATATTCTATTGATACGAATCTATCCTAAAAATGTTGTCGGCATTAAATAATCCATTGAGGTTGATATGCCGTAAAACATAATAAACCAAACCAATCTAAAACAAAGAATCCATATTCTATTCATATGAATCTATCCTAAAAATGTTGTCGGCATTAAATAACCCATTGAGATTGATATGACGTAAAACAAAATAAACCAAACCAATCTAAACCAAAGAATACATATTCTATTCATACGAATCTAGCCTAAAAATGCTGTTGGCATTAAATAATCCATTGAGGTTGATATGCTGTAAAACAAAATAAACCAAACAAATCTAAACCAAAGAATACATATTCTATTCATACGAACTCTCCTAAAAATGTTGTCGGCATTAAATAACCTATTGTGGTTGATATGTCGTAAAACAAAATAAACCAAGCCAATGTAAACCAAAGAATACATATTCTATTCATAAGAATCTCTCCTAAGAATGTTTTCGGCATTAAGGATCCATTGAGTTTGATATGCTGGAAAACAAAATAAACCGAATCAATCTAAACCATAGAATTCATATTCTATTCATAGGAATCTATCCTAAAAATGTTGTCGGCATTAAATAACCCATTGAGGTTGATATGCCGTGAAACCAAATAAACCAAATAAACCAAACCAATCTAAACCAAAGAATACATATTCTATTCATACGAATCTACCCTAAAAATGTTGTCGGCATTAAATAACCCATTGAGATTGATATGCCGTAAAACAAAATAAACCAAACCAATCTAAAGCAAAGAATACATATTCTATTCATACGAACCTATCCTAAAAATTTGTCGGCATTAAATAACCCATTGAGGTTGATATGCTGTAAAACAAAATAAACCAAACCAATCTAAACCAAAGAATACATATTCTATTCATACGAATCTATCCTAAAAATTTTGTCGGCATTAAATAACCCATTGAGGTTGATATGCCGTAAATCAAAATAAACCAAACCAATCTAAACCAAAGAATACATATTCTAATCATAAGAATCTATCCTAAAAATGTTGTCGACATTAAATACCCCATTGAGATTGATATGACGTAAAACAAAATAAACCGAACCAATCAAAACCAAAGAATACATATTCTATTCATACGAATCTAGCCTAAAAATGTTGTCGGCATTAAATAACCCATTGAGGTTGATATGCTGTAAAACAAAATAAACCAAACCAATCTAAACCAAAGAATACATATTCTATTCATACGAATCTATCCTAAAAATTTTGTCGGCATTAAATAACCCATTGAGGTTGATATGCCGTAAAACAAAATAAACCGATCCAATCTAAACCAAAGAATACCTATTCTATTGATACGAATCTATCCTAAAAATGTTGTCGGCATTAAATAATCCATTGAGGTTGATATGCCGTAAAACCAAATAAACCAAACCAATCTAAACCAAAGAATACATATTCTATTCATACTAATCTATCCTAAAAATGTTGTCGGCATTAAATAACCCATTGAGATTGAAATGACGTAAAACAAAATAAACCGAACCAATCTAAACCAAAGAATACATATTCTATTCATACGAATCTATACTAAAAATGTTGTCGGCATTAAATAACCCATTGAGGTTGATATCGCTTAAAACAAAATAAACGAAACCAATCTAAACCAAACAATACATATTCTATTCATACGAACTCTCCTAAAAATGTTGTCGGCATTAAATAACCTATTGTGGTTGATATGTCGTAAAACAAAATAAACCAAGCCAATGTAAACCAAAGAATACATATTCTATTCATAAGAATCTCTCCTAAGAATGTTTTCGGCATTAAGGATCCATTGAGTTTGATATGCTGGAAAACAAAATAAACCGAATCAATCTAAACCATAGAATCCATATTCTATTCATACGAATCTATCCTAAAAATGTTGTCGGCATTAAATAACCCATTGAGGTTGATATGCCGTGAAACCAAATAAACCAAATAAACCAAACCAATCTAAACCAAAGAATACATATTCTATTCATACGAATCTATCCTAAAAATGTTGTCGGCATTAAATAACCCATTGAGATTGATATGCCGTAAAACAAAATAAACCAAACCAATCTAAACCAAAGAATACATATTCTATTCATACGAACCTATCATAAAAATGTTGTCGTCATTAAATAACCCATTGAGGTTGATATCGCTTAAAACAAAATAAACCAAACCAATCTAAACCAAAGAATACATATTCTATTCATACGAATCTATCCTAAAAATGTTGTCGGCATTTAATTACCCATTGAGGTTGATAGTCCGTAAAACAAAATAAACCAAACCAAACTTTTGTAGAAGAAACCAACATATGATCAGCAGGCTTATGAACGTCTTGAATGCGCATAACATTGCACGTAATTTATACTGTTTAAGAAAAAGACATCGACTTAAACATACAAAATATAACGTTCGCATCTGTACTATTTATATATATATGTACTAATATATATATATATATATATATATATATATATATATATATATATATATATATATATTAGATATGATTTGTGGTACAAAATTTTATAACCGCCATAAAAAAAAAAACACTCATGATGATAATACATAAATAGTAAACCTGAAAAACGGAGCCACTAACCGATTTCGAACCTCGCTCAACAGAACTAAATCAAAGGTAATAAATTGTAATAGAATTATCACTAAAATGATGAACAATATGTATTCGAGGGGAGGAGGCTTAGATGGAAATTAGTTGGATGCCAAATAGGAAATCCTTCTCTTTACACAGAGAGGGCTTCAAAGATAAAATATAAATGGCCTCTAGTACTTTTAAGTGATAATTCGTGTAGGACTTGCTAAGAATGGTAAATGAGTTCACCTTGAAATGAGCGGCACAATTATGGCTGCTCTGCGATGGAAGACCCATAAGTATTGGTCAGAATGTCTGAAGGAACTTAAGATTGCGGATTCGTCTTTTATTCTGACATCCTGCCTTTGAGTCGTTCTCCCTATGTAGTTTGAACCAAAACTATATTTAAGGGAATAAATTAAAGAACTCTTACGATGTGAAGGGAAAACGTCTTTCCGGATGGACGGCAAAGCAGGTTTGGCAAAAAAGACCACACGAGTCTTAGCGGCAAAGTAACAATGTCGAACTGCCAAGAAAACCCACTTAGCATAACAATCACTGATATTACACAGCCAAGGAAGACGTAGGTACACAGCACATCTTTGTACGATAGCAGGTTTAACTTTATTGAATTCAGCAATTCTATTCCTAATTATTGATTGAATAATGCCCAATCGATAGGCATTCTTGCAGAGAGTAGTGGTAATACACACACACACACACACACACACACACACATATATATATATATATATATATATATAATTTAAAATTTGGTATGTTTATGGAGGAACATTAGTCTGTATTGAAGATGTAGGAAGTGTGGGCATAAAAATCTACAAAGTAGTTTGATTGTAATTTTTATGCATGACGAGGTTTAAACTAAGTTTTACGCCCCATTATGCAGTGTTCATGAAATATTCTGGGCGATAGATGGAAATAAAAGAAATATATTATGTAATAATATATACTGTTGTAAATATACTGTTTAATAAATGAATAAAAACAGACCATTTACTTAAATATGAGTATACATTAAAAATAACGTTTACACAACTATATATATATATATATATATATATATATATACGTTTATCTGATGATCGCAAAAAGCGTGAATCCCAGGAAAACAAAGTAATATCCATACAACTGACGTCATATATATATATATATATATATATATATATATATATATATGACGTCACACATTATGAAATGGAAAAAAATCCGACAATTGTTTTAAGGCATTTTTTTATTTTTATACGTTCTTTTTATAGATACAAATATTTAAGTAAATGCTCCGTTGATAATAAGCACTTACTCAAATATTTGTATCTATAAAAAGAACGTATAAACATAAAAAATGCCTTAAAATAATATATATAAACTGAAACCATAAACAGTTTGAAAAATCCTGAGAGTTTTAAGATTAAAATTCGTTCTTGAAAATGCTCCTTCCCTAAGGTATCTTAATTTCATTTGGAAGAAAAATTTGCTCTCTTTAAAGAAAATAAACATGGAGCGCTCTTTTAGGTGTCAGTTTTAACATTTTCAAATTGTAATTGTATTAATAGGACTCGCCTGGATTATACCAAAGGATTAATATATATATATATATATATATATAGGACTCGCCTAGATTATACTAAAGGATTACTATATATATATATATATATATATATATATATATATATATATATAAATTCATGAATCATTCATACAAAAAACAAATATATTGATGAATTTATAAATTATATTTGCTCCTTTTAATTGAAATATACATATATACATATATATATATATATATATATATATATATATATATATACATATATATATACATATATACATACATATATATATATACAAATATATATATATACATACATATATATATATATACATATATATATACATATATATATACATATATAGATACACATATATATACATATATATATATACATATATATATATATATACATATATATATACATATATATATACATACATATATATATATATATACATACATATCTATATATCTACATATATATGGACATATATATATATATATATATATATATATATATATATATATATATATAGGAGAATGAAATAAAAATGAATTAAATTTTAAATTTCACCGTTTCCTTGCGCTACTTTATTGTAAACGACGTTTGCTTTTTCATATTTTCCCTCCGCTTCATATACATATATAATTCCATCAACAAAAATATGACTTTTGTCCGATGAAGTCTTTCTGATCAGAGTAAGATGAGTCAAAAATAAATAAGAGATTAAAGCGTTTGTGACATACTAATTGTGAGTTCAATCCCTGAACCGGGTAGTAGCAACTTATTATACTCATTGAAAACAAGATGAGAAATCACTGAACAATACGAAATAAGTACTAGACGAGTTACCTCCCCTACACATGTTAAGAGAAACGAGAACAATCAGCCGCCATAGATTAAATAAAACCTTCAGTTCGAAATTCACTGAAGATTACCCAAATCGAAAGATATTGAAAGAAGGCCGAAGAGCACAACGACTGACGCGCTGGAAGCTTAGCTGAAATGTAAATTATATTAGGTTGGTGCAAAAATAGTGCCGTTTTCTCACATAGTAACATATGTGAGAAAACGACATTATTTTTGCACCAACCTAATAGTTAGTTATGCTTTTATATTTTTGGTATATTTTTTGTTGTGTGTCTAACAACAATCCAAACAATATGGATATTGGTTTAACTGAAAGTTTGTTCGCAGGATCGCTGTACAGATGGACCCCTGACCAGCTCCCTGCATATAACTCGGGTATGTGCCAATTTCTGGCCTGTGAAGGATATTCCAGTCCACTCTGTGACATCGTCAGCCATTTTTACCTCGACTCTCCTCTTGTATGATTGATGGTAACATGTCATTCTTAAGTTTGGGAATAATATTTTTGATTTCATCGAACATGTTTTCTTCAAGCAGGGAGGATATTGACGACAAAAAATCGGGGTAATAAATGCGAACGCCTTTCTTTAAATTTCTTTGGGCATTTATTTTTCTTTAGAAAAATAATTTGTTCTTTATTTTGAAGTAAAAAGAAAACACTTTTAAATATAAATAGCGTGGATTCAATAGAAATTTAATCCCTCTGCATTCATTGTCATTGAGTAATGTTTAAATAAATGAAGAATTATCATCAAAACATTCCGTGTGGCATATGTTTCGCTCTAATGAGGTCTTATTCTTAATCGAGCGTTGATCGGAGAAATTCATTTCGCCATTTGTAACATTTTTTAAATATTTTTATTCGCTTTCATTCAACATTGAAGAACGCAAAATTGGGATATTGTTTCGTAAAGGGTTCAGGGTATGTATTACATGTATGACAAAAGATCTATAGCAAATTTGAATGGCGACAAGGACAGAGCGTAAAGAAAACATTGTCTCGTTTTAAAAATTTCTGTTTAATAGATAGATAGATAGATAGATAGATAGATAGAAGAGATTGAGAAAGACAGAAAGATATTAAAGAAATAAATAGATAGATAAATGGATAGACGGGAACAAACGGATAGATACAGACAATTTACATACATAGATTTGAACAGACAAAGATAACTAGATGCGAACAGATATCGATAGCTAGAGTTATAAATGTGAATTTGAAAAGAATGAGAAAGAAAGGCAGACAGATATTGAAGTGATCGATCGCTAGATAGAGTGATGTGAACAGATTTAGATAATGAACAAACTGAGATAGGTAGATACATAGATAGATAGATAGATAAATTTGAACAAAACAAACGTCGGTCTGAACAAAGTGAGATAGATTGAGAGAGAGACAGACAGAGAGAGATGAACAAATTAAAATAGACAAATCTGAAGGGAATGAGAAAAACATACATTTATTGAAGAGATTGATGTGTGCAAACATATAGATAGATGTCGAAAAGCTGATAGATACATCAATAGATGTGAATAAACTGATAGATCGATAGATGTGAAAAAACTGATAGATCGATAGATAGATGTGAACAGACTTACAGATGTAGTTGTGAACAAACATATAGATCAATAGATGCAAAGAGAATTATATAAATGTGAGTGAAATTAGATAGAAAGATCTGAAAGGAATGAGAAAGATAAAGAGATACTGAAGAGAGAGATAGATAGATGACAAAAAACTGAAATAGACAGATGTGAACGGATTTAGATAAATAGGCAAATGCGAGTAGTAGATAGATAACTGCGAACAGACATAGATAGAGGATAAATAGTTTTGAACAGACTTAGATAAATTTGAAAAAAATAGATATGAATAAACTTAGATGTGAACAAAGTGAGACAGATTGAGAGGCAGACATGACCAAACTGAAGTAGATAAATCTGAAGAAAATAAAAAGGACATATATATTGAAGAGATAAATGTGTTCAGATAGATGAATAGGTCAATATGAACAAACTGATATGTACACAGATAGATAGATAATGTGGGTGGACTGAGATAAATAGATATACACATACATATATGCATACATGCATACAAACTGAAATACTCAGAAAAATGAGATAGATAGATATGAGCATAGATAGATATGAACAGACTGAGATAGATAAATATGAACAGACTGAGATAGATAGATAGATAGATAGATAGATAGATAGATAGATAGATAGTGTTATGTGTGACGGGTAGCAAATAAAAAGGGTATGTCCTCCTCGTAGAGAGTTGGTTTCCTCGTCGCCACTGTTATGGTCCGGTCCCTTGTACCACGGTGATAGTCCAAGGTAGAACCAATAAAGAAGAACTCGAACACGGATATGGAATAACACAGATATATTACAAACAGGAATATATACAGAGAAGTAGAAAAGTGTTAGTACGAACAATCAGGTTTAGTAGTAATTGCCTGAACGCGACTATGTTTCGGACTGCCGCTGACTCGACTGACTGACTCGCTCTGACTGACTGACTGACGGACTCCTGACGGACCTCACTCCAGACTGAACTCTCTGCTTCCTCTTGAGGCGCAGTATTTATTACGTATGGAATAGTCCATTATGTTATTATGGGTAAGGTCCCATAATAGATAGATAGATAGATAGATAGATAGATAGATAGATAGATAGATAGATAGATAATGTGGGTGAACTGGGATACATACATACATACATACATACATACATACATACATACATACTTACATACATACATACATACATACAAAATGAAATACTCAGAAAAATGAGATAAATACATAGATGTAGATGAATTGAGATAGAGAGATAGATACGATCAAACTGAAATAAGAAGAAAAATGAGATAGATAGATAGATACGAACAGACTGAGATAGATAGATAGGTAGATAGATAGATACGAACAGACTGAGATAGATAGATAGATTGATACGAACAGACTGAGATAGATAGATAGATAGACAGACAGATAGATAGATAGCTTGATACGAACAGACTGAGATAGATAGATAGATAGATAGATAGACAGATAGATAGATAGATTGATACGAACAGACTGAGATAGATAAATAGATAGATAGATAGGTAGATAGATAGATAGATAGATAGATAGATACGAACAGACTGAGATAGATAGATAGATAGATAGATAGATAGGTAGATAGATAGATAGATAGATAGCTTGATACGAACAGACTGAGATAGATAGATAGATAGATAGATAGATAGATAGATAGATAGCTTGATACGAACAGACTGAGATAGATAGATAGATAGATAGATAGATAGATAGATAGATAGATAGATAGATAGATAGCTTGATACGAACAGACTGAGATAGATAGATAGACAGATAGATAGATAGATTGATACGAACAGACTGAGATAGATAAATAGATAGATAGATAGGTAGATAGATAGATAGATAGATAGATAGATAGATACGAACAGACTGAGATAGATAAATAGATAGATAGATAGGTAGATAGATAGATAGATAGCTTGATACGAACAGACTGAGATAGATAGATAGATAGATAGATAGCTTGATACGAACAGACTGAGATAGATAGATAGATAGATAGCTTGATACGAACAGACTGAGATAGATAGATAGATAGACAGATAGATAGATAGATTGATACGAACGGACTGAGATAGATAAATAGATAGATAGATAGGTAGATAGATAGATAGATAGATAGATACGAACAGACTGAGATAGATAAATAGATAGATAGATAGATAGATAGATAGATAGCTTGATA
>OZ010606.1:22604937-22687437 GCA_963932145.1 Acanthosepion lycidas | reverse complement strand
ATTATTTATTGAGCGCATGATTCCAGAATATTTATTCGGCATTAAACCCTGTTGTTTAGAAAAGAACTGAATCTCTGAAGGAAATTTTATATTTCTGTCGACACGTGAGAAGATTTGCAAATGAATCATTTTTCATTTTATAAAGTCCTGTATTCTTTATGATCTTTTCATATAATGATCATATTCCTATACATCCTATAATAAAATCTTTCTTCTGTTCTCTTCTACGTAGTTCGAAGAGTTTTATTGACTTCTCATTCTCCAAATTCTCAATTTCCAAACCAGATCGTTGCCCGTACATTACCTTTTCTGTATTCGTAGTGATTTGTATTCTGCTTTCATTCATAACATAATTCTCAGAACGATACCCGCTGTACATCAGATGCCATTGGGTATTATGAAAGTTATCCTTATTATTATTATTATTATTATTATTATTTTGCCCCTGATTTGTGCAGTTCAAGTTGTCCTCCTGTCTCAACCAGAAACAAGTTTTTTGCAACAGAAGATTCGAACAGATAAGGTGATATTCAATCATAAAAAATATTTAATTGTGGTCCCTGCATAGAGAGAAATCTGCGCAAAATGTCATAAGTAGCCATGATTTTTTCCAATTCACATATTTTAAGACTGCCAGGAATTTGATTCACGTATTGGTTTGCTTCTTTAGATATCATCTCCAAAGCCCCAAATGACAACAGGTAATGTTGTCTTCAGATACCACATTCTACTATATCGAATTCCTTGAATTTACTTACTCAAACGTTTTCTAAGATGTGTTTTGTTCGGCTGGGACTGCAATATATATGTTTTCAATATAATATTTCACAATTATGAACGGTGATTTGCCTGGATTACCCTATTGGTCTGAATTCGAAATTACTATCCTAACCAGAATAATGAAGTTACCTCATTATTCTGTATAATTTGTGATGGCTTATGTTGCTACCAATTTTCTTTGTGAGGGAGGTCGAATGTGCGACATATTGATAAACGTATGTACTGAGCAGCTCTGTCATGTAATCCGTTGTCACCAGACATCCGCACACCAGTAAATTATCATTATGATTTTTTTTTCAATTTTTATATTTTAGGGCTCCCAGGAATTTGATCCACGTATTTGTTTGCTTCTTTAGATATCATCTCCAAAGCACCCAATGACAACGGGTAATGTTGTTGTCTTCAAATGCCGCATTCTACAGACTTCAGTCTCGAGTTCCTTGAATTACTTTAGTTCCTCAAAAGTTTTTGTGTTTTGTTCGGCTGTGGCTGCAAAATCTGTCAGAAGATTTTGTTTTCAATATAATTTATTACAATTATGAATGGTCTATTTGCCTGGATAACCGTATTCCTATATTCCAGAGGATGGTAAGCTATGCAACTTGTGATGATGGTAAGCTATGCAACTTGTGATGATTTATGTTGCCACCAATCCTCTTTGCGAGGGAAGCCGAATGCGTGGCATATTGATATGTACTGAGCAGTTCTATCACGTCGTTATCGCCAGACGTCCTCACACCAGTTAACTATTATTATTATTATTATTATTATTATTATTGGACAGAAATTAGAATACCTGGATCGGGGCAAATAGTTAAAGCCTAATATACTTATCATGTTATAAGTCTTGATAAGTGTTTACGAGGCACAAACATCACAGCCTGATGGGTACGGAATGATGAAAGATTTTGATAAAAGCAGAACATATATATATATATATATATATATATATATATATATATATATATATAAGGTTGGTGCAAAAATAATGTCGTTTTCTCACATAGTAACATATGTGAAAAACGACATTATTTTTGCACCAACGTAATATATATATTATACATTTCTTTTTTCTTTTTTTCTTTAATCGAATTCACCCCAAGGAAGGCAGTAAAGCCACGATGACACATGGGGTTATTATGTGTGAAAGAAAACAGAAATATTATTAATAGAGTTGTTGATAAGCCGCTAAACAAAAATCAACCAGTCAATTGGTATTATTGTTGTTTATTATTTCTTTTATTTACTCTTTCATTGATTCCTGAACTTGATGAGGTGTTTTCTTCAGAAGTTTTTGAGCATATTATTAGATTGGAGCAAAAATAATGTCGTTTTCCCACATATGTTACTATGTGAAAACGACATTATTTTTGCACCAACCTAATACATATTTTCTTGGTTACACTGTATTCTAATGGTTTTTGTACAGTATAGTAGTATATGCTTACGTAACTCAATGATAATCCTCTCAACAAAATCCAAAGAAGCACCTTGACTTCAATCTTTCAAACCCGTCCTGGGTATGATGATAAACTACATCCGGCAGCAAGGCCTCTGATCAAAACGTTTTAAGAACCGTGGAACCACCTCTTAATTGCTAGTGTTCCCAGGTTTACCCTGACCCAAGATGGTAGCACCTGTTAAGGTCCCAGCTATGGACAAACAGTTAACCCCCAAACTGGCGTAAAAACACTATGAAAGTGTAAAAATAGGTTTTAATACCAGAAATACTTTGTAAAAATTATTACCAGCAATACATTAAAAAAGTTATTACCAGCAATACATCTTTGAAAAAAAATATTACCAGCAATAAAAATTTTGTCGGCATTGAGGTTGTTATGCCGTAAATCAAACGAAACTAAACTAAACTAATATAGCTTTCATTGACACAAATGTCCCATAATGGTAATATTAGCTATTTCTTTCTATGGAAACTTTATGCATTGATTAAATACAATACAATATCAATCAGGATAATAACTCTTATACAATCTGTAATGTCGTCCTGGGTATGACGATAAACTTCATCCAACAGCAAGCCTCTGATGAGAAGGTTTTGAGGAGCGTGGAACCACCTCTTAATTGCCGAGGTGGTAGCACCTGTCAGGGTTTCAGCTATGGCAAATAATTATCCCACACACACACATAAAAGGGGTCAAAACACTATGAAAATATAAAAATATATTTAAATACTAGCAATACATTTTTGGAAAAAAAATATTACCAACAATAAAAATCTTGTCGGCATTAAATAACCCATTAAGGTTGATATGCCGTAAAACAAACCAAACCAAACCAAACCCAACCAAACCCTGCGTACTAGTGGTATCCCCGTCGATTTAACTCAGTTTTATTTCCTTTGCTCGTTATTAGGTGTTGATTAATCAGAAATATCATTGATAATCAGCAACTAAGAGTGTCTATTCGCATTATTTGGAGGAACAGTAGCAGTCGAATATTTTCAACCCGAATCAAGTTTTACTTTTCCGGCCGCAACCCTTGGTAAGCCGTGCGACGACAGATACGTGAGGAGGTTTTCATTAGTTCCATGATTCTTGAGTAAACAAATATATTACAGATTTTATTTTCGTTGAAGAAAATAAATCGACAAAAACAAAGTTACAGTGCACTAGGCAAAAAATATCACTGCTTGCTCTGTAGAGGATGAGAAGAAGGACAGTTTTGTAGCCGTTGTGCTGAAAAGGACAGTTTTGTAACTATTGAAGAGTGTGCTCCTGAAAAGGACAGTTTTGTAGTCGTTACAAAGTGCTGTCTTGAAAAGGACAGTTTTGTAGTCGTTACAAAGTGCTGTCTTGAAAAGGACAGTTTATCGCATATCGTTGCTACTGGTTGGGCCTGGCGGCCGAAATTGCTGATGATCACTGTCTGGAACTGCAGGCCTGCTGTCTGCTGCCGGAACACCTTGTTTCGAGACATCGTGGTCGCGGATTGATTTTTTTATCCAATTTCGAGGCCTTTTTAAATGCTGAATCAGTTTTACATCAATCTCGAGTTCTAGAAGTTTCTTTTATCGTTTTTTTTTTTTTTTTTTTTTTTTTAATGTGGCAGTGCCGAGAGGATACGACAATTCTTTTTAACAAGCGTTAATTTTCTTTTCGTACAAGCATAATTTTAAATACAATTAATCAAATATATAAGCAAAAATATATGGGATATATATATATTTTTTATATACCAGAACAATGTTAGGAAAATCAACGACAAAGTAGAAATCTTTTTTTTTTTTTTCGTGCGACGTGTTTTCATATTTAGGACTTCATCAAACATTCGAAACAAAAGCACGACACGAAAAGAAAATTTTCACGTTTTCATTGATTTTTCCAAGCAACAATCTATATCGATATAACAGAAAATGTCTGTGTGTGCGTGTGTGTATACTATTTATGCACGCCTTCATTTCTCTGAGGAGGCACGGTGGAGTATTGGATAGCGGCTCGGATTGAGAAAACAGAGAGCTGAGTTCGATTCCATTACATTCACCTACGTGCTTATGCCCTTGAGAAAGGTAGGAATCCGCTTCTTCCCCCCCCCAGCTATGGGTAAATATAGTTCTATAGGTTTGGATGGCAACTGATCTACCGCAGAAAGAAATGGCAACCTACTACGGGAAAAATCAACCACGTCAATCAACCACGTGATCGCCTAAGCATGGCACATAATTGACGGATCGATTTCGATGAAATGGTACACGCATGTTGCAAATTTACCAAATTAGGTCAAGACAAACTTTACAATCTCCAGCCAACCCCCCCCCCCCCTGTGCTTGGCAGAAAAATCGATAAATTAACAGAAAAAATTGCAAAAACCTGCGAAAAAAATCGGGTTTTTAAAAACATTAGAACTTATAAAACATGAATAACTTCCTCATTTTTTTATCCGATTTTCTTCAAATATTTCGCAAAAGTTTCCATCATACAAGTGTAATTTTAGTTCTGCTCGCTTCCCAGCGTATAACGGAAAACCACATAAAAACTGTTTAAAAAAATCCCTTTTTCGGCCATAATTCCTTGCTTTTTCATCCGATGCTTTCCAAATTTACCATATGACACACAAATTGTATTACGTGAATGTTTGGTTTAGATTATTTCAGTTAAATGGACGAAAACTGCGACAAACTACGTCCAAAATCGACTTTTGCTATTTAGCCAATAGTTTTCTTCATCTGATTCCATCCTAAGTTGGCATTCGAACAACCATTGATGCAAAGATTGTTTGAGAAGGATTATTGAAGCGTTAAAAGGGAAAAATTACCACATAACCACTTATTAAGCCCAGCTTTACAGTAAACGTGCGAAGAAGGAGGGAGCGTTCGTGCATTTGCACTTGCAGTTGAATCAAGCTCTGTCGCTTCATCCCTGCTTTTGTTTAATTATTAGATTTGTCAACAATGTCACATTATGTGAAAGTTTTTACGGTCATAGGAAATTTATTGAATATCTAAAATATTGAAACAATTTAACCCCGAGCAACGACAACACAAGAAGGTTTTATCGATCGAATTACTTTACTAAGAACAATCAAACATATGCGAATGACATACCATAAAAAAAAAGATGAGGTGGAGGAGTAGCTTAGTATACCAACGGATAATGCATGCAAGCGGGGGACGCATACAGATATTCTAGACAGCGGGTATGCGTATGCAGGAGGGTGTACTTATACACTTACAGTGATGTACACCCGGGCAAGGCCAGATACCTCAGCTAGGATATAATAAAATGTCTCGTAATGCTAAAACATTATTTAAAATGATTTCAAAATTTAAATGTTCGGAATATTTACAATTGATATTTTTTTCATACATTAGAAAACAATTAAAATGCAGCCAAAAATGAAATGCGTCATGATGCATATAAATAAAAGTAAAATAACAATATTAAAACTGTTTGTAAAATATATAACTTATTATATATATTGACCTTTCATTCTCAGGATAAAACAAATCATTGTATTTTTAGGGCGTCGTAAAACGCGTCATTTTCTTTGAATTTCAAATATCATTCCTATTATTATTATCTTTGATTTCTGGCGTTTACACATTTCTTTCCGGGTCCCGCCCAGGGACCTAAGGTTAGAAATGGCATCATGACATTTTCCACTGACAAAAAAAAAAAAAAAAAAAAAAAAATTACATAGATAAAGTCCTTCGTAAAGTGTAGGCTGTACTTGTCAGAACAATTTTTTTTGTATCTCTTTGAGGCATGGACTTCCAGGAATCCCTTCAATTAGTCTACTGCAATCTTTTCCAACCAGTCCTAGGGCTCCAACTACAACAGGGATTGTTGATGTTCCTATATGCCACATTTTTGAGATTTCTATTTCAAGTTCCTTGTATTTTGACAGCTTTTTGAATATCTTCAAAGATGCATTGCAATCAGCAGGGACTGCTATATCAATAAGGAGGCACCGTTTTTGTTTGTGGTCTTTAATAACAATATCTGGGCGGTTGGCCTTGATTGTTCTGTCAGTGTGAATTGTGTAGTCCCATAGAATTGTAACAGGTCCTATTTCCGTAACCGGGTCTGGGTGGTGTTCATACCAGTTTCTTTCAGTTTCCTTCCCGTAGAAGTTGCAGATTTTCCAGTGCAGATATTGGCCAACTCTGTCATGTCGGGTTTTATATTCAGTGGGTGCCAACATCGTGCAACCTGATACAAGATGATCAATCGTTTTTATTATTATTATTATTATTATTAATAATAATAATAATGTTATTGTTGTCGAGTTAGCGAGAAGCGTGTTAAGTAAATGGGTCCGGCGTAAAATATACGAGGCCTAATTTCCCATGACAAACGATCTGATAAATACATACCCGACACATGCATTACGGCCAAATATAAGCGATATTGTGACATGTTTTGATAAAATCAGTGAATAACCTTTTACAATCATGTCTCATTTAGAAGTATCTTCAGATTGGGAAACCCAATCCAATCAGACGGCCACTGATTGATGATGTTTCTATGTAAATAGATGCGACTTGGAAGTTTGCTTTGACTAGCTCATCATTCAGGCTTAAAAAATACTCTCAATGCCCGGACAGGATGCTCCTCCCGCGCAAGAAAAGACATGCAGTGTACAATGGCCCCCAGGGAACGTACAGCTGGTTATGGTCAAGCAACTAATAAATTATTATAATTAATAATAATAATTCACCGAGCAAAAACATGTACATGTTGATATCTTTAATCAACTAAGATCAGAAGCCTTGAGAGTTGTACCGGATAAGCATTTATGATTATTATTATTATTATTATTATTATTATTATTATTATTATTATTTTATTTCCTTTGATTTTTGGTGTGTACTCATTTCTTTACGGACCCCGCTCAGACACCTAATGTTAGAAATGGCATCATTACATTTCCCACTGAGCATTTAAAAAACAAAAGAAAACAAAAATATTTTACAAAGATAAAGCCCTTCGTAAGGTGGCTGTACTCGTGAGAACAAAGTTTTGTATTTCTTTAAGGCATAGGCTACTAGGGATTCTTTCAATGAGTCTATTCGAATCTTTTCCAAACAAACCGAGGGCTCCAACTACAACAGGGATTGTTGATGTTCTCATTTTTTAGATTTCTATTACATTCTTTGTATTTTGATAGCTTTCTGGAGATCTTCAAAGATACACTGCAATCTGCAGGGACTGCCACATCAATAAGGAGATATTTTTTTTTTGTTTGCCGTCTCTAATAATGCTGTCTGGGCGGTTAGATCTAATTGTTCTGCTTTTGTGTATTGTGTAGTCTCATAAAATTGTTACAGGTCCTATCTCCGAAACCGGGTCATAACACCCACCTCCTTAGATCCCTTTTTGGGGGGAGTTAATATTGTGTCCATTGTTTGTTGAAAAATTGCAGGAGCAACTTTTACTCCAAATGGTAGTCTGTTGAATTTGTACAATCCCTTGTACGTATTAATGCCAAGGATTTTCGAACTCTCTTGTACTGGAATTTGTAGATATGCCTCACTAAGATCTATTTTTGAAAATATCTTACCGTCGTTGAGCTTTGTAAATACCTCCTCTGGACTCGGTAGTGGGTAATGGTGGTCCTTTATTGCCTTGTTGAGTCCCGTCGAAAAATCTGCGCATACGCGAATTTCTCCTGACTTCTTTTTTACGTAAATCACCGGCGCAGTCCACTCACTAAACTCTGTTTTTGAGAGAATCCCAGTTTGTTCAAGTCTCTCCAATTCTTTGTCTATTTTTTCTATATTAGCAAACGGTACATTTCGCTTCTTTCAGAAAATTGGTTGGACGTTTTCTTTTAATTCTATTTTGGCCTTAAATTTGTTGCATCGTCCCAACTCACTTGAAAATACCTCAGGAAATTGCTTGTATAATTCTTCCTTCAATTTTATGGTATCTGATGGTTCAACCTCTAACTTTTTGCAAAACGAGTTGATAGGTAGGTCCGAAACGTTGAATTTCTGCATCCAGTCGATACCTACTAAATTTTCAGTATCTTTCATGTCGTATATCTTCAGTTTTTTTGTTTTACCGTGAAATTTAACATTCACTATTATTTCTCCCTCAAATTTTATTCGTTTGTCTGTAACCGACTTGGCAATTTTTTGAGTATGTAACATGGTAGGTCTGTTGAGTTTTTTCCATGTCTCTAAGTTGATTATCGTGAGGTCGGAACCTGAATCCAGTTGTAATTTAATCTTTTTGTTTAAAATTTCCAGTTCTACGTATTTCCTTACATTGGTGTTGTCATCATTATTCATCCTTGTAGCTCTTATTCTATTAGTATCTTTTCTATTTCTACATTGGGATGCCTTGTGGCCTTTTTTCCACATTCATGACAGTTTTTATATCTGAAGCGGCAATCCTTGTTCCAATGTAATCCTCCACATCGATAACATGCTGATGGAGGGGGCTTATATTTGTTTCGATATCCGTCATAATTTGTCCTGTAAGTTGTACTTTTCTTATTGTAAAATTTTCTCTTATCATAAAATTTTATTTTTCTTTCCGGGGAGGGTGAGAATCTTTTTTCATATTCGTAAAATTTTAGTTTTCTTTCCGGAGAAGGTGAAGAACGTAGACTTTTATTTAACTTACGTATATGAGAAACAGCTGATTCTTCAATGTCCCTTGCGTCTTTCTTTATGCTTAAACATCTCTGGCAATCTTCTGATAATTGCTGTAATGTTAGACCCGGTTCATTTTGTAATTTTGCAAGCATTCTTCTACGCATTTCGCTATCTTTTGTAGAAACTAGCCCTTGAACAAAGATGAGGCATTTAAAATTGTCCGGTGTTAATTCCGCTAGTTTGAAGTCGTCACAATGTTTATTTACGATTGCGGCAAACGTGGAATAATCCTCATTATCTCCCTTTACCAGATTAAGGCATTTCCACCTTCTATGGAAGAGTGATGTTTTCGGGCTGAAGAGTTCTTTAAGACATATCACTGCTTCGTCAAATTTTAATTCGTTCGTCTTTTTTGGCAAGATATAATCCACGAACTTTGTATATTCTTCAGTTCCTAATTTTCTAAGCAATAGACGTAGTTTTTTTGCTTCTGTCCAATTTTGACAGTCTATGTTAAAGATGTCTTCATGTCTTCTGAAGTAATCTCCAAAATTGTTGTCCTCATCTAGAAAATATTTGAATATCTCTATGGTATTCCACACTGTGTCTTGCGAAAATGTTGCTTCTTTTTCAATATCTGATTGCTTGCTGCCCGCTACTTTCAATATTAGTTCCTGGAGCTCTGTTTGTCTATCTTGATTTTTCTTTTGCGTTTGTAATATTTGCTTTTGCCATTTTTCTTGTAGCTGTAACTGTTGATCATTTTGGTATTTCTGCATTTGTAATTGTTACTCAATTTTATGTGTTATTACTCCTCGAAATTGTTTGTCGCTAATTTGTTGTTGAACGACGAGGGAAGAATTTTTCTTCTGTTGATTAGTTTTTCCGCGTGTGTTCGCCTAGTTGTTTGTTGTTAGACGTACGAAAAGGTTTTCTTTCCGTGTGAGTTTCGAATCCTCGTTCGTCAAGTTGTTGTGGGTTATCCGCGTGAGTTTCGAATCCTCGTTCGCCAAGTTGTTGTGGATTCCGCGTGAAAAATCGGTCTCTAATAAATGACAAACGCAAGTATTTAAGCTAAGAAATTAAATGTATTTACACAAAATACAAAAGGTAATGCTGTTAGTAAAATCCAGGAACGCCGGTTAGTATTAATCAAAGATCGCTATATACAGTCTCGAAGTAAACTTCCTTAGAATCGGGCGTCCTTGTAACTGACTTCTAACGTCAAGTCAATCACAGTGTCTATGTACTTTCCACTCTGTTCCTCCACTCTGTTCCTCCACCCTGTTCCTCCACTCTGTTCCTCCATTCTTATCTCTGACTGACTGTGGCTATTTAACTGCAGCAGGACGAGTCCATTTATATCAGAAAAGGGTGGATCCCATAACATAGTTTATATTATTTTATTCCTTTTGATTTGATAACTATAAAGGTAAGCAAAACAACATTTGTAATAAGATCAGCTTTATTTTAGGAACCACTAGCAGTAGAGCCCGGCGTTACCCGGAGATGTAACAGTAAGAGATTGATCAAGTATCGACCATCATAAAGACTGAAAAATAAAATTGACAAAGATTATTGTTTAAGGTTGACGGACACGCATGTCTTAATTAGTTTTTTTTTTTTTTATGAATTGGTTACACCCAAACTCAAACAAAAACATTGTTTTCAATTGTTATGAGTCTACAGATTGAACAGAATTTTATTATAAACAATTGTCTTGTAAATGGAATTTTTAAAGTATTCTGAATGTAAAAATAAAGAAAAAAAGTGTGCAAGACAATAAGAAACACTACCTGCCAAAAAAAAAAAAGTGAAGTTTTGTTAAAATCGGATGAAAAATGTAGGAAATCCGATCCCATATATAAATGAACACACACACACACACAAACAACCTGGGTTTTATAATAAGTATAACTCGATATGAGTTGTCCCCCTTTCATTCTCGTGATGCCTCTTAATCGCGTTTTCAAACTGATTTCGTGCAAAAACAATTGTGTTTTTCCAATTCTTGTCAGAACCACCGTAAGGTAATTTTACGTAGTCCTGTGAAGTTTTGTTGAAATCGGTTGAAAAATGTAGGAAATCTGATCCAATATATAAACGTACACACACACACACACACACACACACACACACACACACACACACACACACACACACACAATCTGCGTTTTATAATAAGTAAGATTACATTATGCCTAAATACTACCGGCGGCGTACGCACGTAGTCTAGCCTACGTTTTCGGTCATCTGATACTACGGATATCAAATAAAATTTATTTATATCTTGTCTTATCTATAGGTCGCCTTATACACAGAAATATACAGTATTTATCTATGATTTTGTTTACTCGGAACGTTTCTGATAAGTATTTTCATACCATTCATTTCTACACTTGAACCTACATCTTTGCATAATTTCCAGTGTGTCGCAGTTCCTATTTTGTTAATCTCCTTTCATATTTCCTTTGGGCTAGCTTCCGGTATTGACTCAATTGCTGTTTACTTGTGTGTGTGTGCGTGTATGTCTTATCTATTTATATAAGCTATGCTCTGTAAATCAATATATGTAACGAGAGAGACAGCGGTTGGTGTCAGCGAAGATTTATTGAATCGAACATAAAAAGACGCCTACACACATACACACTTTCAAACCCCAAACAGTCAAATCTCTTGAAACGGCATCAACCCTATAGATCAACTGCTTCTCATGCTTGAGATAATTCAACTTAGTTGCCCTCTTCTAGTCAACTGTCATGACGTCCGTAATGAATGCTTAATAGGGACGAGGATATGTTACGACAGGCAATGATCTGCACACTTGGTCATTGTGTTTAATATGGGAAGATCACAACAACGTCATTGCTATTTGCCGGCAAGGCCTCACGCAAGCATTTTATATTTTGACGCCATTGTTGGACTTTATTTAGCCATTTTTTATCAAGATCATTTACACTTTGAGATAAGGTTGTTTTTTGTTTGTTTTTTTTTATCATTCATCAAATAACATTTTTAAATATGCGTACTTGATAGCCTCAACCTGACCGGAGAGAGGAGATAACAAACGATACGTTAAGAAGGGAGGCAATGAGGCGGTAAAGATAAGGAAGTATTTGGAAAAAATCAAAATTAATTCTGTCGGTAACATTTAGTTTAATTCCTCACCACTGACAATTGCTTGACTCTTTCTTTTTAATGCATTTCTATAGTAAAACCATTCATGTCTCATACAAACATTTTTCTTTCTTTCTTCCTTCACGCCATTGACAAGTGGCCGAGAGGTTAGAATGTTCTCATTCTGGCCTTGAGACTCGGGTACGAATCTTACCAGGGTCGATTTGTTAGGAAGGAGACTGTTATCAAACTGGAGGGGTCGATCCCAGCGTGCGATACCTTTAGAAAGTGCCTGACCAAAGCCTTGTGTGTGAAATTGGTAGACGCAACTTTTGACCCGAAGTCACAAGTCAACGTGGCCAAAGGCTTGAGCGTGCTGGCCTTATTCAAATTGTTGATCACACTAGATAACACTCCCAGAAACTGTAACTAAGCATAGTTCCAGTATAAACCACAAGTGGGGTCTGTAGGTGTTGAATAAGCACAGAGGCGCCTGAGCAAGCGTCTAGAGATTGGTTAGCCACCCTAGTAGACGCTATATAGTAAAACTATTAGCAATGATATATATACTGCTAATAATGTTATAGTAATATTAGGTAGGTGCAAAAATAATCACGTAATAATGTCGTTTTTTGACTTATTTTTTAACGTCAAAAAACGACATTATTACGTCATTATTTTTGCACCAACCTAATAAGAAGCATTTGAAAAATATTTTGAAAAAAATCCATTGACTACTTAAACTGCTTTTTTTACCTTTCGAGGACGAAAATATATGTTAGTAGATTAGTAGACTCCGGAATGTCCTAACAAGATATGAACATTTCTTTTAAAAAAATGTAATTTAGGGCAGTGACCGTAACGATAACTTAAAGGTAAAAGTTGCTTTCCCAGAAAATACCAGACCCCGAACTACCACCAGTCACGATGAATGGATGTCCACACGAGGATGCCCCGTGCTTTGAGGGAATATTCGGCCTCAAATTCACATCCGACCTCAAGTGGAACTCTTATATACGACCCATCGATAAAGGTGAAGATAAAATGATCGACCGCTGTACCGCACCAGTAAATACCCGACTCTTCATGCTATCCTCTATCTCAGGCCGAAAATGGGGTACGGTTGTCATATCTGGGCGGGAATTGCCCAGTCCCCGCTTTTCAGTCTTCATAGAGTTTATAAAGCGTCTCCGAATCCTTGTTGGAGAAGAATAATTTTCTACTTCCAACCTCTCTCTCTCAGAGGCAGGATGTGACAAGCCTCTCGCTGCTCTATCGTTGCTTCCATGGAAAGTGCCTGGACGAACTACATTCCTTGGTTCCGCTAGGTCTAACCTTCATGGCTAGGCCCCGTCATATCACTTTCATTGTAGCAAACCCCCTACATTCTCTCAATATTCAATCAGTGAGAAGTAATTTTCATTCAAATGGCTTCTTCCCCCGAACCACTGCCCTGTAAAACAGACTCAGAGTAGGATGTTTCCCCGATCTTAACCTGTTCAAGTATAGCGTTAACCGTGATGTTTCCCACTCCTATCCATATAAACTACCACTTAACGTAGTGCTCTACGTCGAGTGGCCCCTGGGCCTTCTACAAGGTGAATTTTATTTATAAAAAGAAAATTCAACTCCATCTGAGAAGTACATTTTCTTTGTTAAAACTTTCGATGATCTATGGCAGTAGATTTAATTTCACGGTTTGAAAACAAAACAAAAAAACACACAGGGGCGTCTACTCAAGCACGTGTATCCACTAAACGTTTATAGCCGTAAGAAATATCATCGCACTGAAAAGACCCATTACTTGCTTAGATTATTTACGCTTCGTCTACTAAAATGGATTTGCCTAAAAGTCCCAAAATTCAAAATGTCAGCAAAATTGTCCAATTGTTAGATTAAGCATTGAACCTTTGTATCTTAGAAATGATTAACGATATCTTACTGGAATTCTTCGAGGTTTTTGAAACATTATTAGACTCTACTTTGAACAATAAGAATATAAGAAGCTGAACTGATAATTCTTCTTGTTATTACGACCTCCTGATCTAGTTTTCTTCTCTACTTTTCCCTCTTTTTTCAAAAACTTATTCACCGTTCTCTTGAACGTTGGTACCATTATTGAAGGCCTGAATGATCATTTTCCTCTCACCATTACTCACTTATGAAGATAGGGGGGCTGATGAAAAACGATTGTAACATGTTAATATTCTAGCTGAATAACTCAAAGGGGTTTTCAGTGATTCTTACAAAAAATGGTATCAAGATGGCTAAACGTCTTATCTAAAAAACTTGAAAAATGAAACTCACTTAGTTCAGTGGGTTTTTAGATATTAGACATTTTGTGGGAAAGACGATTATCCCACGCAGTTACACGATTTGGACAGTTTTGCTGTTACATCTGGTATATTAACTGAGACATTTCACTGACATGGGTTTTGTTTGATTCGTATTTTCAAATGTTGATACTTAGCTGCAGATAGACGTCCTCTACGATCGCTTTGTATTTTATCTGATTAAATGGAATTACTTGTAGCTGAAAATCTTTGCACAATATTTCTGGTCTGGGATTGTGCCATTTTTGTGTCTCTAGAAATGGCATGTATTTCAAATGCAGCATTTCCTTTTTTTCCGCCCCCCCCCCTTTGCTTCTCTTGCATGTTTTTGTGTATGCCAGAAGATCCATATGACAACGTATTCAATTGCTCCTTCATGTTCTCTATCAAGGTCCCTAGATCTTTCTCTCTGCATATCTTATACATTGGTCATCAAATACGTTTGGCTATGAGAGGTCTGTATTTCTGGCATTTGTAGGATCTTAGTGGTTAGTTATTTTATTTATAAAAAGAAAATTTTAAAAAAGTTTAATAAAAAGTTATTTTAATAAGTTAGTTTAATAAAAGTTATTTTATTTCTAAAAAGAAAATTCAACTCCATCTGAGAAGTACACTTGGTTCAATTGCTCAGCAGTGAAACTGTTGTGGTGTCTTCCCTCTAATGGGGTCATCGTGGACTCTTCCACTTACTATAAAGTAGTAGGTAAGTAAGCCTCGTGGGGAACGTTGCCCCAGACCGTTTATTACTGCCAAACTCTCTGTCTCGGCAGAGAGGAACCAGGACGATGCTTTTCCGAAGGGCAAAGTTTCGTCAGGGGAGGTAGACAGGCCCTGAACCCGTTTATGCGAGTTCTAATGGCATATTTTTGGCACATATAACCTTCGTGGGGTAGGGGGCTGTTAGATATAACAGTGATATAGCCTGAACGCTGCTCAACCGACACACACTCCAAAGTCGTGTAACAAGCTTCTGTTTTATTTACTGTTCAGTATACTAATATCTGTAACCTCTTGTTTTGTTATTTCTGAAACATTACTTGGTCACGACAGAAACCTATTTTTCTACCTTTTGGTTTTGGGGGAGAGGGTTAAAGTATATTAATTTGTTTTCTCTTTATGTTTATTCTTCCAAGGCATGCATCACTAATATTTTGGGGTCTGTTTTCTTTTAAGTGTTTATCGCCGTGCATTTAGTGTTTGGATTCGATATGTTTCCATTTTATGCTACCGTAGCTTTACATCGTCAATGACTCTACATCAGTTTTGTTCCTATTTTGATTAAAAGAGTTTCATTGTTTAGTCTGTCTTTAGGTTGATTGATTTGATTGAATTATTTGTTTTTTACGGTTTATCAACGCTTTTTTGGTTATATTTTAGATTATAATAATATCTACCACCTTGTTTTCAAGGCTCATATCCCTACTGGGGAACTTCAGAAACCAACACCGTACTGTCCGATCACAAGTAGATCCTTAACTCCTCTTAATATTGGCTGAGGTTTGAGAAGCATTATTTCGAAGCTTGAACTCATACAAAATGAAGGGTTGTTATGGCAAATTACCCATATACAGATGGAGTCTTCCAAGTTACAAATAAAAGCAGGTACTACTTTTGTCAGAAGTAGAGAGTTTTTCCCAACAGTCAACACTGACAGTTCGGACTTAACATTCTTGCTCGTTTGTATATTATTGTATTACCGATTTTCCGTTAATATATTTGTTAACTCAAATCATCTTTTGTGTTTTTATTCTGGCCCCAACAATGGCACAACAGGAGTATTTATTGTTAAATTTTGAGAAAGATTGATATAACATTAAAAATCAATGTGAAAGCAATGTATAACTTCGTGCTATTATAATAATAATATATAAACATAATTAAAAGTTTCATTCTAAAACAGCAAATTATTTTCCGTACAACGTAAAACTGCCAATCCCAAAAATAGCTTTCAAAATAATTTATGAAAGCCGAAATTGCTCAAAAGGTATGGGACAGTATATCTTCAACTTATCAACTTACGAATTTTAGAACAATTAAATGAAAGATCTAAAATAAATATTTTTTATTGGTCTTCAACCAAAATGTCATATATATATATATATATATATATATATATATATATATATATATATATATATATATATATTAATAAAAAGAAAGAACAGTAAGATATATAATCCGGTGTTCTTATAGATATTTTTATTTTTACAAAATAGTGCTCAATGTAAATTTACAGAGCATTAATATTAAAAACGTAACAATAACTGATACATTAAAATATAAACATATTGAACATACTGACACCCCTAGTCTAGCAAAATATATTTATCTGTAACCTTGGAAACATGAATTTTGTTTTAGCTGTGTATTTAAAACCCTGTAATTTTTAAAGTTACTCCAAAATTCGCTTGAGGATGAAATGGAAGTGATGTCTTTAATTTAAGTACAAAATTAAATTAGGGGCTTTTAGCTTCCATTTTTGAAACATGGTTGGAACTGTGTAGCGAAAAACCATATTTATATATATATATATATATATATATATATACACACAGGGTGCGATGGATAAATTGTCGTCTATATGACGCAAAAAATGAAAATAATACTGACATCTCATTTTAATAGATATATTTATATATTTACAAAATTACACAGAAATATCTTGAAATAATAAAGAGTAAATTAGTTCAATAAAATCGTCATTGGCTTTAAACCATGGCCCCTAGACGACTTCAGAATCTCCTGCAACTCTTCTGGACGGTCTCCTTATTTAAGTTGGTTAATGCTTCCATAATTTTTGCCTTCAGTTCATCTTTGGTGTTACAAGGAGTTTTGGTGGTTTCTCACTCAACTGCTCCCCACACATAATAATCAAGTCGGGTTGCAGTCTGAGGAGATAGATGACCTAAGGAGTGATGTGGTCGCAGAAATTGTCTGCCAGTCATGATTTGGTTCTCCTGCTTGTGTGGCATGGTGCAGAGTCATGTTGCTAGATATAAGGTCTTCCAGTAGCCACCCTGTTGACCCAGGCAGAACTACCTCCTCAATGCACTTGATGTAGGCATCTGTGTTGAGTCCGAGGCCCTCATCAACAAATTCAGGTGTTCTTTTCTTATCAGAACGATGAGAGTGAGATTTCCGAGCTACGTACCTTCGTAATCACCATTAGATTCATCCAAATCTTTCCGAATCCTCTGCACTGTGCTCAGAACGACACCCAAACACTCTGAAATCTTCGTATTGGAGCTTCCGGCGCGAATGCCAAGTAGTACAGCATGCCATTTCCAAATTGCTAATGGAGTGGATTGTGGATTGGTGCTCTTTTTCTCACAGACAGTGCCCAACTGACCCTACTATACTGTGCAGTTGATATAATCAAAATCAAACATCGCCCATGCGCGAAATTTAAAATAAAATTGATGACAATTTATCCATCGCATACTGTATATAAATGATAAAAATACTGTTTTAATGTATGCTATATTTATGTGTTAAAATTCTCAATATCAGAGATAGAACGTATGTATCAGGTTTGAGGATTGCGTTTAAGCATCACACTGTCGCTACTGAGTGTTGACATATATATATATATATATATATATATATATATATATATATATATATATATATATATATATATATATATATACCCGTATATGCCTCTCTTTTCTAAATACTCTAATGGTAATTGTTTAGATAAGCTTTTCAATATGGCACTAGACTTTATGAATTTAAGCGCAATTTTTATAGATATAAAGTAAATGCTCTGTTTATAATAAACTGTATTTACTACATTTACTGGCCTGAATGTCCGAGAAATTTAATAGAAACTATGTAACCCCCGACAGGAATTGAAACTGTATAAACAGAAAATATATTAAAAATTGTCGGACTTAGTCCATTTCATAATATATGATGTCATTTGTTTACATTAGCGGGCATTTTTACAAAAAAATCAGATGTTTGATCACTTAGATTATAAGAAGTTGGTCGGAATAAGAACTTTTCAGCACCCCTTGTATTAATATATATATATATATATATATATATAGCTTACGGCTATATCACGTTGAAACACCGTTTCTCGTGTGAGAAAAAGAGAGATAGGGAGAGAGATAGGGAGAGAGATATGGAGGGTTAGAGAGGGAAATGTAGAGAGAGAATAAGATTGAGGTCAAGCGCGCACGTTGACTTCACTCAAAGTTTATCAAGCACGAAATTAACTTACAAATTAGGTGAAGTAATATTGCTGAGTTTCATATTACCAACATTCTGAAAATAGGTGTATTTGATTGGCCCATTCCAATTACAAATTAACTATCGGCTTTCGCTCGTTTGGGGACTTAATGTAAACCCCCCCCATACGAAAACCGCATACGCGACAACACTTGATATTCTGCAGCGAAATTCACGCTAACAAATACATACAATCACGCAAAAAAAAAAAAAAATGGAGGCTCAGATAAAAACACCTTCATGCAAGTAAAACACCTTCACCCGACACCTTCAGAAATGATTGCCGCTATACAATCACCTACTCATTACTCTCTACAGTTGGAATATAGACACACCCCTTAACACCCACTTGGTGGCACTATAAACTTTCAAGTGGGCATTAAATGTTCAAGGTGGTTCTAGAATTTTAATAGGATGTGCGTATACAGGTTCGGAAAGTGAAATTTGCGAGCAGAGTTCAAATTCCAGCCTACCCACCTGCATTTACTTGGGATATCCATTAATTCATCTTTTCTCCCTCTACCATGTATGGATTAATTAGTTGGGTAGACGGGGCTCTGCTGCTTTAGGTTGCAATAAGTATCAAAGGAAAACTGAATTACAAACTACTATTTTTCACAAGAGTGCATGGTAATTCAAAGATTATACTGAAGCGGAATATCTGGAGAGCCGTGATCTACTGAAGAGACATGGTACTAAAAAAAAAAAAAAAACTAGAACCTATCAAGAGTAGTCCTGGATATGATGATAAACTACGGCCGGCAGCAATGCCTCTGACCGGGAAATTGGAGGTTTTGAGGAGCATAGAACCATCTCTTAATTGCTGTTGTTCCCAGGCCTACTCTAATCCGTGGTGGTAGCATCTATTAGGGTCCGCGCTATAGGCAAATAGTGACCCCCCCCCACAAACAAAAATAAAAAAATTATTAAAGTAGAAAAATATATTTTTATAGTAATAATACCAGCAATAAATTTTTATATCTAAAAATTACCAACAATACCTATTTGTAGTGAAATTACCAACAGAAAATTTTATTTGTAGTTGAAGGCATAGAAATGCGTTCAAAATGTATTCAGTTGAAGCCATAAAATTGTGTTCAAAATATTTATATTTCAGTATTAAATAATACACAGAGGTCGCTAAATAAGATCAACCAACCAACAATACTTATTTATAGTATATATTTAGTTGAAGCCATAAAATTCTGTCTAAAATAATGATATTTCTTCATTAAATAACCAATAGAGGTTGATATACAAAACTGATGTAGAGTCATTGACGATGTAAACCTACGGTAGCATAAAATGGAAACATATCCAATCCAAACACTAAATACAAACATGAACATAGGGATAAACACTGAAAAGAAAACAGACCCCCAAACACTAGCGATCATAGGAAGAATAAGCATAAAAAGAAAACAAATTAATTTTTTTTAAAAAATCATATACTTTAACCCTGCCAAAAAACAAAAGGTTGCAAAATAGCTTTCACTGCTGAGCAATTGAACCCATGTATATACTAGCCTCTAATATCCACCGCAAGAAAAGTTGGCTCCCTGTGCCGCGCCAGGAAATTTTTCTCCCCGAAATCGATCCTCCAGATCTACAAAGCAACAATTCGCCCTTGCATGGAGTATTACTGTCATATATGGTCTGGTGCCCCTTCTGTTTGCCTCGGGGTTCTTGATAGGCTCCAGAGGCGGATATGCAATGTAGTTGGCCCTGCGCTGGCGTCTCGTCTACAGTCACTTTCTCACAGATGCGCCGTCGCCTCCGTCTGTATGTTCTACAAATACTTTCATGGAAATTGCTCTGAGGAGCTGCATTCGCTGGTTCCCAGTCGTCATGAGTTGAAGCGCCCTACGAGGCTGGCATCCTGCTCTCACCTCTTCACTGTCGAAACTCTTAATGTAGCCGTCTCTTCTACTCCAATAGCTTCATGTCTCGCACCTCTCGCCTGGGGAACTCCCTTCCCTATTCCTGTTTCCCTGAGAGCTATAATCTCCAGCTATTCAAGTGTAATGTCAATTGCCTTGATCTATCCACTACCCTCATCCTCATCCTTTCTTCTATCACTCCTATCTGATCTTGCTCTAAATTTTCTGTAACCCCTTGCGTCCTAGTGGCTTCCCGCCTTGCTTGGGGTTAAATGCTTAAAAAAAAATACTACAAATGCCAGAAATACAGACCTCTCATAGCCAAACGTGTTGGATGACCAATGTGTAAGATATGCAGAGAGAAAGACCCAGCCACCTTGTTAGAGAATATGAAGGAGCAATTGAATACGTTGTCATAAAGATCTTCTAGCATACGCAAAAACATGCAAGAGAAGCAAAGGGAAGAAAAGGAAATGCTACGTTTGAAATATATGCCATTCCCAGAGACGCAAAAATGGTAAAAAAAAAAACAGACCAGAAATATTGTGCAAAGATTTTCAGCTACAACAAATTCCCCGTCTTGGGTATGATGATAAACTACATCCGCGTCCTGGGTAAGACGATAAACGACATCCGATGGCAAGGCCTCTGATCAGAAGGTTTTGAGGAACGTGAAACCAACTCTTAATTGGTGGTGTTCCCAGGTCCACCTGGACCCGTGGTGGTAACACCCGTTAGTGTCCCAGCTATGGATAAATAGTTAACCTTCAAATTGCGGTGAAAAAACTATGAAAGTGTAAAAATAGGTCTTAATACCAGAAATACTTTGTAAAAAGATTATTACCAGTAATACATTATTACCAGCAATAATTTTTTGAAAAGAAATATTACCAGCAATACATTTTTTTTTTAAAAAAGGAGGGGTGGTTGTGTCACGCCTTATCAACCAGAAAACCTTTTCACGATGCCCCCAAATCCCCTGCTATTCGAAAGTCCTACAAACAGGTCACAAAAATCTCCAATCTGACCACCCCCGCTTTTCCTAACGTATCTTCAAGGCCAATGCCTCCAAAAGAGAGATTCTTAAAGAAAGCAAGAACTGCCAATGATCTAAAACTAAACCAAGCTTATGACTCCTCCCCCAAAACACACACTCAAATTCAAATAACACAACAAAATGAAGCAACAAACTCCAAAGGATAATCTGGAAAACACACACCGTTTCAAAATATTTGGAAAAATGGAAACAGAAGACAATTATTCCATTCAAAACATGAATTAAATCAAAAACTCCCTCCGTAGACCATAAAAACCACCCAGTGGAATATCTTGTGAAAAGAACTAGATTCCCTTTTAAACATTCTTCCCGATTTTGAATCAGTTTTACTTACTGACCAAATTTAAGTACATCATTTGACAGTTGTTAGAATTAAAGGAACAGTTAATGTGACATGAAAGTTATAGCAAAAGTTATTTTTTCCTTGTTTGGAAAGAAAACTTTTAAAGATGACATTCCATTTGTTGAAACTAATTCTTAAAATGTATTGTATTTTCAAATGTGAATTCTATTTTGCAAATTGAAATAAAAAAAGACTTTATTATAGACGCATTAAAAGTATGGTAATTTTCTTGATGGTATTAGGTTGGTACAAAAATAATGAAGTAATAATGTCGTTTTTTGACGTTAAAAAATACGTCAAAAAACGACATTATTACGTCATTATTTTTGCACCAACCTAATAATTATATAGAAAGTCAAAACTTATTATGACTTGTATATTTAGTTTTGGACTGAAAAAATAATTGATTTCGAGATTAAATAATCAAACGAGGCTGATATGTTGTAAAATCGGTCAACCTAATCAAGAAAAGAAAATATCTATGTGAAAACTAAGATCTACGGTAGGAACCTATTTTTTTATCTGCTACAATTTTTATTACACAATATTGCTATAAATGTTCTAATTATTATTATTATTATTATTATTATTATTATTATTATTGTTGTTGTTGTTGTTGTTGTTGTTGTTGTTGCAGTTATTTTGTTGTTGTTGTTGTTGTTGCAGTTATTTTGTTGTTTGATCGATTTGTCTGTTTAACGGCATATCAACTTATGGATCACTTAATGCCAAACTTAAAACTTCTTGGAAGTAATAAAATATGATATGTTATTCTGTTTTCACAATTGAATACATGGTAGATAATACTCAGCTTTTGTGGGGAGATGATTACTGGAGGCGGTGATGTGTGTTTTGTTTAAGTTATATTTTGGAATACAGTTTGATTTAAGACATTTTAGGATATTATGTGGATCAATCTTAAGAACGTTCTTTCCTGTTGGTGGTGTCGTTGTATTTTAAAAGTCGCTGCAACTTTTTAGTATGTACATATTGTTGGAAATGTTTTCTATAAAAATGCATTGTTCGTATTTTTACTTTAAAAATTGTATTTTTTTACTTTCATAGTCTTTTGTTTTTATGAAGTGATCACTATTTTACCCTAGCTAGGACCCTAACATGTGCTACCACTCCGGGCCAGAGTGGAGCTGGGAACAACAGCAATTTAGCGATGGTTCTACGCTCCTCAAAACCTCCAATCTATCAATCAGAAGCCTTGCTGCTGGATGTAGTTTATCGTCAAGACTATTGTTTTGTTGTTTATCTCTTAACCCTAATTCATGTATTAAGCTTTACCATAAGTATGCATGTATAGGAAAAAAGGTAACATATGTATATGTAAAGTTCTATGAAATACACGACTTCAAGTACTTACTTAAAAATTATACGCCACAAATAAATGTGTTTACTCTATGCATAAATTATTTCAGTAGATATGTGCGACCTTGACTGAGTTCGTTGCGTAACAATTAGTTTAGCCGGACATTAAATAGTTTAGATAACTTTTGTCATTACACCGTCCTGGGTAAGACGATAAACTACACCCGCAACCTAGGTAAGATGATAAACTAGATCGGTGTCCTGGGTAAGACGATAAACTACATCCGCGACCTGGGTAAGACGATAAACTACATCCGCGACCTGGGTATGACGATAAACTGCATCCGTGTCCTGGGTAAGACAATAAACTACATCCGCAACCTGTGTAAGACGATAAACTACATCCGCTTCCTGGGTAAGACGATAAACTACGTCCAACAGCAAGGCCTTTGATCAGGAGGTTTTGAGGAGCGTGGAACCACCTCTTAATTGCTGGTGTTCCCTGATCCGAGGTGGTAGCACCTGTTACGGTCCCACCTATGGACAAATAGTTAACCCCCAAACTGGGGTGAAAACACTATGAAATTGTAAAAATAGGTTTTAATACCAGAAATACATTGTAAAAATTATTGGCAGCAATAATTTTTTGAAGAAAAATTATTACCAGCAATACATTTTTGAAAAAAAAATTACCTGCAATAAATTTTTGAAAAAAATATTTCCAGTAATACATTTTTGTAAAAAAATTACCTGCAATACATTTTTAAAAAATATTACCAAAAATACATTTTTTTTTAAAAAAATATTACCAGCAATAGAGTTTTAAAAATATTACTGACAATAAAAATGTTGTTGGCATTAAATAACCCATTGAGGTTGATATGCCGTAAAACAAAACAAAACAAGCCATAATATTAGATCCAGTATCTGATTATTTATCAAGCCATTGTGAAAGCATTGTGGATTTCATAGGTTTTGAACGAAAGTAAATAACAATAAACCATTTTTATTTAAGCTATTTTCTTATGTTGATATCTTTTGTCTTTAGAACAATACTAAATTTTAAGAATCTTTTTTATTAATTCATTCCAAAATAAAAATTATTTATATTTACTAAAATTCACACCAAAATTCAAAAATTTCCTTTAAAATTTATTCAAATATGTACACAATGTTCTTTTTGGCCTTCACTCACACAAATCAGAGTCTATCATGCTGCGATGAGTCCCGAATTTGGACCTATTCTACCTTTTGGCATTCCACCAGGTACTTTCGATTGTTTGCGTCTGAGCTGATGTTTCTGGGTCAACAAAATTCATACTGTGATTTACAGTCAGATGAATGTAATTGGGATCATCCTTCAAAGATATCTATCCTTTCCAACAATCCGAGATAATCGTAGTCCCAGGTAAAATGCAGCTTCGGATTGTGTCTAATAATGAGAGCATTTCATGGACGTAGGACGAATATTTATTCTCTGTAAAGAATCGAACACGGCTCTCCTTGTTGTATTCTTGCATTATCTCCAGCAACTTCACAGCAAGTTAAAGAAACTTTATTTAAAAAATTATAATCTCAAAAGAGCGCCGAAAATTTAATAAAATCAAACTTTAAAAATTATAATTTCTTGGGGTGAAAGTAACTTTACATTATTTGGGGTGAATTAACAGAAAAGATCCAATTTTAAAATATAAGATTGAATTTTTGCTTAAGAAAAATCTTTCAAATACAAAAATGTAACTTCATTTTGAATTTGTTTTCAAAAAAGGAGATGATTCTTAAATGCCAGTGCGTTTTATATTTCGAAATATACGGTAGAAACATCTTTAATTTAAAGTGTTTATGTTTTTCACTAGCTTTGACAAAAGTAAAAAGGATTCTATAAAATTGCTGTGAAAACGAATCGTCCACCACACACACAGTAAATACAATAAAGGGTATAATGTGTTGGATTTAATCATCTTTTTTTTTTCCACACACTCTGATTCGGACTATTTGAACGTAAATCAAGACGATCGCATGCCGCACCTAAATAAATGGGACGCCATTTTGTCTGACAGAGACGCCAATATTACCAATGGCACTGTTGATACCGCTACTCTTGTTTCCATTTTCGTCGAAACCAGCATAAGAAAACTATTTACTCAATATGGACAGACGCGCGCACGCGCACACACACACACATACACATATATATAAATATACACACACATACACATATATATAAATATATACACACATATATATATATATAAGGAAGAAAACTTGTTACGTAATATAGACACGCACATTTTTATAAGTAATGAATTTTTATTCATCAATCATACAGATTGTTTATCACTTTAAACGTTATTTTTAGTGGATACTTATATTTGAGGAGATGCTTCTTTTATTTTGCAAACAGTATATTTATTTTCGATAAATATATCTGTATATATATATATTTATATCAACCGAGAAGTCGTAAAGAAATACATGCACTCTCAGTGCAATAAGGAAGCGGTAGGAAAGTGACTGCAGCCGAGCCACCAGATCAGGACTAATAATATTACAAATTCTTCTTTGGACCAATATTCAAAACATGGGCGATTGGGAGATTTATAGATATGGAAGGTATATTCCGGAGAGAAAAAAAATGTCTCGCCCGACACAGTGAACCGACTTTCTTATCAGCTGATCTGGCAATGGAAGGCGCAACGACTCACTTTCTTGGAGGATAGTATCACCCATGCTGATGGAAGGCAGAGAGAGGTCTCTCAGATTATATATATATATATATATATATATATATATATATATATATATATAGTCAGTTAGTTTATGAAAAACTAGGTAATCCGTATGGGTAGACCCAAGGAGGATAAAATCCAGAGAGCTCAATGTAAATCCAGAGCAAATAATTTAAATAAAAACAGACCACTTTAAGGTTCCATGTAATAAATTACATCACCACAGCCCTTTTAAAGGACTGCGGATCATCAGAAGGTTGAAACAAAAAATGAAAAGAAATTTACACATTTTTGACGGGCCGTATTAAGCATATGTAAATTAACGAAGTGAGTAAGGAGAGAGAAGACATGAGTGAGTTAGATGTAATTTAATATTTTTATTCTTTCATACTTAAAATGACTTGAGGAGGTCCAGACATTGACACATTTAAGCGGTTAACTTTTGTTTCAACGTTTGGAAGTTAAGTCTGATGATCCGCAGTCCTTTAAAAGGGCTGTCGTGAAATAATTTATTACATGGAACCTTAAATTGGTCTGTTTTTATTTAAATATATATATATATATATATATATATATATATATATATATATATATATATATATATATGTGTGTGTGTGTGTGTATATATATATATATATATATATATAGAGAGAGAGAGAGAGAGAAAGAGAGTGAGACAGAGAATTTAGCGGCATATCAACTCCATAAGAGTCATTTAAAGCCAAAGTTTAATTTTCTTACTAGTAATAGTACTTTCTTTTACAAAAAGTATTGCTGGATTTTTTTTTTTTTTTACTATGAAAATGTATTACTAGTATTTTTACTGTAAAAACTGTATTATCATACTTTTGTGGTGTTTTGTCTGTGAGTTCACTGTTTGCCCAAAGCTGGGAGGGAGCCTGACACGTACTATCAGCCTGGGTCAGGCTGAACCTTGGAGCAACAGCAATTAAAAGTTGGTTCCCTATTTCTCAAAATATCCCGATTAGAGGTATAGATGCCGGGTGTGGTTTATCGTCAAGGCGGAAGAGAAAGTAATTGAAAGTGAACCCTCCGTTTTGACCAGTGTGACGGACGCAGATAGTCCAAACACGCATACACTCATATATTAAGTTTAATCTCCGCCTGGCAACAGAAGAGGTCACGTGGAAGTCATGAGACATTTTGGGAAAGCAAGTCAAGAGGTTGACTGACCTAATTACCCGTAGCAACAGATGTCTAGACAGAAGCTAGACAGGGGAATGATGTAAGCTGGAATTCGCACCAAAACACAGGACACGTGAGAGTTAGAAAATTACTTGGGAGTCAGTTGCTGTCTTGTCTTTGAAGGAGCAAGACTCGAAATCGAAGCGCTGATAACTTATGAACGGAAACGTGAGACTCATTTGATAATGATGGAACTTGTCTGATTCATCCCAGGCAACTCCGGACAAGAAATATAAGAATATGTATTTCTGTTCGATAACCCCAAATTGAAGACGAGAACTCGCGTTATTTATCACAGAAGACGCAAAGAAATTTGTACGCTGAGAATACAGCCTGCGTTTGAAGAGAAGAGAAAACCAGAGAGGAAGAAAGTATATATCTCTGTTACAAGCTGAATTGTGTAAAGAAGAAGAAAGAAAAAAAGAAAACCAGAGAGCGGAAGAAAGTGTATATCCCTGTTGCAGTTGAATCGTGTATGACTGAACTGTATACAGAAGAAGAAAGAAAATAGAAAACCAGAGAGAAGAAGAAAGTGTATATCTCTGTTATATCCGGACAGTGTGTGAAATCGTATTTGTGTCAAAAGAAGGAAAGAAAAGAGGAAATGTGAGAAAGAGAAGAAAGGACAATGATAAAAAAAGAGAACAATATAATGATAAGTAATCATATATTTTGGACCCGTGTTAGAAAGATACACATGCATCCATAAATATTATCTTCTTACAAACACCTTTCCACATGTCAAAATAATAATTGTAACTCCTATCCCATCTCCTTTGTGTATGCGTTGATTTCTGCATTCGTAGTTATTCATACTTATATTTTTATCCGTTCGGGTTCAGTTGAATCCATTTGGAGTTAGGCATATTTTGATATCCAAACATAAGTCTTGAGATCTGGTCATCCGATGTTTTACTCATGCTTATATTTTTATTTTATTTTAATATTTTGTATATATGTACATATTAAAGTTCTTGTATCAAAATTCGCTAAGCCTTATCGTTCATCCTTGAATTGTGGATCAGTATTCGTGTTGAAACCGAAGCGAACCTGGGAAAAGATTACTGTTCGATTATCCTAATTGGACAGTATTCTTTAAAATATTTTTTGTTTGCCAATTTTCCATTGTCATGATCTGGGCGAGATAGCCTGTATATCTCCACAGGTGTGATAATGTATATATCTTCTGGTCGGCGTATGATCGCCTTATAAACCCATTCGTCGAATAGGGAATATGACAACCACGTAAAAGGCAAGCCTTGATTGAAAAGCCGGTTCTCTGACCTTCATCAACCTTCCAATGACAGCTGGAATTCTTCAATGCACTCGACAACCACCATGACTAATTAACGCCAGGATTTTTTTTTCTGTAATACCTGCAAATAAAATTTGGTAATCCTACTCATCTAGGGCGTTTGAAAAGATTGAACCTCTGATTTTCCACTCTTTAAGTCTGCGTGCAGTGCCACTTAGCCGCAGTACAATTGGTGCAGTTTGCAAGAAAAATGTGTTATCAACGGCTGAGTGCGTCTGAAAACATCGAAGAGAAAGGATCAAATCTGTCAGACTACTTGACTCGATCTGATCGCTTCCTTCGCCCCCATACTCTGTCATGAATATTCTTGAGATTATTCAGAAGCAATAGCTTCATTCCTACCTGCATCTCTCCTACTCAGTTCATGCAATGAACACGGGTCGTCTTCCGCGATGGAGATCAAAGGAAACTAGCGGAAAAATTGACTCACCACTTCTCGCTTATGAATCTCAATTTATTGTTCGGCGCCAGTCCTCATCGTCTTATTGATCAGTGGATCAATCAATTTGTACGGATGCGTGCGCTAACTTCCCACATCCAAGTGCTCATCAGATGATGAGAGTGACAGCCTTGATATCAATGTCAGTATTGCTTATCCAGGGATATCCAACCGATTAAGGGAGGCAGTTCTCACTGGAAAAAGGAAATAAAAATTTATCTTTTCATGCTGCAAGGATCCAGTGCTGACACGCCTCCTCAAATCTGAAAATCTCTCACTAATCTTTTCCTCTTTATTGTTTTAATTTGTCGAAAACTGTTCAGTCTATTTGCGAGAGTTTTCCGAATTCGTTCTCTGTGCTCTGACTTTTATAGGCAATATAAATTTATATAAGGTAAATTATATGTCTATATTTCTGAAATGAGATATTGTAACTATATACACTATTTACACTGTTCGGATTGTTGTCCTCATCTTTATTGCCATATTCACCTTCAACATCTGTCTATATTTCTGAGATGAGGTATTGTAACTATTTACACTATTTACATTGTTCGGACTGTTGTCCTCATCTTTATTGCCATATTCACCTTCAACATCTGTCTATATTTCTGAGAGGAGCTATTGTAACTATTTACACTATTTCCATTGTTCGGACTGTTGTCCTCATATTTATTGCCATAATCACTTTCAACATCTGTCTATATTTCTGAGATGAGGTATTGTAACTATTTACACTATTTACATTGTTCGGACTGTTGTCCTCATCTTTATTGCCATAATCACTTTCAACATCTGTCTATATTTCTGAGATGAGGTATTGTAACTATTTACACTATTTCCATTGTTTGGACTGTTGTCCTCATCTTTATTGCCATAATCACTTTCAACATCTGTCTATATTTCTGAGATGAGATATTGTAACTATTTACACTATTTACATTGTTTGGACTGTTGTCCTCATCTTTATTGCCATAATCACTTTCAACATCTGTCTATATTTCTGAGATGAGGTATTGTAACTATTTACACTATTTCAATTGTTCGGACTGTTGTCCTCATCTTTATTGCCATAATCACTTTCAACATCTGTCTATATTTCTGAGATGAGGTATTGTAACAATTTACACTATTTCCATTGTTCGGACTGTTGTCCTCATCTTTATTGCCATAATCACTTTCAACATCTGTCTATATTTCTGAGATGAGGTATTGTAACTATTTACACTATTTCCATTGTTCGGACTGTTGTCCTCATCTTTATTGCCATAATCACTTTCAACATCTGTCTATATTTCTGAGATGAGGTATTGTAACAATTTACACTATTTCCATTGTTCGGACTGTTGTCCTCATCTTTATTGCCATAATCACTTTCAACATCTGTCTATATTTCTGAGATGAGGTATTGTAACAATTTGCACTATTTCCATTGTTCGGACTGTTGTCCTCATCTTTATTGCCATAATCACTTTCAACATCTGTCTATATTTCTGAGATGAGGTATTGTAACTATTTACACTATTTCAATTGTTCGGACTGTTGTCCTCATCTTTATTGCCATAATAACTTTCAACATCTGTCTATATTTCTGAGATGAGGTATTGTAACTATTTACACTATTTCCATTGTTCGGACTGTTGTCCTCATCTTTATTGCCATAATCACTTTCAACATCTGTCTATATTTCTGAGATGAAGTATTGTAACAATTTACACTATTTCCATTGTTCGGACTGTTGTCCTCATCTTTATTGCCATATTCACCTTCAACATCTGTCTCTATTTCTGAGATGAGGTATTGTAACTATTTACACTATTTCCATTGTTCGGACTGTTGTCCTCATCTTTATTGCCATAATCACTTTCAACACCTGTCTATATTTCTGAGATGAGGTATTGTAACAATTTACACTATTTCCATTGTTCGGACTGTTGTCCTCATCTTTATTGCCATAATCACTTTCAACATCTGTCTATATTTCTGAGATGAGGTATTGTAACTATTTACACTATTTCCATTGTTCGGACTGTTGTCCTCATCTTTATTGCCATAATCACTTTCAACATCTGTCTATATTTCTGAGATGAGGTATTGTAACAATTTACACTATTTCCATTGTTCGGACTGTTGTCCTCATCTTTATTGCCATAATCACTTTCAACATCTGTCTATATTTCGGAGATGAGGTATTGTAACAATTTACACTATTTCCATTGTTCGGACTGTTGTCCTCATCTTTATTGCCATATTCACCTTCAACATCTGTCTATATTTCTGAGATGAGGTATTGTAACTATTTACACTATTTCCATAGTTCGGACTGTTGTCCTCATCTTTATTGCCATAATCACTTTCAACATCTGTCTATATTTCTGAGATGAGGTATTGTAACAATTTACACTATTTCCATTGTTCGGACTGTTGTCCTCATCTTTATTGCCATATTCACCTTCAACATCTGTCTATATTTCTGAGATGAGGTATTGTAACTATTTACACTATTTCCATAGTTCGGACTGTTGCCCTAATCTTTATTGCCATAATCACTTTCAACATCTGTCTATATTTCTGAGATGAGGTATTGTAACTATTTACACTATTTCCATTGTTCGGGCTGTTGTCCTCATCTTTATTGCCATAATCAATTTCAACATCTATCTATATTTCTGAGATGAGGTATTGTAACTATTTACACTATTTCCATTGTTCGGACTGTTGTCCTCATATTTATTGCCATAATCACTTTCAACATCTGTCTATATTTCTGAGATGAGGTATTGTAACAATTTACACTATTTCCATTGTTCGGACTGTTGTCCTCATCTTTATTGCAATAATCACTTTCAACATCTGTCTATATTTCTGAGATGAGGTATTGTAACTATTTACACTATTTCCATTGTTCGGACTGTTGTCCTCATCTTTATTGCCATAATCACTTTCAACATCAGTCTATATATCTGAGATGAGGTATTGTAACAATTTACACTATTTCCATAGTTCGGACTGTTGTCCTCATCTTTATTGCCATAATCACTTTCAACATCTGTCTATATTTCTGAGATGAGGTATTGTAACTATTTACACTATTTCCATAGTTCGGACTGTTGTCCTCATCTTTATCGCCATACTCACCTTCAACATCTGTCTATATTTCTGAGATGAGGTATTGTAACTATTTACACTATTTACATTGTTCGGACTGTTGTCCTCATCTTTATTGCCATAATCACTTTCAACATCTGTCTCTATTTCTGAGATGAGGCATTGTAACTATTTACACTATTTCCATTGTTCGGACTGTTGTCCTCATCTTTATTGCCATAATCACTTTCAACATCTGTCTCTATTTCTGAGATGAGGTATTGTAACTATTTACACTATTTCCATTGTTCGGACTGTTGTCCTCATCTTTATTGCCATAATCACTTTCAACATCTGTCTATATTTCTGAGATGAGGTATTGTAACAATTTACACTATTTACATTGTTCGGACTGTTGTCCTCATCTTTATTGCCATAATCACTTTCAACATCTGTCTATATTTCTGAGATGAGGTATTGTAACTATTTACACTATTTACATTGTTCGGACTGTTGTCCTCATCTTTATTGCCATAATCACTTTCAACATCTGTCTATATTTCTGAGATGATGTATTGTAACAATTTACACTATTTCCATTGTTCGGACTGTTGTCCTCATCTTTATTGCCATAATCACTTTCAACATCTGTCTCTATTTCTGAGATGAGGTATTGTAACTATTTACACTATTTACATTGTTCGGACTGTTGTCCTCATCTTTATTGCCATATTCACCTTCAACATCTGTCTATATTTCTGAGATGAGGTATTGTAACTATTTACACTATTTCAATTGTTCGGACTGTTGTCCTCATCTTTATCGCCATATTCACTTTCAACATCTGTCTATATTTCTGAGATGAGGTATTGTAACTATTTACACTATTTCAATTGTTCGGACTGTTGTCCTCATCTTTATTGCCATAATCACTTTCAACATCTGTCTATATTTCTGAGATGAGATATTGTAACTATTTACACTATTTCCATTGTTCGGACTGTTGTCCTCATATTTATTGCCATAATCACTTTCAACATCTGTCTATATTTCTGAGATGAGATATTGTAACTATTTACACTATTTCCATTGTTCGGACTGTTGTCCTCATCTTTATCGCCATATTCACCTTCAACATCTGTCTATATTTCTGAGATGAGATATTGTAACTATTTACACTATTTCCATTGTTCGGACTGTTGTCCTCATCTTTATTGCCATAATCACTTTCAACATCTGTCTATATTTCTGAGATGAGGTATTGTAACTATTTACACTATTTACATTGTTCGAACTGTTGTCCTCATCTTTATTGCCATATTCACCTTCAACATCTGTCTATATTTCTGAGATGAGGTATTGTAACTATTTACACTATTTCAATTGTTCGGACTGTTGTCCTCATCTTTATTGCCATATTCACCTTCAACATCTGTCTATATTTCTGAGATGAGATATTGTAACTATTTACACTATTTCCATTGTTCGGACTGTTGTCCTCATCTTTATTGCCATAATCACTTTCAACATCTGTCTATATTTCTGAGATGAGGTATTGTAACTATTTACACTATTTACATTGTTCGGACTGTTGTCCTCATCTTTATTGCCATATTCACCTTCAACATCTGTCTATATTTCTGAGATGAGGTATTGTAACTATTTACACTATTTCAATTGTTCGGACTGTTGTCCTCATCTTTATCGCCATATTCACCTTCAACATCTGTCTATATTTCTGAGATGAGATATTGTAACTATTTACACTATTTACATTGTTCGGACTGTTGTCCTCATCTTTATTGCCATAATCACTTTGAACATCTGTCTATATTTCTGAGATGAGGTATTGTAACTATTTACACTATTTACATTGTTCGGACTGTTGTCCTCATCTTTATCGCCATATACACCTTCAACATCTGTCTATATTTCTGAGATGAGGTATTGTAACTATTTAGACTATTTCAGTTGTTCGGACTGTTGTCCTCATCTTTATCGCCATATTCACCTTCAACATCTGTCTATATTTCTGAGATGAGATATTGTAACTATTTACACTATTTCCATTGTTCGGACTGTTGTCCTCATCTTTATCGCCATATTCACCTTCAACATCTGTCTATATTTCTGAGATGAGGTATTGTAACTATTTACACTATTTCCATTGTTCGGACTGTTGTCCTCATATTTATTGCCATAATCACTTTCAACATCTGTCTATATTTCTGAGATGAGGTATTGTAACTATTTACACTATTTACATTGTTCGGACTGTTGTCCTCATCTTTATTGCCATAATCACTTTCAACATCTGTCTATATTTCTGAGATGAGGTATTGTAACTATTTACACTATTTACATTGTTCGGACTGTTGTCCTCATCTTTATTGCCATAATCACTTTCAACATCTGTCTATATTTCTGAGATGAGGTATTGTAACTATTTACACTATTTAAATTGTTCGGACTGTTGTCCTCATCTTTATTGCCATAATCACTTTCAACATCTGTCTATATTTCTGAGATGAGGTATTGTAACTATTTACACTATTTCAATTGTTCGGACTGTTGTCCTCATCTTTATCGCCATATTCCCCTTCAACATCTGTCTATATTTCTGAGATGAGGTATTGTAACTATTTACACTATTTAAATTGTTCGGACTGTTGTCCTCATCTTTAGTGCCATAATCACTTTCAACATCTGTCTATATTTCTGAGATGAGGTATTGTAACTATTTACACTATTTCAATTATTCGGACTGTTGTCCTCATCTTTATCGCCATATTCACCTTCAACATCTGTCTATATTTCTGAGATGAGATATTGTAACTATTTACACTATTTCCATTGTTCGGACTGTTGTCCTCATATTTATTGCCATAATCACTTTCAACATCTGTCTATATTTCTGAGATGAGGTATTGTAACTATTTACACTATTTCCATTGTTCGGACTGTTGTCCTCATCTTTATCGCCATATTCACCTTCAACATCTGTCTATATTTCTGAGATGAGGTATTGTAACTATTTACACTATTTACATTGTTCGGACTGTTGTCCTCATCTTTATCGCCATATTCACCTTCAACATCTGTCTATATTTCTGAGATGAGATATTGTAACTATTTACACTATTTCCATTGTTCGGACTGTTGTCCTCACCTTTATTGCCATATTCACCTTCAACATCTGTCTATATTTCTGAGATGAGGTATTGTAACTATTTACACTATTTCCATTGTTCGGTCTGTTGTCCTCATCTTTATTGCCATATTCACCTTCAACATCTGTCTATATTTCTGAGATGAGGTATTGTAACTATTTACACTATTTCCATTGTTCGGACTGTTGTCCTCATCTTTATTGCCATATTCACCTTCAACATCTGTCTATATTTCTGAGATGAGGTATTGTAACTATTTACACTATTTACATTGTTCGGTCTGTTGTGTTCATCTTTATTGCCATATTCACCTTCAACATCTGTCTATATTTCTGAGATGAGGTATTGTAACTATTTACACTATTTCCATTGTTCGGTCTGTTGTCCTCATCTTTATTGCCATATTCACCTTCAACATCTGTCTATATTTCTGAGATGAGGTATTGTAACTATTTACACTATTTCCATTGTTCGGACTATTGTCCTCATCTTTATTGCCATATTCACCTTCAACATCTGTCTATATTTCTGAGATGAGGTATTGTAACTATTTACACTATTTCCATTGTTCGGACTGTTGTCCTCATCTTTATTGCCATATTCACCTTCAACATCTGTCTATATTTCTGAGATGAGGTATTGTAACTATTTACACTATTTCCATTGTTTGGACTATTGGCCTCATCTTTATTCTGGTTTAGGGCTGAAGTTAGAGAACAGTGGATAAAAAGTTGGTAAAAAGTTGATAAAATGTTGGTTGAAGTAACCCAGTGACTTGACCCGAAGAGTTGTGAGTTCAATAACTGGACACAGCAAATGTGAACAGAAAAATGGAGTGTTGACTTACTAAAGGGAGATAACTAAAACTGAAACTGAGATATCCGTAAGAGGCATGGCACGTGGAATTTGAACAATCTACCCAGGTGGACGAAATAAAGAGTTCGCTTCGAAATTTCAATGTATATCATCTGAAGAAGTCTGGAGCATACAACGGTGGAAACGCCGTGAACAGGATTCTTTCATAAAGATGTCGAACAATGTAAATAGTGTATATATCTCCCTTTATGTCTTGTCTCCCTTCAAGGAGAGCTGACCCTAGCTCTCCACAACTTCCAATCCTTTGCAATATTTGTCTCCCAATCTCTGTTCTGACATTATTTTACACATTTTATGTTACACGCTGTTTCCCTTTTTGAGTTCAATATGTCATGCGAGTATTAAGTTCGCCAAGTCTTCTTTTCCTTGTTAAGTATCCTAGAAACTCTCTTCTTGATATTACCTTTTGTCGCAACCTCTTTCAGTCCATGTTGGAAAATTCACATCCACAATTTAGTGTGATGAAACAAAATTACGGCGCAAGAAATCTCGGTAGCAATTGTAATTAACACAAAAAATGTTCTTTCTTTCATAGACTGGCGATCACCACTTTCGTTTCAGTGCCATCAAAACACGACTTTAGCTGTGGTGAATGTATTCTCAGCTTAGCCGACGTTTTTAAAGGAGAATGATTAGGTGAACGAATGATGAAGGTTCTCTTTTAGTCAGGTCGTCTAAAAACCTCCAACCCCAAAGACGGGTAGAAGGGTCCGAATAAAACCTGATATTCCCTGGCACTGCTCTCACTGACCCTATGGTAGCAGGTCGCTCAACTAGACTAGCTCGTTAAATATTACCAAACACTCAACTGAGTCTTTCATAAGGATGTAGAAATTCTTTTCGACTCATATACGGTTCTCAGGGAATTACGTTAGCAAAGAAGAAATTAAATAACTTATATCACATTTAATAGATTATCACTTTTATATGAATGTTCAGTTAAAAAAATATGTATATGACATCATTTTAGATTCCTTAATTATTATATTTTGATACATGTATGAAGGGCAATGAGAACCGTTCGGTTAGTGTAACGGATATCAGCATGGAAAGTAAAATCTTTTCTTTCGTCTTTTCTATTTTCTCGTCTTTCTTTTTCTATAATTCTTCATTGTTTTCCCGCCTTTTCTTTCTTCGTTTTTCTTTTCTTCTTCTTCTTCATTCTTTTCTTTATTTTTCTTTTCCTTCTTACTTCTATTTTCTCGTCTTATCTTTTTTTTATTTTTTCGTCTTCTTTTTTTGGTTTCTTTCCTGTCTTTTTTTTTTCTTTTTCTTTCTTCTTCTTTTGTATTTGTTGTTTGTCTTTCTTTCTTTCTTTCTTTCTTTCATTTTAGTTTTGCTTCTATTTTCTCTTCTTCTTTTTCATTTCGCTTCTTTCTTTTTCATTACTACACTAGTGCAATCGATGATCCGTATTACAATTTTGTGCCTGTCTTGGTTAATATCAGGAAAACAAAAATTAAAAATGCAGATGTTAAAAAACATCGAATGAAACCTGATGGGTGGATTAGACAGTTTAGTATCTGCCAATGAATGGTTCGTGCCCAATTGGACGAAATTAGGCTCCTCATATCTCCTCGGAAAATTAACACGATATAATTATTCTATTTCATATCTCTTCCCGATCTGCTCTTTATTACAATAAGATATTACGTGAAAATGAATAAAATTATAAAAACAAATTTGCCAGTAGATTAATACTTAATCAGAGTTACCGTTCGTTATCCTCAAAGTTTGCTTTTGTGGTTTGTCCAGTACTATTTGACCACAGTCAGAATCACAGAGTCCACAAACACCTTGCGATTTCCATAATCCTCTCGATGGTTGTATAGTATGTGTGTTGCCAGGGTCACATACGGTTTTGAGTTCAGATTTGCACTATCCTAGACTGGATGCCAACCATGGCTAGTAAGCTCTTTCTGCGCTGATATTTATTGATCGATTCATAATATTCTCAATGGTATTTTTGCGAAAATAAATGTCACGAACACGACCAGAATTCGAACTAAGTCTGCAGATTTCTCATTATGAGTCGCTGACTCTTACTCTACCAACACATCGCCATAGACTGTGTAAATAGAAAAAAAAAAGAAAGAAAGAAAAAGAGAAAATAAAAAAAAGGAAGAGGAAATGAAATAGCGTACGCAAATCGAAAAGAAAGTATTAGGTTGGTGCAAAAAAATGTCGTTTTCTCATATAGTAACATATCTGAGAAAACGACATTATTTTTGCGCCAACCTAATAGAAAGATGAAGAACGGAAAATGGTGTAAGCAAAAAAAAAAAAAAATAAGAAGAGAAAAAGTCAAATTAGAAAGAAAAGAAGAAATAAAAAAAAAAGTCGAGAAAAAGAACTGAGAAGTAAATTCTCTTTCTCTTGAACATTTTCCCGTGTCGCTTTGTTCGTGAGAACAGTTTAACAAAAACTAGAAAACTGTTTATTTTGACCCGGAGTTCAGTTGGAAGAATGAAACAATAAAAACAAAAAGATTGTGTAAAACGTTTATTTTTTCTTCCGAATAAACCCCGCTTCTGCGCAGTAATGTTTCCAGCTGAAAAGCTTATATAAATAATCTCTGTAAATAATCTATAAATTTCTTTCTATATCCAGTTACGGCAACAATTCCTTTCCATATTCAGGAGTCAACATTTTTAAGTTTGACGATCAGTTTTTCTCTTGCTGAAGATTTTACTAGCAAGACGTTACTGTTATCTATGTTGTGTTAAATTGTGTCAGCCGCATTCAAATATTACTTAGTACAACTACTAACATAATGGCGATTACTAATCTTTTTATTGTTTACACTATTTATATCCGGGGACTATTGTAAACCGGTCTAATTTTGACTCTCGTAAAAACCGGATTGATGTTTATTTCTTGACTCTCGTATAATGCGAAACACTCGTGTAAACTGGAAGTCTATGTTTTTTGTCTAAATTTCTAGAATGAGGAGTTTTTCGAACTATTATCCTCATTTTTGTTTCGGACGTTGTGCCATTCGGCCTTCATCAGGTGTATATCGGTCTGGTTTACCAACAGGGAATTCTGAACTCTACGGGACAGTAGCCTAATGGTTCGTGAAATTTGTGAGATAGTAATTGTGAGTTCAATTCTTAGCAGTGGGAAGTTGGAGTCAGTGGAAAACAGGCGTAGTATTAAAAAAAAAGAATTAGTTATCCGTAGACATGGGCAGTGCAACGAGAACAGTCTACCCTGGAGATTAAATAAAGTGTTCAGCTCAGAATTCCTTCTAGTTTACTCAGATCGGTAGATACCTAAGGAAGGCCGGAGATTTAAGGATTGATTTGTTTGAAGCCATTTTTAAAGATTGATCGAAGAATAATGTTGTATGCAGACGATAGTTTAAAGATTTCTGAAAGTGTTGAACGCCATTCATGGCATAAATACAAAAGTCTAGGCCTGACGATGGTCAATATTTTGGCTTTCTAAAATCTTCTGAACAACAGTACCCGTAGTGCAATCTATCCTGTATCCATCTTTTATATTTGTTACAACTTATCCAAATTATTTAATTCAACATCCTGAATTTCATTATGAATTCAACGTTCGTGTCATCCCTACTCTCATATCTGTTTATATATCTATTTATCTATCAGATCATCCCACAAGTTCTGTCCGAATTTTGAATAAAGAAAACAAGTGACCAAATGTTACATTTAATTACAGATTCAATCAACAATGTATTTCCCTGGTTATCTATGACTTCCTTCCATCTATTAACAAGCTTACTAATTCCATTACTGTAAAATTCTTTTGGCTTTGATTCGAAGAACTCACAAATGTCAGTTTTAACCTCTTCCTGTGTTACAAAAGCTGTTTCTTCCAAATAATTCTGTAAGCTACGAAACAAATGGTAGTCTGAAGGAGCAAGATCGGGAGAATAAGGTGGATGAGGAATTTTCTCCCAACCAATATTTTGTGACGTGATTCTTGCTGTGTGGGGTCGCGCATTGTTCTGATGAAACATCACCTCTTTTCGATTCATTAGAGCAGGTCTTTTTTCCCTCAAAGCTTGGTTCAAATGCTCTAATTGCTGACAGTATATATGGGCATTAATTGTTCCATTAGGTGGTAAGAATTCAAAGTGGATTATTCCTTGGCGATCCCACCAGATTGAAAGAAGAACATTTTGCCCATGAAGTTCCCTTCTCGGCTGTGGCTGGGTTCCTTCCCCTTTACCAAGCCACTGTCTACGACGCTTAACATTTCGATAAAAGATCCATTTTTTGTCACCAGTCAAAAGTCTATCCAAAAAAGGTGAAACAAGTTGGCGAGAATGGAGAGAATAGATGTCAACTCGGGATTTGAGGTTGTTTTCAGACAATTCATGAGGCACCCATTTTCCAAGTTTAGGAACTTTTCCAAGTTGTTGAAGATGACGATGAACAGCTGTATGGTTTGAACTGAGAATCACTGCCAATTCCTCAACTGATAAAGCAGGATTTTCTTCAAGGGCTGCTTCAAGAAGCTTTTCATAAAACTCAACTGGACGTCCGCTTCGATCTTCATCTTCAAGGGTGAAATCTTCACCTCTGAATTTTGCAAACCATCATCTGCAAGTTCTTTCATTCACACATTCCTCTCCATAAACTGAGTGAATATTTCTAGCTGCTTCGGCTGCTGAGTTTCCTTTCTTGAACTCATAAAGCATTATGTGCCTCAAATGATTCTTCGGTACTTCCATGTTAGCAGGGTTTTAATCAAACAAAATTTAATTTTATTGTTCTCTGAAATAAAATTTGATCAGTTTAAATGCATCTAAACATAAAAATAATGTTCAGCTCCATTAGACATTATAAAATACTCTTTAAATTTCGTTCATTTTAACAAAAAGTTAAAATTCGGACAGAACTTATATAATGACCTGATATATACGCGATGAGGTATGTACATTATTGGTTGGAATGTCGAACTAGTTCCACGCGCCATGTTTCATATCAGTTATCTCCTGTTAATTCACCTCTCCAGGTTCTCCACTGCCTTACCCAGGTATTGAACTCCCTCCACTGCCTTACCCAGGTATTGAACTCCCAACACTTCGGGTCCTGTCACTGGATCTAACCAACGACTTTATCCACTGTGACATCTGTGAGCGAGGACATCTGTTCATGAATTTCTGGGTATTATAAACCTAATGTCCCAGCAACTATTTTTACTACTGCTCATATTGCAATTGTTTTGCTGTTATCATTTCATGTTTTTTTACCAGAGCTCATATTGCAATTTTCGTGATATGAAATGATAACAGCAAAATGATGATAGCAAAAATTGCAATATGAGCACTAGTAAAAAATGGAAATAAAGACATTAGATTTATAATACACAGATCCCCTCAAGGACACATGGCACAGTGGATAAAGGCATTAGTTAGATCCAGTGACAGGACCCAAAGAGTGTGAGTTCAATACCTGGCTAAGATGGTGGAGAGCTTGGAGAGAGGAATTAACAGGAGATAACTGATAACTGACACCCATTAGACATGGTGCGTGGAAATAGAACAGTCTAGCCCAGTGAGCGAAATAAAGGGTTCAGTTCAACATTCCAACCACCTGAAGAAGGAAGGACCGTACAACGACCGAAATGTTGTGATAAATATGGCGACAAAGATGAGGACAATAGTCCGAAGAATGTAAATAATCTACTCTCGTGTATATTTACCTTAGAACGGTTTATCTAAAGTCACAATTCTTACAGCAATTGATATAAAATACAAAATAAATGAATACCGTTTTGTAGATTGTATAGAAGTCTTTAAGGAATATTTATCTTGACACATACTTGCGTTCTAACAGACAGATATGGTGCAGGTCAGGTGGCTACCGATATTTCCAAACAGTTAGCGTCTAAACTGAGTTTAGTAATAAGCTAAAAAGTTTTCATTTTCAACTTTCGATTTACATTTCATGCATTATGTAATTATGAAGTTTACTAACAATGCTGTCAGTTGGTTCTATTGAAAACTTACCTAAGCCATATGGATTTCGGTATCGGAAAGTTACTCAGGCATGAGGTCGGTAATTTATCAATTTAAAATATTCAGTCGCAACGCAGGTCGCCATCGAAAGATAATCTATTGCACACCGTCCATCCTGTTTTGCTCCTGCCATCGTTTTCTAAACAAGCGGGAAGTATCGCCGGAGCTTAGCTCTCTCGTCAGTAGCGATGGCTTTGTTTAAAGAACAGCGCCGGACACGTGTCTTGACGTAAAATAAACTACGAGGGACCACTGAAAGCGGAGGACATAAAAAAAAAATAAAGATAAAGAATAACTATGGGATAAAAATGGCTGAGAACGCACACTTGTGAAGATCTGTCCGAAGACTCAGAAAGCACAGAACAGTTATAGAACGACACATATCTAGATTCGAAACACAACGAAAACACTAACAATTCAGAGAATCAATATAGAACTTGAAAATAGACATGAAAATAACAAAATATTATTTCTATCTATATTTCTGAGATGAGGAGTTATCATTTACATTCGGACTAATATAATAATGACGTAATAATGTCGTTTTTTGACGTTAAAGAATACGCCAAAAACCGACTATATTACGTCATTATTTTTGCACCAACCTAATATTATCGCGTTATCAACACAATATTTTAGCCACTATGCTCCCCGGCCATTTTTTTCTTTTCTTTTTTTTTTTGTTGGGGGGGGGTATCTGTTGATCCGGGTAACCTTTAGGGGATTTTATAATGAATCTACCCGGGGTAGATTGTTATCTTTCTACTGTCCATAACTTTTTAATATTCCTCATTTACTGCTTGTCGTGTTTCCATTGAACAAAAACTAGAAAAATATACTCCCCGTTCCTGGGACTGAACTCACAATTACTATATCACTAAGTTAACGAAACAAAGCCTTAATCCACGGTGCTCTTGAAGAAGACCGGATATCACAATAGCCAAAATGTTTTGATAATAATAACAAAGATCAGGATTTTAGTCCGAACGTAAAAATGCAAATGATAAAATATTATGTACGTTTATTTTTATTAATTACGTTCTATTAAACCGGAATTCATTTTTGACGGTTTGAAATGATTTTCTCCTGGCTCTTCAGATCTATGAAATAAAAGACAGTAGTGCCAATTGTTAGACTAATTTCCATGCATTCGGCTCTATCTGCTGTTCTTCAATTCTTCTGACGCCTGAATATAGAATTTCAAACAGTCAATTTCATTTGGCGCATGTTATTTCTAGATTTCGAAATCTCCATGCTCCATGAAGATGATTGTGCATTTCAGACATACATTTTTCTGGCATGTCCATTTTTTATCAATGATTAGAATTTATTTTTTTAAAAATACTCCATTTATGTCCTGTAGATATTTTCTGCGAAAGTTGTGCAGAAAATTCTAACTCGTTCTCTGTTATCGTAACTTTTAAGTATTTGAATAGGCAGCGATTTTGAGAAAACGTTTTTCAGTCAGTTGACAAGTAGATTTGTATCGGGGAAGTGAGCAATGATGGTGCATATTCTTTTTTCTTTTTGTATTGGGAGACGTACGGTTCATATAAGCCCCTTTTTGCAAACAAGGCCGTCGTTTTGTTTAAGTGAACATAGTGCAATTCTGCAGGAGTAGACTTTAAGAAAGCTTTATGCATCTGAGAATACAAGGTTCACGTATAGTGTCCTTTTGTAGTCCCAGTAAACAGAAATAGCTCTCTCAAAGTGAAGCGTAACAAAACAGGGAGAAATCACTCTTGATTATTCATAACTCCAAGTTTGTTTAGCGGCATATCAACTCCTTAAGAATCATTTAATGCACAAATTTAATTTTCTTGGGAGCATTAAAATGTATTACATCTAATTATTTTAAATGTATTGTTGGTAATACTTTTCTCTCATTTTTTTTTTATAAATATGTATTGAAAGTAATATTTTTATTTTTGATACAAATATGAATTGCTGGTAATATTCTCTTTTTTACAAAAATGTATTACTGGTAATATTTTTTGCGAATATGTATTGCTGGTAATATTTTTTAACGAAAACATATTGATGGCAATATTTTATTTTGTTTTTACAAATATGTGCTGCGAGTAATATTTTTTAACAAAAGTTTATTGCCGGTAATATATATATATATATATATATATATATATATATATATATATATATATATATGTGTGTGTGTGTGTGTGTGTGTGTGTGTGAAAATATATAGAAAATAGGAAAGAACTGGTTAGGTAAACAATCCAAAGTTCTTTAGAATTTTTGTTGTTATTTTTAAAAAATAGTGCTCGATACAAAAATAGAGCATAAATATAATTATTTATTTAAACATATCATTCCAACACGCTACATAAGAGTTCTTATGTTTCAAAACAAGAGCCGAAAACTTCAATATAATTATTTGAATTAAATTGAATTAAAGTAAGCTCTGTTCCATCTTCAAGCGAAAAATTTTTTGGAATAACTTATTTCTGAAATTTACGTGTTTTAATAGCAGATTCATTATTGAAATCAAAATTTCCATGGTAACGGCCAGCGCGATTGTTCATATAAAGAGGGGGTGCAGGGTGTTAATAATTTGTATCAGTATAGAGTTACAGTAATAGGTGTAAAGTCAAGGTAAGGTTGGGGTGTCTAAATTTAAAACGGAAGATGATTTTCGAGTAGTCTGGTTTACGTATCTATGGAAATTCATTTATTTTTTTATTTTATTTTTTCTGAAAGGGTTTTGTGTATATATATAAATGAAAACCCAGATCAAACGGCAGTCAGGAGAGCTTCCAATACTGAGAATATTCAAGAACTTAGGGATTCTCTAACTCCTGAAAAAGCCGAAAGCCCAGTCAAGAGCCCTCTACAGGGGCTAGCTTAATAGCCCGTCTTTTAAGCTAGTGTAAAATAAATTGATTTAGAATTATTTTAATTAAACCCTAATAATTTATTTCCTGTGAATTCTCTTATATTCATTTTTACTCCGAGAACACAAAAACAACACTATTTTTGTTCTTAATTCTTTGTCTTTTCAAAATAAAATAAACTATGGCAGCGTGTAAATCGAATTGTTGTAAGCCTGATGAAGATAAACGTTGGTCACGTGATCAACTGGTAAACTAAATATTCCCGATTAACATTATTAAACAAGCTTCATTTCAAAAGAAACTTAGAAATCACAAAAGGAGATTAAATCGACTAAAATACCTTAAATTAGAAAACTCAATTAATTAGTCTTTTGTTTGTGGTGTGCTAATTAGAATTCTGATTTGAATATATTTTCCATTCAATGTGTCTAAGAAAAAAATATCAACTTTATTTGGGTTTATTCTTGGAATAGTAAAATTTGGAAATCAGTTTTTAAATAAAAACAGGAGGATGACGTGGAAGACTTGTTATGACGGGTGTTATAGTTGGCCTGCGTGTTCAAAGACATGTATCCACAAAACATTTATATTATACTTCAACGAAAATAAACAGAAAAGCAATGAACAATACTGAGAAAAGACAAAGGCATTTATATTGAATAACAATCAATTTTCATTTATATTGTATGAAGATTGCAATGATATGTATTGTAATAAGTGTAGATTTTTTGCAATCAAGTATTGTTTGTTAGTTTTGATTAACGTTAAATTCTCTTTATATATATATGTGTGTGTGTGTGTGTGCGTGCGTGTGTGTGTGGTGTGAATGATGCTTGTGAGTTAAACTGAGAGGTTAAGTGTTGCAAAATTTGTGATGAAAGTTTCACAAAGTAAGATGCAATAATCAACTGGTGATAAAAAATAATAAAACAGTTTGTGTCAAATAATAAATTCCCATTAAATTTGTGTAAATTTAGTTTGAATAAAGTTGTCTTCCTTTGACTGCTCTTAATGAGATTTGAGGTTGTATTATTCGGGAAAGTTTGGAAAATGATTTCGTTGTTGAAAAGTTCTTTGCTTTGAATGAAATTGAAATGTTTATTCACTAACAGGAATAATTATGAGCGGCTGGGTGAATGGATTGATGAGTGAGTTAAATTTCTGGAAGTTTTTTATATGTTCGCAAGTAACTTTAAAAACTTCAGATGAACTGACATAGACTTGTGTAGAAAATAGCTTGAAGTCACAATGCTCACTGGCAAAGTGAGTTAGTGTTTTCTATTTATTTACTTGGGTAGGCTCCAGAGAAATTGGCGCTAAAAATTTTAACTTTATCACACGATGAAAAAAAATGTGTATGGGAGGACATAAATGCTCACTTGTATATTTGCTGATCAATTAGAACTCGAATATTCAAAAAAATATGTGCGAAGTTGGATCTGTTCAAAACATCGCTGTGATCCACTTTTTGCACCGAAATTGAACAAGCTATTTTTAGTAATTCGTAAACATGTAGAATTAAGATTCTACAACGGGTCCGTTAAAGCCGATTGTCCGTAGAGGGGAAAGGATTATTTTTGAGTCATAAAACTGCCATAATAATTACCACTATTTATGATCATAATGTAAATACTATAAACATGTATATATGGCACAAATAAATATATATTTAATGTAGATATATTAATCAAAACAACAAAGATTTTTCACAGCTACTTTCTCACGCACGCGCTAATATATCGTACTTTATATACTGTACACCCATTATTTTTTACAATTGAAAAGGCCGCCACCGCCGCTAAAAGGTCACTTTGAGAACTATAATACGACTCGTTCCACTAAGCCCGAAAACTTAAAAATACATCGTTGACGATTTGGAAGTTTTTTTTTTTTTTTGTTTTTTTTTCCTGCAGATTTTATTTGGCCTTCAGATTTTGTCCTTTGCATCCGAAGTCCGTTGATGGGTGGTGGGGCTTAAATGAGAGTTTTGACTGTGCTTATCACATAAAACTCCAGCTTTTATATGGGAATGCAATGTTGATTTTCTAAAAAAGAAAGTGAGAAATCATCCTGTTCTATTATACATATGCTACAAAATATATTCGCAGACATTTACAGAAAATTACAGAGACGATAGGTTGACTTGAGCGTTTAATATTATAACACAGATTAGGGGTTTGGGCTGGGATATTAGTTTAACGGTTATCGGCGCAGAAACGGCGCGAACCAGGTTCAGATCGATCCAGTTGTATTCACTTTTGCATGTTGGGTTAGAGATGAATCGGATTCTTTTACTTTCACCCGTTATGGGTTAAATAGTAAGGCAGACAAAGAACTCTATCCGGAGAAGGACTACACAAAACGGAAAACAATGAAAAAAAGCAACTGGATATCATTCAGCTTTCACAGTATTTAGAGATAATAAAAGATTTTCGAGAACCATGGTCGCCTACGTCCTTAAGGGAAATGGTAATTTGAAAAAAAAAATGTTTTCTTTTTTGTTTAATGCATCACAAGATCGACACCAGCGTGACAGACGTCGTGAAAATTGAGCAGTTTTCGTTCTGGGCTCGTATGTATATTTATGGGAATATGTATTTAAAAAAAGACCTTGTGTCACATCCTACCTTTGTGGGGAGTTTAGGTAAATATTATCTCTAGATCAAATTAGTCACATAAAGTGGAAACAGGTAGACATTGTTATGTCGTTCTTTAAAACAGGAAAATCACTGCTGAAAATATTGTTTTTTTCTGAGCTGGAAAAAATTGTTACTCGTGAAATTCGAACTTACACAGCCGCCATATTTATACAAAAGCGTTTAATCTAATTCCCGCTTATCTAGCTGTGTCCACTTTTGCACTTATGCCCCTGGGAAAGGCATGAACCTCTGTAGAGGTAGAAAAATAGTAGGGTAGACAGACCTCTTTAGCCTTGGATGGTAGCTAGTGTAGAAGAATAATTACTCTGAATCGAAAGCTTTCAAAAACTGTAAATCATCCCGCTTTCCTAAAATTAAGTGATAATAAAAAAACAAACTACATTTTGGAGAACCATGATCGCCTACCTATAGTAGTTTGATAAAAAAAGAAAATTAAAAATTACATCTAAAACAGCCTTGCTAAAAAAAAGCCCAAGAGGCGAACTACGAATTTACGATTTCAATATCAAACTAGTACAGAAGTTGAAATATCTGCGAAATATTTTAACAGAGGATGGAAAATGTGACACCGAAATCTGAAAGCGCATTGTTATAAAGAAAGTGCTTTCCAGAAACTAAGAATCGTAAGAGGAAACAAGAAAATTTCGTTAGAAACTGAGAAAAGTGCTAAACTGTTATATAATATCAACCCTGCTATATGGTAGTGAATACTGGAAGATTTCCCCACAGATGAAGAAGAAACTTGAGGCAAATGAAATAGATTTCTACAGAAGGATGCTGAGAATACCGTGGACAAAACATGTCAGCAACGAGAATGTTTTAAGGAAAATAGAAACAAAAAGAAAACATAGTTAGAATCAGAAAGAGATAGTTGAAATTTCTAGGTCATATAATGAGGAGAGCGGCATAGAAAATTTAACACTCACAAGACATGTCGAATGTAAAAGGGGACGAGGAGTAGCAGGCCGACTACCTGACGATCTTATTCAAATGGATATCAGAATGGGGTGTGTGGATGGATGGATGGTAAAAAGCCAAGCATTGCGTAGAGCTACAAAAGATAAGAAGTTGTGGAGAGCCATGATCCGTAAGGGACAAGGCAGATAGAAGAAGAAACGTGAAAAATAATACATTTTCAACCTGTTTCCCAAATCAGTAACATTTCAATCGAGAAATGTCATGTTACTATTCGGACGTCCAATCCCTTTGACAAAACATTATATTATCTTGCTCTTTCGTTTGATACGGTTCATGTCATTGCCGAAGATTATCAAGCAATCAAACTTTAAAGGGGGGGGGTAAATATTATCGGGCGGAAAATGAAATCAACGAAACAAGTTCAAAATCCCACCAAGATTCCCGCTCCCTGTACCATTAATAACCTTGGGAAAGACATGAAACTATCTTCTTTTCCCCAACAATAGATTAAATAGCATGCTATACTTAAATGATAATAAATACAAGAGAAAAAGAATTCAAAACCATGGAAAAAGCAACTTGAAGCAACTCGACTACTACTCATAAGAAAACATAATTCCTATATAATAAGGAAAAATAATCCGTGGCGAGCCATAAACCACTAAGTCCTGAAGAGAGAAAGACAGTTCTGTATTCGAAATGATGGACAAGGTAACTGGAAACTACTACACTGTCTCCCCCCAAAATAAATGGCAATTCACACATAACAAAACAAAGGAATCTGTGGAGGGCTGTGATCGTCTAAGCCTTGAAGAGTGTAAGACAGTTTTATGTTCTGAAGTAGCATGGTACTTTAAATAAATCTTTTAGATATGAGAGATCGACGCTGCAGCTTTGTAGCTTGACATTAGTATCTCGTCCATTGCTTAGATTCGAACACTCAGTATCCAAGTTACCCCACCGAAGCGTATTGAATGGTTCAATATTTAGTATTCCTGCATCGGCAAATGCATGGCAGCATTATTGTTGATTTCGATCTTCCAAATTGATTGTTGCCACGAAATAAGCTGTCAGCCATTTCCAGTTCATCAACCTACATTCCATGAGGCCCGGACAATGACGGCCACGACCTTAGGTCTGATGTTTGTCACAGACACCATCTCCACAACCTCTAGCTATTTTTGCACAACCTCGACGTCCTCACCTTTACAAAAGCTACCAGCACCTCCAACACAAATTAGCCCATATTTGTCTCCTGCCACTGACGCACCCTCGAATTTCTTTACTTGACTGCTGCCATCTTCTACGATACAACACCCACTACCGCCAACAGCTTCATCCCCACACCTTTTTTTTTCTCCATTATTACTACTGCCTGCCCTTCAATTCTTGCCACTATTCTCCACCACCACCACCACCACCACCACCATTTGGCCTTGGAATTCCCTTTACTACTCCAATTATTTTCGTTTCTTTTCTCGGTCCTGTCACCACCGATGCCGCCATCTCCATTGATCCAAATGCGCTTCACATAACTGGTATGTCCGCCATCCAAACCGTTTTATCCCGCATTAACATCTTCGCATCCTTCTGTGCTATCTCCCCTCTCTCTCTCTCGCTCTCTCTCTCTCTTTATCTCTCTATCTATCTCTATCTCTATCTCTCGCTATTTCTCTCATCCTATCCTTTTTCCCACTTTCTCTCCTTCTCTCTACATTTCTTTTATTCTATCCTTCTCTCCCACTTTCTTGCTCTCCGTTTTTTTACTCTTTCTATCGTCCTCTCCTTCTCGCACTTTCTCACACTCCCCACAACTCTGTCCTATACTTTCCTCCCATTTCTCACTTTCTATCTTTCTCTAATCGTACCCTTTTCCCTTACTTCCTCACTCTTCTTCTATCTCCTTTTCTAGCATCCTGTTCCTTCTCCGACAACTCTCTCTCTCGCTCTCTCCCTTTCTCTCATCGTATCCTTTCCCCCACTTTTCCAGTCTTATTCTGTCTACCTTTCTATCATCCTATTCCTCCCACTTCACCGCTCTATCTCTTTCTCTCTCTTTTTCTTCCACACTATCCTTCTCTCCCACTTTTTCACTCTCTATCTCCGTCTATTACTCTTTCTATCATCTTATTTTCTTCCACACACATTCCTTCTTTGTCTTTCTCTCTTTCCTTTATTCACTCTATACTTTCTTTCTCTTATCGTATCTTTTTCTCACACTTACCCACTCTCTCTTCTTCAGTCTTCCTTTCTATCATCATGTTCCTTCTCCAACTTCCGCTTTTCCCTCGCTCTTTTTCTCTCTCCTCGCTATAGCAACTAACACCATCATTTGCAGAAGCGACGCCATTAAAGTGTTGTACCCAGATGGGAAACTTAGAAGTGAATCGACATTTACAATCGGTCTTTGAGTTAAGGGATTAGTATCCTTCATCAAGTAAATTTTATGGAAGACAAGACACTCCTCACTCATTGAGGAATGGAAAAGTATGACGTAATCTTCGGTAAACATTACTCCTTGGAATTTGACCTCGGATCTTCACTTGGGTCTATCTTGTATTACTAATAAAACCACCATAATCTGACTATGATTCAACATCAGATTAATACTAGTATAAAGCCCTTCTACGCAGAACAATAGCTGAGAGTCTAGTCTCAGCGACCTTTATCTTTATTGTTAGTTAGATACTCACTGGGTGCCTCATATTTGTGTCCTACTAAGTTAAACATTTTTTTAAATATCATATCCCTTCAGGGAATAGACTAACATCGCTCTCCACTGCTTCCCTTTCCTGATTATCTGTGAATTGTCGGGAAAAAAAATGTGGAGTTGTTGACTCGACAATTTTCAATTCAGTTTTGTTCTTCTTCTAGACTGAAATTCAAGTCTAGAGAGACTAGTCTACCCTACTATTTCACTCATAGATCGAGAACAGGCGAAGAAATTGAATCAGGTCCTTGTCATGGACATTAATGAGAATCGTTACGTTACTTTCACCTGCAAAATTATTTTTAAAAAATGCTTCCGCGTGGAGTTATGGATAACAAGCTTTTCTCGTCTTTTGTTGCTCTAACAATCTTTTGGATTCTTCTGGGATGCTCTTTATTTGTGAACATAAATTAATGTTTAACATGGAATAATCTATAATTTTCCATTATTTATTTTTTGTGGATATTTGAAGTAGGTAGGTTCATCTATCGTACAATTCGTTCCCCCATTCTTGGCCTTTTGAACAGGAGTAGAGTTTTATCTCTTCTTTCTTGTTTAGGATTGGGTTCCCTTCTAAATTCTTCTTGTTCCGTTTCAATTCCAGTAGACTCTTAATTCCTTTTAATAATATGTGGAAATAGTATTAAAAGGAGTTAATTCCTTTTAATAATATGTGGAAATATCCATTCTTTGCCTGACGAAGGGCACGAGACCGGAAACACATGTAGCAAAATTATGGAAATTAAAGCATAATATATATTTTTTTAAAATCCACATTACAACCCAAAATGTTTGCGGTTTCTCTCTTCTTTTTAATATACACACTTTTCTCTCGTTGGAACTACTACAACCTCATCCCTTTATATATATATATATATATATATATATATATATATATATATATATATATATATATATATATATATATATATATATATATATATATATATATTTCGATTATGAATCATTCATACAAAAAACAAAAATAGAGGTGCCTTTATTTATAATTTCCGGTTCCGTATAGGATGCAGGTTCGAATCCTGTCCAAGGACGAATATTTTCTATGAAAATTTCTCGGACATTCAGGCCGGTAAATGTTATTTAATACTGTTTAATATAAACAGAGCATTTACTTAAATACTTGTATCTATAAAAAGAACGTTAAACATAAAAATGTCTTTAATAAATAAAATTGTCGGACTTTGTCCATTTCTTAATGTATATATATATTAAATGTAAGTATTATATATATTTATTTATAATATACGGGGTGTAACAGCAAAATTGTCCAAATCGTATAATAGCATGGGATAATTGTCCATTCCACAAACGTTTAAGATCTAAAAAACCAGAAAACTAATGGAGGTTTTCAGATGAGACGTTTAGCCATATTGACACTATTTTTCGTAAGAATCACTGAAAAAACCTTTGAGAAAGAAAACATGTTAAAAATCATTTTGTATCATCCCCACTATGTCTTCCCAACTGAGCTATGGTGATACAAAAAAGGACATTTGGTCCTTCAGTAACAGTACTCATCCATTCATACTCTGGCTTACATCTACAAATTCCGTTCCAGAAGCATCAAATGGACGGTGAATAATGGACGGTGAATAAGATTAAAAAAGCGAACAGTAAAGAAGAAAACTGGATGAGGTCACAACTGCAAGAGGGGTTATCATTTCAACTTAGAGCTAAATACATTTTTATTCTTCAAAGTAGAGTCAAATAGTGTTATAAAAAACCTCGGAGAATTCCAGTAAGATATCTTTAATCATTTCTAAGATATAACTGTTTAAAGCTTAAGCTAACAATTGGACAATTTTGCTGTTACAAGATTTGAACAATTTTGCTGTTACACCCGCTACAATTGCTAACCACACTTATTTATTAAAATTGTTGGCTGAACAAAAGATAGAAGGATAAAGAAAATCTCAACCCGTGAAGTAATTAATATAAAAATATAGAAACGGGGTAACATGAAAAAGACAGAATAATATTAAAGCCAATATTGTTGGGGATTCCGAGATCAAATTCGGTCTCCAATGAATGACAAACGCAGGAATTAAATATAAGAAATAAAATGTATTTACACAATAATACAAAGGGTAATACTGTTAGTAAATCCAGGAACGCGGTTAGTAGCAATAACATATAGATATATACAGTCTCGAAGTAGGGTTTCCTTAGAGTCTACGTGCTTGTGACAGTGACTTCTACAAGCGGTTACCTCACACTATTACTCTACCTCCAACTTAATCACAATCTCTGTCTTCTTACTATCTCTACTCACTCTCTGACTGACTGTCTAACTCTGGGTATTTAACGGCAGCAGTCCAAGTAACACTTTGGTCGAGTCCACTTATATGAAAAAGGGGAGGACCCCATAACACCCATTGATATAATATATGCAAAAGCAAATTAACTTCTTACGCCATTTCAATATCGCTTTGTTCTTAATGTTTAGAAAAACCACCTGAGTAAACGAGGTTGTCGGTAACTAGATTTAGCGCTTTTGCTTCAATTAGATGATTCTCAATGCTGAGGAAAACTTGTACACTGATAGATAAAACGGGAATGTAACTGCTGGTAGCCTAGCAGCAATGAGAATAGATTCAACGAATGCGGTTCCAATTTGTGTTCACATAAGCAAAAGGTAGGAATTCACTTCTCCCAAGATGTGGTTCAATAGTATTGGGTTGGTGCAAAAATAATGTCGGTTTTTGACGTTAAAAATACGTCAAAAACCGACATTATCTTTGCACCCACCTAATAGAACAATTTAACCTTGTAAGGCAATCAATCCTCAGCCTTCAATAATAGGTCAGTGTTTTCTCCTTTTGCCGACGCCTAATACTTTCTGACGCATGTTATTTGTAAGGGAATTGGGCACTGCCAATTACTTCCCCAAACATAAACCTTGCTTTGAGATATAGTATAAAAGAATATTAATTGGAATGTTACCCAGACGATCTGACTGGTCATGAACAACGTTTGCGAGCAACATTCTAAGAAATGCAATATATGCTTCACAGTAGTGAGCAAGTTAATATTGCAGACTATGTACATCACTAGATGATCCGTTCATATGTCCTTTATACGTTTTATAAATGATTCCTCCAAGAGGGGAAGCAGTTATTAGCAAGTTTGTCTAATGGGTTAATATTGTGTCCCCACTCTTTACTACTCCAATTATTCCGTTTCTCTTCTCGGTCCTGTCACCACCGATGCCGCCATCTCCATTGATCCAAATGCACTTCACATAACTGGTATGTCCACCATCCAAACCGTTTTATCCCGCATTAACATCTTCGCATCCTTCTGTGCTATCTGTTCTCTCTATCTATCTATCTATCTATCTATCTATCTATCTATCTATCTCGCGCTATTTCTCTCATCATATCGAATGAACTGTACATGATTTTATCTGTGTTTTCTCTCAACTACGACTTCAGTAAAATCGAGATTTTCAAAGCAACCACCAAGAGTAGAAAAAAAAATAAATACAAACTTTCGAGGTCAAGTGATATTCAGTTGGAAGGTAGGGAAATCCCGCCATAGGCTTATATAGTCAAACCACATTCTAGATAATGAGAAGATTTCGAGTAAGAAGCAGTGTAAACACGGCGTTCTTGCTGACCGAAGAGATCTAGTCAGTTAGTCCTTCGCGAGAAAAGACAGAAGTAGCAGCATGGATGCCCCAAGTGTCACTGACCTAACCACATACAATATCAATTAAGTTGAAATTATGATTAAAGAACTATATTTTTCAATATCTTGAAACGATTGTATTTTGAAATTTTTCACCCAGTGAGATGTCTCCCCTTCCGTTTCTTTGTTGAATGTCCATCGAGTCTTTCTCAATTTTGTTAACATTGTCGCAAACGGAATCGAACCACAATGGAGACGGAAACTGATCAGTCGTTGAGAAAAATGTCTGAGGAGCCTAAACGTATGTTCATAATGTAATATTGTCTTAAATCCTCATTGAGTACTCTGTAGGGTACTTGTGTCGTACAAAGTACCATTTTGCAATTACCAACACAAGGAAGATACAACTTTTCTCCTATTGCTTTTTAAATAGTTTCCTGCCATTGTCTCTGACCTTGTCTCTGGTCACTACATCTAGGCTCCGAAAATGCATTGCTATAGACCCTAGTTTGTCAATTTAGTAGCCTATAGTCATAACTGAGACAAAATTAGCAATTTGTGAGTGACACTACTCAGCGACTGATGGGCGAAGATTGGACAGATGTAAAAGGGAAAACTGTTGGGAAATCAACCGTTATAATACGGTTTGATTGTTTTATTTGAGAGAGAGAGTGTGTAACTGAGAGAGAGAGAGAGATTAAGAAAGAGAAAGAAAAAGATACGGACTAATAGAGAGATAAAAAGAAAGAAAGAGAGAGACTCAGAGAAATAGAGAAAAAAAGAAAGAAAGAGACTAAGAGACAGAATGAAGAAAGTGAGGGGCTAAGAAAGAGAAAGAGTGAGGAAAAGAGAGATTAAGAAAGAAAGAAGGAAAGAAAGAAAGTGAGAGAGAGAGAGACTAAAAGAGAGAGAGAAAAAAAGAAAATGAGATAGATTAAGAGAGAAAGAGAGAGAGAGAGAGAATGACTAAGAGAGAATTAACCGAGAAAAGAATAGTTTCTTATTAATTTCTACTCATATCTCTTGAATAAAAATGGAAAACAGAAAAACTTCTTATGGGAAACAAAACATTAAATGAATAAAGATCGAAACAAGAAACGTCTAACATAATGCTAAGTCGAAATAGAGTTTCCTATTTGTCTTGAGTAATATAAAACGTTCTTTCACTTTATATAGTAAAAGATTATTTATTTATTTAATTATCTACAGATTGTAATTTATTAAATTTTGACTTTCATTTTATGGAGAAACAGGTTTACAGTTTTGCTAGACCAAGTTCTCCCTTTTCTGCAAAGTTTATTCTTATATTATTTTATTTTTTAATATTATTATCGATATAATTTTTCTAGCGTTTTGAAAACTTTATTTAATTATTTATTTAAAGATTAAAATTTATTAAATTTTGACATTCAGTTCATTGGACAACATATTTACAGTTTTGTTTGACAATCTTTTTGCAAATTTCATAATTCTATTTTCTACTAATTTTTCTCTTTCTTAGCAAAGAGTTTCTTAACTTTCGTGCTCTTTTTTTCATGAGAATTCTTTTCAGGCTGGAAAAAGTGTAATAAGAATATGAAATATTTGGTGAATAAGGAGTATGCGAGAAAATATCACTGCTGACTGTAGGAAGTTTTACAAAGGTCCTCGACAAAATCCCAAGAAGCATCTGTAAGGTAAATACAAATATTTTCATGATTACTGTTCTGACGAGCTATTTTGCTTGGTGCCCCATTTAAATGAATTTAAGTGTGCTACTAGGTTGGCATATCGGCCTTTACTATTGAAACGGTTAAATGTAACCGCCAACAGCTTCTTCTCTCGCACTTCCCGACAGTGGAACTCCCTTCTTCTTACTTGCTTTCCTGATAACTACATTCTTCAAAATATTAAATGCAATGTCAATCGTCATCTTCTGATACCTTGACCCCTGTTCTTTTTTTATCATTTCCTAAATCCTAGCTATGAGTAAATAGCAGGGCAGACCGGCTTCTATAGCCTTGGATGGTATCTGGTCTACCGCAGAAAGAAATGGCAAACTACCGTGGAAAAAATCTGCCTTGTCATTCATGTATAGAAAGATACGTGATCACCTAAACGTGTATCACGCATGGCACATAACTGACTGAAACCCTCCCCCTATTCTCAGTCTTTTCTCTTATTTTCACTCTCTGCAACCCTTTGCGTACTAGTGGCACTCCTGCTTTGCTTGGGGTGAAATGATTAAAAAACACCGAATTCCATTTTGTTTAGATAAAGATCAGCTTTCATACAGTTTTGCTCCACGATTTATTCTGTCTATAATGTTTCAAATTGTTCACTTCATCGCTAGCTAATTCTGGATCAGGGATCAAATGTTTTAATAATTTCCAGTAAGTTTTTCATTTAACTATGCCAAACAACAAAGTGATTAACATAACCAAGCTAGTACAAATGCTTGATTCGGATATTTTTACATTTGACCCATGTCCCTATAACTATTATTATCAACTAATATTTAGATTTCAGTCATCGTTTAACGAAAAGGCCCAATGTAGAACTCAGCAAACCATTTTTGATACATTTGTTCAATTCGAGGACCTTCGAGGACCTTCTCAATTTTTGTACATAACTTTCCTTTCAATCATATTTTTCGTGGTGGTAGACCGATCCTGAACCCGTTTATAAGGGTTCAAAGGGCATATTTTTGTCCGAGCCTACGGGCTCGGAAACCCCACGTTAAACCGGCTTTGTGCCATATGATGCCCTCGTGGGGGGTGACTAAATACCGTTCAGTCCGAAGTCGGGCGACAGGCTGATCGGCTGATCGCTTGAACTCTCTCCCTTCGGGCGGGGAGGAACCCGAAGGAGGCTACGCCGAAGGGCGGAGTCTCTTTCGGGGTGGTAGACCGACCCTGAACCCGTTTATAAGGGTTCAAAGGGCATATTTTTGCCTGAGCCCACGGGCTCGAAAACCCCACGGGCTCGGAAACCCCACGTTAAACCGGCTTTGTGCCATATGATGCCCTCGTGGTGGGTGGTGACTAAATACCGTTCAGTCCGAAGTCGGGCGACCGTCTGATCGGCTGAACTCCCACCCTTCGGGCGGGGAGGAACCCGAACGAGGCTACGCCGAAGGGCGGAGTCTCTTATGGGAGGTAAACCGACTCTGAACCCGTTTATACGTGTTCAAAGGGTATATTTTTGGCCGAGCCCACGGGATCGGAGATCTCACGTTAAACCGGCCTTGTGCCACATGATGCCCTAGTGGGGGAGGGTGACTAAATACTGTTCAGTCTGAAGTCTGGAGTGAAATCCGTCAGGAGTCTGTCAGTCAGTCAGAACGAGCGAGTCAGTCGAGTCAGCGGCAGTCCGAAACATAGTCGCGTTCAGACAATTACTACTAAACCTGATTGTTCGTACTAACACTTTCTACCTCTCTGTATATATTCCTGTTTGTAATATATCTGTGTTATTCCATATACGGGCTCGAGTTCTTCTTTATTGGTTCTACCTTGGACTATCACCGTGGTACAAGGAACCGGACCATAACCCGATAAATTGTTTTTCCTCTTTTTTAATGTTAGAATAAAAAGAAACGAAAATGGCTGATTTCTATATATTTATACACTTTGACATAATAGTTTCCAATACGAAATCAAATCATAGTTAAATCCAAGCACTTAGTTAAAAATCGGATCAGTCCGTGAAAACAAAACTTTTGTGCAAAAAGATCCCGGCGAAGACGCAAAAAATTTTAAAAGGCGGACAGGATTTCAAGGTCATAAACATTTACATGTCACGTGATTTCAAACGCTGATATAATAGAAAACACCTTGCTTTCGAAATCATTTTTTTTTTAAGTAATTAGAAGCTAGATAAAGATATTTACACCAAGCCTTTTGGATCTCCCACAAGGCTATAAAAACGGGCGAGTTTAACACATTGGTTTTACACGTTCAAAGAGTTTTGTGCTAATCGTGTCCAAAATGTCTGATATCAACACGTTTTACAGCCTTATTTCAAAAGTAGTGAAATTTATAATTATCTTTCACGCACACACATAAACACACACACACATTATGAATGAAATATTCTCATTCCATATCCAACACACACACTTGATAATCGCTGAAACATGATTTGTAAAAACGGAAATAAATTACTTATGTTTATTTCAAATATGTATTTCTTCCCTTTCATTCCATTTTTATTGCTTTTTTTTTAACTGCTGATAAATCACAACATGTCTTTTTCTGGCAGTTTTATGTCCCAAAAAAGAAAGATGTAAAAGGCGGCATGTTCTCAAAAACTCATTTATTTCATCGGGACAGAGTTTCTCTGTACAACGGTTCAATTCTCCACAAGGGAAATTTGAAGCGTTCAAAGTGGATTTTTTTTTATGGGTAAAAATACTTTTTTCTTGTTTTCTTTTTTAGTTACAAAATGTGGGGCCCATAAAAAAAACTCCTATATAAAACAATCCATACACTGATATAGAAAAGAATATATACATATGCACCTTTTGAGTCGAACAATCTTGAAAAATGGCAGAATTATGAAAAGGGTGCTTTAGGCTAAAAAGGTTGAGAAAAAAAAACTGGTCTAGAATAAACGTTACTGCACAACAATGGTTAGCAACTTCGTTCCTTCGACCATCACGATTTTAGATTCTTTGAATGCTCTAAGACTGAGGCCTTGTACATAAGTTTAATAATGTGTTCCTCACCGTCAGAAAAAAAAAAAACGATCAACTCGCCTACAGGGCTAAAGTGTTGATTCGTGAATTTGATGTCTCACTAATTGTGGGTTTAATCCTTCGGGCGAGTAAAACATATTCTAGTGGACTGCCAATAATTGAGCATTGCCATAAGCAAAATTGACCAAGACGAGATATCCCTAGAGATAGATAAAGGAACAAGAATAATATACCTCTTTAAATCAAATAAAAGGTTCTTTTCAAAATTTAACTGAAGTTTAACTGGATCGACAGACGACTAAAAATGCCGGAAGCTATTAGTCCGACTGTAAATAGTCGAGAAGACTATTACTAATGTGCGATAACTTCAATCCATGCACTTGAAGTATTATTACCCATAAAGTGAGTAAATACTGAAAACATCTTGAAAATAATTCCGCAAATATGTTATTTGCCATGTTATTTTTCTAATGTCGTCTGAACAAAACGAACTTATGTTCCTCTTTAAGATCTGCGATAAAAAAGCAACTGAAAACTTTAGATAAAAATCTGTTGTTTTTCAGGGCATTCCTAAAATGCTTTTAGTTATAAGCACGTGTTAGCTTTGAGCGAATGGTTGTTTTTTTAAAAGCAACACTCGTTCATGGGTACTTAAAAATAGGCGCGTGTATGAATATATTCACTGAAAGTGACTGAATATAAATATTTCTCGAAATTAAAAGATAGAGTCTTCAGCCCCCACCCCCCAGATCGAATGGAAAGTTATCAGTTAATCACAAACAGATGCAATCTATGACTGGAAGTAAAAATTCATATAATTAAGTGCAAAATTACAAGCCAGTTATTGAACCAGAGAAATGAAATCATATTTAAACGTCGCCATAAAAGTAGGTTTAAATTGTCTTAAAAATAGATATATATTTTGCATATTATTTACATTATTCGGACTATTGTCCTCATCTTTGTCGCCATATTTATTACAACGTTTCGGCCGTTGTACGCTCCGACCTTCTTCAGGTGGTTGGAATGTCGAACTGAACCCTTTAACATGGCACGTGGAACCAGAACAGTCTACCCCAGTGAGCGAAATAAAGGGTTCCGTTCGACATCCCAACCACCTGCAGAAGGCCGGAGCGTACAACGGCCGAAACGTTGTAATAAATATGGCGACAAAGATGAGGACAATAGTCTGAATAATGTAAATAATGTACATAATACCTCATCTCAGAAATATAGACAGATATATTTTGCAGTTAAACACTGTAAATTATATAGTTAGGTTTATAAGTATGTATATGTATATATGTATTGTGAATGTATATATTTGTGTGTATATATATATATATATATATATATATATATATATATATATATATATATATATATGTGTGTGTGTGTGTGTGTGTGTGTGTGTGTGCGCGTCGCATACACGTGTTTAGAGATGCATTTAATCTTTTATGTAGATGTCATGCATATTCTTGCATTAGAGTTTTTATCATTATTATTATTATTTTTTTTATTCATCATTTTTTTTATATAAAATGCATTATTTATTTATTTATTCATCTATATATTTTATATATATATATTTTATTATGATGATGATCGTGATGATAATGTTGATGATGTTTAAATAAATAACATTGATTCATGTCTATGAAGTTATTGGACATTGATTTACCTATATATATTTCCCCCTTCTTCCACTACTCTTTATACAGACTTCTTTTTTCTTCCTCCTACTTATCTCTTTTCAATTATGTAAGAACCCCCACCATCACCACCGCCACCACTAAACATTTTTAAGGTCAAGTAAATTACGCGAATTTGTTTTTTCTTTGGTTTATTTTCAAATTGTCTGGCTAAATTTGTATCAGTTAATAAAATGTAGTTGGTCTGACGAGGCAGGTGTATAGAACTTTTAGTTATCTGTTTGGATATGTCTTGTTCTTGTGTCCATCGTTTTTGTCATGTTAAGTTTGATAATGTTATTTATATTTTATATTGAATATGTCCTGAAGATGGTTTATTGACCGAAACGTCCGACGTCGACATATTAACATTAAAACAGCATTATTGCATATAAGGATTTTTGTTTGTTTTTTCCCGTATATTTTTCTTCATATATATATATATATGTATATCTGCTGTAATAAATTTATAACCAATTTATATGTTTTTTCCTTAATATTATTTATATTATTCTGTATATAAATTTATACATTGAGCTCATGAATTTGACTGTTTAATATAATTATTATTATTTCAATGAGGTCTTTTTAATATATATATATATATATATATATATATATATATATATATATATATATATATATATGTATATATATATATATATATATATATATACATACACGCACATAAAGTATAGTATTGGTTTATACGGCATAAATTCCAATAACCAACAAAAACTATTCTTAAAAGTGTGCTCAATACAGAGTAGAGCAAATATAATTATTTATTCGAAAATTATAATATGAATATGTTATAAAATCAATACAAAAATAGCCATTTTGTTTCAACACTTTTGGTGTCTTATCAAGTGATGGTGTTGAATGAAGAATATATTATACATTCAGCACCATCATTTGATAAGACAAAATGGCTATTTTTGTAGAGATTTTATAAAATATTTATGTTATAACTTTCGAATAAATAATTATATATATATATATATATATATATATATATATATATATATATATATATATATATATATATATATATATTAACTGAAGAGAAATAAAATGTACAATTTTGTTGTAATTACTTACATGTTCTAATGTATCAGTGTATAATATATATATATATATATATATATATATATATATATGGTAGACTCTCCCGTCGTATTCGACGTATGGGGATCAAGCAACTCAGTTCCTAGCAACCGATAACCAGACTCCAGCACATATGATTTAATCATAGTGGTGAACGCTTTCTGCATAGCCAACCACACTTTTTGAAGGGCCGAATACAGAGACCTGGTGTACTATGTGCCACAAGTTCCCTCCGCAGGTTTTGAATTCAGAGTTGTCCTTCTTCTAAGACAGTTACCATCCAAAGCTATAGAACCCAGTCTGTCCTGCTATTTATTCATAGCCAGAGTGAGAATATGATGATTAATACCTTTCCTAAGAGTATTAACACATAATGTAATGGATACGACAAAATTTCGAACTCGGCTCTCCGATTCCTCATTTCGAGCCACTATAAGGTGGAGTATGAGTGGGTATATATATATATATATATATATATATATATATATATATATATATATATATATATATATATATATATATATATATATTGAATGCCTATTTAGACAGCAAGTTTTCTTTTGAAAAGTGACACTTGAGTGAAACAAATAACGAAAGATTGTTACATTTTTCATCGTTTTTTTGGGGGGTTTCGAACGAAACGACTTGAAATAGAAAGAAGTCCCTGAATGGACAGTCCATAGTTAAATTGGGAACAAGAAAGAATACTAGGACGTTCTATCTTTCTAAGCCTTTTCTTTGATGATGACCAATGGAACGATAGAAAGTAATATTTATTCTCATGCATATATATATATATATATATATATATATATACATGTATGTATGTATGTATGTATGTATGTATATATGTGCGTGTGTGTGAGATGAGAGAAAGTGAATGTGCGATATTATACATATATACATATGTATATATGTAAGCAAATATATGGATATAGATCCGACAGTATGAAGAAAAATATACGGAAAAAACAAACAAAAAACCTTATATGCAATTATGCTGTTTTAATGTTAATATAATGACAACGTCGGACGTTTCGGTCTAATAAACCATCTTCAGGACATATTCATAAAATATAATTAACATTATCAATTCAACATGACAAAGACGATGGACATAAGAACAAGACTTATCCAAACAGATAACTTTCAGTTATCTGTTTGGATAAGTCTTGTTCTTTGTCATGTTGAAAAGGCATATATATATATATATATATATATATATATATATATATATATATATATATATATATATATAAATTAAAAAAAAAACAGTAATTCCCGTATAATATATGGATTGCGACAGCATTGCGTTTGTGTTTTTCTTAAATCTTAAATATTGTAACGTCATTCTCTACTCAGCAGGTGAAGTTTTGTGAAACTGTCAGTCGTGTTCCGGGTGAGTAATAATATGTATATTTAATACTATATATATATATATATATATATATATATATATATATATATATATAGTGGAGATTCTATTCAAACAACGCATTTCGCCTCTTATTGTTAGGCGTGTTATGGTTGGAAACCTGTGTCTAGTAATAGTTCGCTAATTCAAATGTGAGCGAGATTTCTAGCGGTGAAGTTTTGGGGTGGATGAGTTGAAAGGTCATATTAGACAATGGATATGAAAGATCACATTAGGCAATAAAGGTGAAAGATCACAATAGACAATGAAGGTGAAAGGTCACATTAGTCGATAAAAGTGAAAGGTCACATTAGACAATGGACGTGAAAGGTAACATCAGATAATAGAAAATGGCGTATCAATGAGCAGTGGCAAGGTCGGGAAGAATTAACTGACATTTGATACTTTACTGTTTTCTGGAATCGCAACAGCTTTGGTTATTAAAAATGCTTGGCTACTGCTACTATATTATTTAAAATTCTCCATCTAATTCGTCATATGAAACAAAAGAAAAGAACACATTTTTTTAAATGTCGGCTACCCGAAAGTCATTTCATGAACATCACGTAGAGGGATTTTACAAACATTTTCAATAACATGAATTTTAAGATTTTCATGATTTAAATTATTTAAAAAAATCCAGTAAAAGATCTTGATTTTTAAAAAATTGCTGGGTCCTTGAGATTTTAATTTAATTCAAGACTTCATGATAGCAGTGACTTTATAATAACGCATGCTTTTCCATGACTTAAGCCAGATTTGTTGCTTGACATATTATAGGTCTTAATAGGATTAACGAGGCGAGAAAAACAGAAGACTGAAAAGAGAATAAAGAAGGAAACATTAAAATCAACAAATAAATCAAAATAAAATATAATTTTAAAAAGGAAAATCGAACGAAGAAGAAGAAGAAGAAGAAGAAGAAGAAGAAGAAGAAGAAGAAGGAAAGCGTTAATAAATACGCTAGGGCCATTTTTATTTCACTTTCTAAAATATCTTTCCAACTAAAACAAACAATTTTACCATCTTGATAGAAATAATTTACTGCTGCCAATTGTGGTTTATGAGATATTGAAAGTTAATAAACACAGCTTAACAGTAAAAATGGCCAAATGCATAGCGGACACAGTAGGAAAATCTATTATCTTAATCTTTCAAATTAAGATAATAAATTGATTTCACATAAAATTAACATCCAAGAATCTGGTTATTTTCAAAGGTCGAACTACGATACCGTCGTGAAATACGATACTAATTCAGCCATAAGTCAGATTTAATAAATATTATCAAAAATTGGCTATAAGAATTTTAATGCTTAAAAAGAAATTAACATCATCTCAAAGTATATTTCAAAATGTTTTCAGTACTAAATTCTCCAGTTCTCGATTAAGATATTTTTTCGGTAGCGAGCACCTCAACGTAGATAGGGCAATGGTTAATGAAATAGTCAAGCAAAAATGTGTAGTGGTTTCGATCCTCTTTAACAGCAGACTTGTATTCTAATTCTGACTCCACTAAAGCAACAACATTCAAAGAGCATAGAGAAGCATTAATGGATTGAGCAAAGTTTTTTTTAGCAGCAGAACGCTAACTTTCCTATATTCCCATCATTAAAATGCATTTTCACAAGCATTAAACAACAACTGCATCTTATAAACTGAGATCTGTGCAGGTTCGCTCGAAAAGTGGATTCACATACACTTCTGGGACAAACGTTCAAACGCATTACCCACCGACTGACTGTACTCATATATTTCTGTCCTCCATAAAAATTCAATAAGAAATGATGTATGTAATTCAGTAACAGACACACAAACACACACACATATATATATATTGGTAAAAAAAATGTTGTTAGATTCTGTACGAAAACTTATAGTATTATATATATATATATATATATATATATATATATATATATATATATATATATATATATGTGTAGTTAGTTAGATTTCCAATACTCATTTATAATGAGTATTGGAAAAAAAGGCACCTAATATTTAATATCGTGATATTTATAATATATGAATTTTTACAGAGAATAAAAACTTTGTTATTTACAATTGGATTTTCAGTGTTTTTTCTAAGATTTTTTATAAGTTTTTTTTCTTATTTTTTTACTTTTAACCGATTTCGCTTAGCTTTTCAAAAAGTTTTTTTTTTTTTAACTGTATCTTTCTCCACGTGTTGATGCATATATTTTGTACTAATGAAAAAGAAATGAAAATCAAGGTGCGTAACTGGTTATATATGCCGTTTATTGTAAGGGGAATTTGATAGAATTCGGTGAATTAGGTATGGGTTTGAACTTGCTGATTATATTTATATATATATATATATATATATATATATATATATATATATATATATATATATATATATATTAGGTTGGTGCAAAAATAATGACGTAATAATGTCGTTTTTTGACGTATTTTTAGCGTCAAAAAACGACATTATTTTTGCACCAACCTAATATATATATATATATATATATATATATATATATATATATTGAAGTCAACACTCAGTTTCATGCTAGACGCAATTATCAGGCGACCAATAAAATATGAAAATATGCAATATTTTAACAGATTTTCATTGTTGCATTAAAATTAAAATATAAAAATTATTTTCTAAATAATTCAGGCCTCATGATTGCTTCTCGCATGAAACATTCTGTCGCCCCTGTTCATTTTGTTTATATTTTCATATGTTCTAGCACTGATACTGAGCACTTTATCCCATAAATATAGCATACCTTAAAATATATGTCTTTATATATATATATATATATATATATATATATATATATATATATATATATATATAATAAAATATAAATATCATTAATGCTTTGTTTTATTTCCCTATAAAACATGAATATATCATTATCATTTAAATTCACTTTTTCCACCTTTCCCCTATTATCTATGAAATTGTAATAGATTCATCATTTTAGCAGGAAAACGTAAATATATCAGTAATGTTGTTCCTCTTTGCCATAATAAGCTAAAAATTACTATATTTCAACAGATTTATGATTTTTTGTATAAAAATGAAAATATCAGTAATAGTTTCAACATATTTCTCTGTTTTTGCCTAATAATGTAAACATGTGCAATATTTAAGCAACTTTCTCATATTTTTGCCTAAAAATAAAATTATCAGTAATATTGTCCACGTATTTCTCGTCTTTTTCATAAAAATGTAAAACTGAAATATCAACAGATTTTTTTTATTTTTTGTATAAAAATCAAAATATCAGTGAATTTTAAGCATATTTCTGCTTTTCTTCCATAAAAATAGAATATAATCAATTTTTATCCAGATTTATGATTTTATGCATTAAAAAGAAACTAACAGTAATATTTTCTATATTTTACACCTTTCATAAATAAGTAAATGTATTTTAACAGTTTTATCATTTTCTTTCATAAAAAATGATAAATTATCAGTAATATTCTCTACTACTACTACTACTACTATTCTAAAAGAAAGTAATGTGTAATATAACAAAATATTTATCATTTTCTGCATGAAAAAAGAAATTCCCATAACATTTTCTACATATATCAGTTTTTCGCATTATATTTCATCAAATTTATCTTTTTTTGCATGAAATCAAAACATTAGCAATATTTTCTACAGGTCAAAATGTGCAATATTTCAATGGATTTCTCATCTCTTACATGAAAGTGAAAATATTTATATTTCCAAAATATTTATTAGCTTTTTGGATGAAATATGAAAATGTGCAATATTTCAGCAGAATTAGCATTTTCTTGCTCATAAATGAAAATATAAATAATATGTTATATATATTTCTCTGTTTTTCCACCTTTTCATGAAAACATTTGTAAAATTTACAACATATTTCTCTAATATAACATAAAAAGCAACATCAACAGATCTGTCAATTTTGGGCACAAAAATAAAAAGCAACAAACTTTTCTATATATTTCTCAGCTTTTATATAAAAATATAAGCAGAATTTTTAACAAATCAATTTTTTCACAATACTGAAATTATCAGTAATATTCGCAGCATATTTTTCCTCTATGCAACATTTGAACAGATTTATAACTTTTGCCTAAAAATGAAAATAACTCATTTCTATGCTTTTACGTAAAAATGTAAATATGAGAAATAATCAATATGTTTATCATTATTTAAAAAAATTAAAAATAACGGTAATATTTTCTATATATGACTACTTTTTCATAAAATGTCATTTATTTTGAGTAAAATTAAAATATCAGTAATATTTTCTACATATGTCTCTACTTTTTCAGAAAATGTGATATTTTGCGTAAAATGAAGACATTTTCTATATATGTCTCTATTTTCCATAAATTGTCATATGTTGCGTATTCTAAAATACAAGTCACATTTTTACATGTCTCTGATTTTTTATGAATTGGCATTTTTTGCGTAAAATGAAAATATCAGTAATATTTTCTATATATATTATTTTTATTTTCTATATATATTATTATTATTTTCTATATATTTCCTTACTTTTTCATAAAGTGTCATCATTTTGTGTAAAATAAAAATTTCAGTAACAATTTCTACATATGTATTTTCGATATATGTATCTGTTTTCATAAAATATCATTTATTTTGTGTAAGCTTAAAATATCTGTAATATTTTCTCGTTATGTCTAATTTTTCATAAAATGTCAATTTTTGCGAAAAGTGAAAATATTTGTAATATTTTTTATATATGTATATACGTTTTCTTAGAATGTCATTTTTTAGCGTAAAATGAAAATATCTGTAATATTTTCTCGTTATGTCTACTTTTTCATAAAATGTCAATTTTTGCGAAAAGTCAAAATATTTGTAATATTTTTTATATATGTATATACGTTTTCTTAGAATGTCATTTTTTAGCGTAAAATGAAAATATCTGTAATATTTTCTCGTTATGTCTACTTTTTCATAAAATGTCAATTTTTGCGAAAAGTCAAAATATTTGTAATATTTTTTATATATGTATATACGTTTTCTTAGAATGTCATTTTTTAGCGTAAAATGAAAATATCTGTAATATTTTCTCGTTATGTCTACTTTTTCATAAAATGTCAATTTTTGGGAAAAGTGAAAATATTTGTAATATTTTTTATATATGTATTTACGTTTTCATAGAATGTCATTTTTAGCGTAAAATGAAAATATCTGTAATATTTTCTCGTTATGTCTACTTTTTCATAAAATGTCAATTTTTGCGAAAAGTCAAAATATTTGTAATATTTTTTATATATGTATATACGTTTTCTTAGAATGTCATTTTTTAGCGTAAAATGAAAATATCTGTAATATTTTCTCGTTATGTCTACTTTTTCATAAAATGTCAATTTTTGGGAAAAGTGAAAATATTTGTAATATTTTTTATATATGTATTTACGTTTTCATAGAATGTCATTTTTAGCGTAAAATGAAAATATCTGTAATATTTTCTCGTTATGTCTACTTTTTCATAAAATGTCAATTTTTGCGAAAAGTCAAAATATTTGTAATATTTTTTATATATGTATATACGTTTTCTTAGAATGTCATTTTTTAGCGTAAAATGAAAATATCTGTAATATTTTCTCGTTATGTCTACTTTTTCATAAAATGTCAATTTTTGGGAAAAGTGAAAATATTTGTAATATTTTTTATATATGTATTTACGTTTTCATAGAATGTCATTTTTAGCGTAAAATGAAAATATCTGTAATATTTTCTCGTTATGTCTACTTTTTCATAAAATGTCAGTTTTTGCGAAAAGTCAAAGTATTTGTAATATTTTTTATATATGTATATACGTTTTCTTAGAATGTCATTTTTTAGCGTAAAATGAAAATATCTGTAATATTTTCTCGTTATGTCTACTTTTTCATAAAATGTCAATTTTTGGGAAAAGTGAAAATATTTGTAATATTTTTTATATATGTATTTACGTTTTCATAGAATGTCATTTTTAGCGTAAAATGAAAATATCTGTAATATTTTCTCGTTATGTCTACTTTTTCATAAAATGTCAATTTTTGCGAAAAGTCAAAATATTTGTAATATTTTTTATATATGTATATACGTTTTCTTAGAATGTCATTTTTTAGCGTAAAATGAAAATATCTGTAATATTTTCTCGTTATGTCTACTTTTTCATAAAATGTCAATTTTTGCGAAAAGTCAAAATATTTGTAATATTTTTTATATATGTATTTACGTTTTCTTAGAATGTCATTTTTTAGCGTAAAATGAAAATATCTGTAATATTTTCTCGTTATGTCTACTTTTTCATAAAATGTCAATTTTTGCGAAAAGTCAAAATATTTGTAATATTTTTTATATATGTATATACGTTTTCATAGAATGTCATTTTTTAGCGTAAAATGAAAATATCTGTAATATTTTCTCGTTATGTCTACTTTTTCATAAAATGTCAATTTTTGCGAAAAGTCAAAATATTTGTAATATTTTTTATATATGTATATACGTTTTCTTAGAATGTCATTTTTTAGCGTAAAATGAAAATATCTGTAATATTTTCTCGTTATGTCTACTTTTTCATAAAATGTCAATTTTTGCGAAAAGTCAAAATATTTGTAATATTTTTTATATATGTATATACGTTTTCTTAGAATGTCATTTTTTAGCGTAAAATGAAAATATCTGTAATATTTTCTCGTTATGTCTACTTTTTCATAAAATGTCAATTTTTGCGAAAAGTCAAAATATTTGTAATATTTTTTATATATGTATATACGTTTTCTTAGAATGTCATTTTTTAGCGTAAAATGAAAATATCTGTAATATTTTCTCGTTATGTCTAATTTTTCGTAAATGTCATTTTTTTGTGTATTATGATAACATTACTAATATTTCCTCCATATTTCCTTTTTCATAAAATGTCATTCTTTTCTTAAAATGAAAATATCAGTAATATTTTCTATTAGGTTGGTGCAAAAATAATCTCGTTTTCTCACATATGTTACTATGTGAGAAAACGACATCATTTTTGCACCAACTTAATATATATGTCAAGCTTTTTTTCTGTTAGCAATATTTTCAATATATTTTTCAATATTTTCATAAAATGTCAACCTTTGCGTATACTTTAAATATCTGTACTACTACTATCTGTACCTTTTAATAAACAGTCAATTTTTGCCTAAAATGAAAATGTCAGTAATATTTTCTATATTTGTCTCTATTTTTTCATAAATTGTTTTTTTTTTTTTGCCAAATCTTTACTACATATGACTCTGATTATTCATAAAATATCATTTATGCGCAAAATGTAAATAGAATTAATATTTTCTATAGATCTCTATATATCTCTACATTTTCCTAAATTATCATTTATTGCGTAAAATGAAAATATCAGGAATATTTTCTATATATGTCTATACTTTTTCATAAAATATCACTTTTTGCGTAAAATGAAAATATCAATAATATTTGCTATGTATGTCTCAAACTTTTCCATAAATTATTATTTTGCGTAAAATGAAAAGTTTTCGTAAAAAAAAAGACATTTTATGAAAATGTAGAGACATATACATAGAAAATATTACTGATATTTTCATTTTAGGTAAAAATGAAACTTTATTAAAAGGTAAAGATATATAGGAAGTTGTACTGATAGTTAAAGTTTACGCCAAGGTTGAAATTTTATGAAAACATGGAAAAATATTCTTCATATATCTCTACTTTTTCGTAAAATTACATTTTTTGCGTATACTTAAAATAGCAGTAATATTTTCTAGTTCAATCGCAGTTATTTCGTAAAAATGTCATTTTTTTCTGTAAGATGAAAATATCTGATTTATTTTCTATATAAGTCTCTACCTATATTTTGTCTATGTGTCTCTTTTTTTTTATAAAATGTCACTTTTTGCATATACTTAAAATATTAAAATTGTTTTCTATGTCTGCAGTTTTATAAAATGAATTTTTTTTCGTAATCTTAAACTATCAGTATTATTTTTTTTTATATATATGACTACTTTTTCAACAAATAGCATTCTTTGCGTAAACTTAAAAGATCAGTAATATTCTCTATATATGTCTCTACTTTTTCATAAAAATTTCATTTTTTCATAAAATGAAAAAATATATCATTAACATTTTCTATATATGGCTCTGGATTTTCATAAAAAGTCATTTTTTTTTTTGCTTAAAATGTAAATAACAGTAATATTTTCTATATAATTATCTACTTTTTCATAAAATGTTATCTTCTGCGCAAAGTTACAATATCAGTAATAAATGTCTCTACGTTTTCGTAAAATGGCATTTTTTGCATAAAATGCAAATGTCTACTACTAGGTTGTTGCAAAAATAATGTCGTTTTCTCACATATTAACATATGTGAGAAAACGAAATTATTTTTGCACCAACCTAGTTTTTCTGTATTTGTCTCTTCTTTGAATAAAATGTCATTTTTAGGTGAACATAAAATAGACTAATATTTTATATATATATATATATATATATATATATATATATATATATATATATATATTTAAGCAAATATATGGATATAGATCCGACAGTATGAAGAAAAATATACGGGAAAAAACAAACAAAAACTGTGACTTAAAATATGTGGGCTCGACAAGCGTACATATAAATTTTAGATCAAATAGAATTTCTTTCATTTTTCTTTCATAATATTCAAATTTAGGAATACGTTTTCACAGCGTCGCAAACGTGGTGACAACGTGACCATGTTTAAAACTAAACGCTGATCGCATAAACTTTTAGTTATCTGTTTGGATATGTCTTGTTCTTGTGTCCATCGTTTTTGTCATGTTAAGTTTGATAATGTTATTTATATTTTATATTTTATATTGAATATGTCCTGAAGATGGTTTATTGACCGAAACGCCCGACGTCGACATATTAACATTAAAACAGCATTATTGCATATAAGGATTTTTGTTTGTTTTTTCCCGTATATTTTTCTTCATATATATATATATATGTATGCATGTATGTATGTATGTATATATACATTTTCATAAAATGTATTTTTTGCGTATATATAAAATATCAGTAATATTTTCTATATATGTCTGCACTTTTCCATAAATTGTCATTATTTAGTAAAATTAAAATATCAGTATTATTTTCTACATATGTTTCTATACTCTCATAAAATGCCATTCTTGCATAGACTTAAACTAACAGTAATATTTTCTGCATACGTCGCTGATTTTTCATAAAATGTCATTTTTTGCGTGAGATTAAATTATGCCTTTCATTTTATATATATATATATATATATATATATATATATATATATATATATATATATATATGTCTCTACCTTTATAAAAATGTCATTTTTGCGTAAAATGAAAATATCTTTAATATTTTTCTATATATCACTATTTTTCCTAAAATGTCACTTTTTTCGTATATCTGAATATTTTCTATATATGTCTCCAGTATAAGCATATACTTTTTCAGGAATTGTCATTTTTGCGTAAAATTAAAATATCAGTAATATTTTCTATATAGGTCAAAACTTTTTCATAAAATATCATTTTTGCGTAAAATGTAAATTACAGTAATTTTTTTTATATGTCTCTACTTTTTCATGTCATTTTTTGCGTAAACTTAAAACATTAGTAATACTTTATATATATACGTATCTACTTTTTCATAAAATGTCATTTTTTGCGTAAAAGCAAAATATTAGTTACCCTTCCTTTATTTGTCTCTATTTTTTCATAACATGTCATTTTTTTGCGTCAAGTTACAATATCAACATCATTTTCTATATAAGTATCTACTTTTTCGTAAAATGACATTTTTGCGTATAAATAAAGTATCAGTAATATTCTCTAAAAGTCTCTATGTTTTCATTAAATGTAATTCTTTGCATAAACTTAAAATATCAGTAATATATTCTATATATCTCTACTTATATAAATATCTTTTTTGCGTAAAATCTAAATATCAGTAATATTTTCTGTTTATGGATGTACTTTGTCTTAAAATGTCATATTTTCTGTAAAATGAAAAAAAATCAGTAATATATATATATATATATATATATATATATATATATATATATATATATATATTTCCTTTTTCATGAAATAAATGTAACAGTAATATATTCTACGTGCCTCTACGTTTTCAAAAAAATTTTTGCGTAAAATGAAAATAGCTGAATTTTTTCTATATAAGTCTCAAATTTTTCATAAATTATCATTTTTTGCGTAAACTAAAAATAGCAGTAATATTTTCTATATTTGTCTCTCCTTTTTCATTGAACGTCAATTTTACGTCAACTTAAATATCAATAATATTTTCTATATGTCACTACACTTTTATAAAATTACTTTTTTTGCATAAACTTAAAATATAAGAAATATGTTTATGCATTTTCGTAAAATTACATTTTAAACTTAAACTCTCTGTAATATTTTCTATATATGTTTCTACTTTTTTGTAAAATCTCATTTTTGCGTATAAATAAAGTATCAGTAATATTCTCTATTAGTCTCTATGTTTTCATTAAATGTAATTCTGTGCATAAACTTAAAATATCAGTAATATATTCTATATATCTCTACTTATATAAAATATCTTTTTTGCGTAAAATCTAAATATCAGTAATATTTTCTATATATGACTCTACTTTTTATTTATATATGTCTCTACATTTTCGTACAAATGTGCAATATTTCAATAGATTTATCCTTTTCTTCCATAAATATATATATCTGTATATTTCTAACGTATTTCTCTTTTCATAAAATGTCACAATATGCAAGATATCATTTTCTTCCATAACTGTCAATTTCGCATAATCTTAAAATATCAGTAATATATCTATTTATAATAGATAATGTATAATATAAATTTAATATATATCTATTTTTTATGAAATGTGATTATTTTGCGTAAAATGAAAATATAAATATTATTTTCTATGTGTCTCTACTTTTTCATAAAATGTCATTTTCTGCTTAAAATGAAAATATCAGTAATATTTTCTATATATGTCTCTACATTTTCATGAAATGTTATTATTTTGCGTAAAATAAAATGTAAGTAATATTTTCTATAAATGCCTCAAATTTTCATAAAATGTCTTTTTTGTGTATACTTAAAAGATCACTATTATTTTCTATGTATGTGTCTACTTTTTCACTAAATTTCATTTTTGTATAAAATGAAAATATCAGTAATATTTTCTATATATATCTCTACATTTTCATAATATCATTAATATATATATATATATATATATATATATATATATATATATATATATATATATATGTTATGTCTACTTTCTCATAAAATGTCAATTTTTGCGAAAAGTGAAAATAATTATCATATTTTATATATGTACTTACGTTTTCATAGAATGTTATTTTTAGCGTAAAATGAAAATATCTGTAATATTTTCTCGTTATGTCTACTTTTTCATAAAATGTCAATTTTTGCGAAAAGTGAAAATATTTGTAATATTTTTATATATGTATTTACGTTTTCATAGAATGTCATTTTTAGCGTAAAATCAAAATATCTGTAATATTTTCTATATATATCTCTACTTTTTCATAAAATGCCATTCTTTGTGCAAAATTGATAATATCATTAATATATATATATATATATATATATATATATATATATATATATATATATATATATATACTTTTTCATAAAATGACATTTTTTCCTTAACATGAAAATATCTGTAATATTTGCTATATACGCCGCTACCATTTGATAAAGTGTCATTTTTTTGTAAAATGTATATATTAGTAATATTTTCTATATATAACTCTATTTTTTCATAAAATGTCATTTTTTGCTTAATATGATGATAAATCATTAATATCATTCTTTGCATAAAATTAAAATATCTCTATTCTTTTCTATGTATATCTCTTCTTTTTCACGAGAATAATTTTCAGATATTTATCCATTTTTGCATTGAAATATAAATATCAGTAATATTTTCAACATATTCTTCCTCTTTTTTCAAAGAATGTCAAAATGTGCAATATTTCAAAATAGTTTCTACATTTTTCTTCTCGTTTTTCATATAAGTTATATGTTTTACATTTTTCTGGTTTTTCTAATCAAATACGCCACAAAAATCTCCTGTGCCGACCAAGCATAAAAAAAAATACAATATGGGAACCAGTAATAAGGAATGCCAGAGAAAAGCAATAATAACAACAAAAATTTCAATATGAGCACTGGTAAAAATGGTTGCTGAGACATTAGGTTTATAATACCCATCTGACATTCCTACACCGATGCAGAGATCTACAACTCATCCCTTTTGGCTCGGCACCAAGACTTCAAGTCAATTCAAAGAGAGCCGATCTGGTCACAGAAAAAGCGGGCCACGCCTTTTTCCGAGAGAGAATCTAGTACAATCGTTGAATAAAACAGAGACTACAAGCTCATATCTACCTGAGGCTTGAGGATTTCTTCAACAGAATTACTAATGAAGAAGACCAGAGAAGGATCCAAAGTGACTTAGATAAATCCTTCAGACATGAATTTGATGTAGTCAAGGCTCACCAAGTGCAAAAATTAAATAGATTGAAAGATCAGAAGGTGACGCACAAGGTCCATCGCCCACCAGTGAAAGCAGTAGTCAACATCAGCCAATATCAGCTGAGTGCCTCTGAGGAGTCAGTATTAAATAAGGGTCTCAACTTCGCCACAACCATCAGGCAAGTGCCATACTTGGACATCATTACCAGAGTCGAGGAGGTGGCCTTGAACATCCATCAGGCTCAGGCGGATGAACTGAGATGGAAAGTGAAACAGACCTTGGAGAGAGCCAAGATGCCCAGGTCCAACATAACAAAACTGGAGATTGGATCCCTACAGAGGAATGAAATCATCATCATACTACCGTCTGACAAAGGTAACGCGACTGTAGTGATGGACAAATCAGATTATACAAGAAAACTGGAAGACCTCATTAGCAATAGTAGCTACAGCAAAGTGAAAAAGTATCCTACTATGAAAACGGAATGCAAACTGTCACAGATACTAATCAAGAACAAGGATCACTTCGCACCTAAGACGTATAGGCAGTTATCGCAGTGTTATACGAAGCTACCTCATATATACGGTGTCCCTAAGATTCACAAAGGCGGTATTCCGCTCAGGCCGATTGATAGTTGCCAGGGCTCTGTGTGTCACCCTCTGGGTCGCTTCCTTGTAGATATAATTGACCCATTGATCGGAAAGTCTCCTTCATATGTCCGAAACTCTGCCCACTTCATGGAAATAATCAAAGATGCTCCCATCTTATCCAACCAGATGGTGAGCTTGGACGTGGTGAGTTTGTTCACCAAGGTACCCACGGAGGAGGCACTCTCAGTAGTCAGATACAGATTGGCCTCTGACTCTTCCCCTGAAGAACGGACCAGTATTCCAATAGATAATCTGATGAAGATGTTGACTTTCTGTACACAAACAACACACTTCGGAATGGGATCACACATATATCGACAGGATGAGGGCTTAGCAATGGGCTCACCATTGCCACCAGAAATGGCGAATATATACATGGAATACTTTGAAGAAATGGCATTAGAATCTATATCTCTAAAGCCAACTATATGGTTATGGTACATAGATGACACCTTCATACTCTGGCCACACCAGGAAGATGTCCAGGTTCTACTGGACCATGTGAACTCAATAAGACCTTCGATAGAGTTCACAATGAAGAAAGAGAGTAACAACACACTCCCATTCCTGGATGTTCTAATATCTCGAACAGAGCATGGGTTCAATACATCAGTATACTATAAACCGACATTCACTGGACAGTACCTCAATTTCAACTCCCACCATCCATACAGCGTAAAAAAGGGATCGTCCACTGCTTACAACACCGAGCAAAAGTCATAAGTGGCGACCCAGGGACATTAGATAAAGAATTAGTCAGTATAAGTAGTTCCCTACAACGTAACAAGTACCCTGGGTACATGGCAGCAGCCCCCAAAAACTGGGATAGGCAGGTACAAGAGGAGGACAACAACACTCAGAAAACAGTCTGCCTGCTTTATGTGAAGGGGTTATCAGAGAAAATACAAAGGATCTGCAGTCCATATAACATCAGGAGAACCTTCAAAAGCTTGACGACATTTCGCAGATATCTCTCGCGAGTAAGACACCCCCATAGAGGAGAACATGACTAAAGACTGTGTGTACGCTATCCCGTGCAGCTGCAGAAAGAAATATAAAGGTGAGACAGGCCGCTCCCTTAAGGCAAGAATACCAGAAAACTGTAATACGAGGGGAAGTGCAAAAATCAGGCGTGGCTGACCACATATGGAGAGAGAAGGCAGATCACCGCCCTCTGTGGGATCATGTTGAGATCATAGACAAAGAACACTACTGGAAAATTCGTAAACTTAAGGAATAAGCACATATGCTAGGCCACAAAAATCTCCTGAGCCGACCAAGCATAGAAATGAATACAATATCGGAACCAGTAATAAGGAGTGCTAGAGAAAAGCAATAATAACAACAAAAGCGCAAAATGAGCTCTGGTAAAAAAATGAAATGATAACAGCAAAAAATTGCAATATGAGCACTGGTAAAATGGTTGCTGAGACATGAGAAATTCATACACAAATGTCCTCAAGGACACATGGCACAGTGGAAAAAGTCGTTGGTTAGATCCAGTGACAGGACCAAAACAGTGTGAGTTCAATAACTGCTTAAGGCAGTTGAGAAGAACAGATGGAAATTAACAGGAGATAACTGATAACTGGCATCCATTAAACATGGCACGTAGAACTAGAACAGTCTACCTCATTGAGCGAAATAAAGGGTTCAGTTCGACATTGCAACCACCTGAAGAAGGCCGGAGCGTACAACGGCCGAAACATTGTAATAAATATTACAATAGTCCGAATAATGTAAATAATGTACATAATACCTCATCTCAGAAATATCGACAGATAACACATTTGTATATATTCATATATCTTATCTCCCATGATAACATCTGACTTCACCAAATAAGGCGAAATAAATTGTTAATTATAATACCTCGAGGAAAGTGACACGTTATACTTCCTTTTCTTTTTTTTCTTTTTTTGGCGAATATTTTCTTCTGAAATGAAGTCTAACGTTTATTTTGAATCCATCGCTAGGTCTGCTTCTAGGAAATTTGGTTCATTTTGTTGTACTAGACAATTTCACCAGAATCCACCTTACACATTTATAAATCTACCATTTATCCATGCAAAGAATATTGTGAAATCTGGTCTGGTGCTTCTGTTATATATTTAGAGATTTTTGATAAAATTTAAAGAAGAATGTGTAATATTATCAGTCATGACCTGATAATTTGGCTTCAATCACTTTCTCACCGACGTAATGTAGCTTATCTGTATCTTTTTTCTCATGGCACACTAAACGAATTTAAGCCCAGTACTAGCTTCGTATCAAGAACACATCATTTTACAATTGAATTATTTATGGCTATAAGTTCTCTGCTAATAGTTTATTTTCTCGCGCGTCTCACTTGTGCAATCTTCTTCCAAACTGTTGCTTTCCAATCAACTTTGATCTTCAAAAATTTAAATAAAATAATAATAGTTATTTTGATCGTTTTAATTCCAGTTTTTTAATATCACCTCTTTAATAATGATTTTTTTCTTGTTATGCTCTTTTCAAACTCAGTAACTCCTTGCGTATTAGACTTTTTATTGCTTTGCTTGGTGTAAATAATTAAAAAAAAGATTATAAATTGAAATTCATATGGTATAGTCATCATAAAAATATATCCAGTTTTGTTTACGTTAATATGGATTTTAGTGTGAAATATCAGGTGACATTATAAAATCTGATATAGTGTATTCTATCAAATTTAATGTAGTATATATATATATATATATATATATATATATATATATATATATATATATATATATATGTGTGTGTGTGTGTGTTTGTGTTTGTGCGTGTGTTTGTCCGAGTGTGTCATTGTGTGTGTGTTTGCGCGAGTGTGTGATTGTGTGTCTGTGTGTGTATGTGTGTGTTTGTGTGAGTGTGTGATTGTGTGTGTGTGTAGTACAGGTAATCCGTTAGTATATAATCCCGGTGGATCCTAGTAATGTTAATTATTAAAACTGATCCACAGAGAGATCGATGTATTTATTATAACAGAGCATATGTATTCTTTTTTTTTTTTCATTTTGCCAGCAAAAAACAAAAATTGCGTGAAAATGAGGATAGTCAATTTGAAGCCGGTCTGTAGGCAGCTATCATCAGGCCCAAAGTGTCTGTCAATTAGGGGCTGAAGATGACTCCATACAGACCGGCTTGAAATAGACTATCCTCATGTTGAGGTAATTTTTGTTTTTTGCTATATATATATATATATATATATATATATATATATATATATATATATATGTGTGTGTGTGTGTGTGTGTGTAAAAAATGTAATGAGAACAACAAGAATCTAAATTAAAACGTTCATAACATTAATTTAAAAGAGGAATCAATGCAAAAAGTGTAGTAATAGTTATTTATTATAATTTATTACATACGGACAAACTAGTAATAACTAAAAAGATCCATATTTGTTTCATTGCTTAAAGGTAAGCATCTCATCGGGTGAGGAACAAATATGGTTGTCTTTAAGCAGCGAAACAAATATATGCATCTTTGTTTGTCCATATCTAACAATATATATATATATATATATATATATATATATATATATATATAGAGAGAGAGAGAGAGAGAGAGAGAGAGGGGGGGAGATGAAAGTACGGGGAATCGGAGAGCCGTGTTCTAAATCAGGTCGTGTTCATTCCATTCCCCGACGTGAAATACCTGAAATCCATCTCTTTACCCCTTGCTATGGGTAAATAGCAGGAGAGATAGCTATGGTTGGCAACCAGCCCAGGAGGACAACACCTGAATTTCAAAATCAGAGCGGGCACGTTTGGGGATGTTGTGCCACACCATGCACCAGTTCCCTGAATTCTGCTGCCCCGAAAAGTTTGTTCTGTTCTGCACAAACTTCAATATAATCAAATCATGTGGCTCGAGCTGCTGCACTTTTATACGTCAAAAACGAGTCCTACATATATATATATATATATATATATATATATATATATATATATATATATATATATATATATATATATATATATATATATATATATATATATATATATATTGAGGAATCGGAGAGCCGAGTTCGAATTGCAGTCGAATCCATTACATTTCACTTACGGGCTAATACCCTTGGGAAAGGTATGAATCCTCTTCTTCTCCCTCCAGCTATTGGTAAAATAGCAGGACAGACTGGGTTCTATAGCCTTGCATGGCAACTGGTCTAGGAGAAGGACAACTCTGAATTCAAAACCTGCGGAGGGTCGTTTGGGAACCTTGTGGCATTCGGTGCACCAGGTCTCTGGATTCGTCCTTCCAAAAAGTGTGGATGGTCCTGCACGAGGCCTTCACCACTATAATCAATTCTCATGTGCCGGTGTCGGGCTGTCGGTTTCCTGGAAACTGATCTGCTTGACCCTCAAACGTCGAATCTCGACGGGAGAGTCGATCATATATATATATATATATATATATATATATATATATATATATATATATATATATATATATAATATTATATATATATATATATATATATATATATATATATATATATATATATATATATATATATATATATATATATATATATATATATATATATATATATATATTATAAGTTAATAGACTTAAGTATATTAACTTATAATATTAATGCTCTGTAAATTTACATTGAGCACTATTTTGTAAAAATAAAAATATCTATAAGAACACCGGATTATATATCTTACTGTTCTTTCTTTTTATTAATATATATATATATATATATATATATATATATATATATATATATATATATATATATATATATATAGGGGAACAATATATAGTTTTTATATATCAATAACAATTTTAGGGAAAACTATGAGAAAGTTCGCCTGGTTGAGTGAGAATTAAAAAAGTGTTGTGTTTAATTTTTTTCTCTTTTTATTTTTTTCGTCAGTAAATCAAATTTATTATAGAAAAGCTACTGGAGAAATTTTGGTAAGGAATTTCTCATGCAGAATCTGCTTTGCTTTTGTTTATGGTGTTCTTGCAATCATAACATGCTGAGTGGTTAAGAATATATTGACTTAAGTAATGTAATTACAAAACCCAACATCCACCTGTTCACTTCCTTATTCACACACTCTCAGCTTGTTTATATACGCCCACAATCACGCACGCACACACACACACACATAAATATACATGTATATATATATATATATATATATATATATATATATATATATATATATATATATATATAGAGAGAGAGAGAGAGAGTGAGTGTGAGTGAGAGAGAGAATGCGCATGACATTTAAATATGGGAACGTGTTTAATACACAGACACACACACACATATGTGTGTGTGTCTGTGTGTGGGGGGGATGTAAAAATGAGGATATAAATAAAATATATCTGAAAAAGACAATCTGAATAAAGACAAAAGGAAAACTTTTCTTTGCCAACGCGTTTCGTCTTCTGTTGGCAAATGTAACGATTTTATTTTTCCAACATATACAGGGTGTGATGGATATATTGTCGTCTAAATTCGCAAAAATGAAAATAACACTGACATCTTATTTTAACAGATGCATTTACGCAAAAATATCTTGAAATACTAAAGATTAAATTTGTTCAATAAAATCGCCATTGGCTTCAACCCCGGCCTCCAGACGACTTCGGAAAGTCCTGCGACTCTTCTGGATGGTTTCTTTATTTAAGGTGGCGAATGGTTTCAGAATCC
>OZ010606.1:22597437-22599937 GCA_963932145.1 Acanthosepion lycidas | reverse complement strand
CCCGATGAAGCAAAATTTTAAACGTCGCCCACTTCATTCAGATAGATAGGCGATTGAATGATGAAGTTGAAAATTTCTCTTAATAAATGGTTTAATATGGTTTCTGATATATAGAAACTGATACATCATGTGCTCAGACAAACAAGTCATTGGCTGAGGAGCACAAGGTTTGAATGCTGAGAGAGAAGGCCTAATTATTGCAGCTCAGGATCAAAGCCTTGCAACCAAATCCTATCACTGTCACATAATCAAGAATGGAACTAACCCGAAATGCAGGATCTGCGGAAAATATGATGAAACTGTCGACCACATTATCTCAGAATGTTCGGAACTAGCAAAAAACGAATATACCCACAGGCATAACAACGTAGCGACATATTTGGAAGATATGCAAGAAGCACAAAATCGAAGCTACTAAGAGATGGTATGAGTACCAACCAAACAGTTACCCAAAATAACGATGGACATTCCAATTCAAACTGACAGGGAAATAAAAGCAAACAGGCCTGATATTATCTTAAAAGAAAAGAAATTCAGGAAGTGTATGTTTATTGACGTAGCAGTGCCATCTGAGAGAAACACTTCCATAAAAATTATCCTAGAAAGTGACCAAATACAAGGACTCGGAGATCGAGATTTTACAAGATGTGGAGAACGAAGACAGAGTCTGTACCAATAGTAATCGGATCTCTGAACCTCGTAAGAAAAGGAATGGTCATTTTTCTGACAGTGTCCCAAGTATTAGGTTGGTGCAAAAATAATGACGTAATAATGTCGTTTTTTGACGTATTTTTAAAGTCAAAAAACGACATTATTACGTCATTATTTCTACACCAACCTAATAATATCAGCATAAAAGCTGGTCAGAAGATCGCCCTACTAGTAACATCCCATATGCTAAGAAAGGTGCTATTAATTAAATGACAATTTTCCTATAAGTACTTAGGACCATAGTCTGGACTCGGCTCTACAGGATACAGAACAGGATGTATAACATGCACAAATAATAATAATAATAATAATAATAATAATAATAATAATAATAGATAGATAGATAGATAGATAGATAGATAGATAGATAGATAGATATGGATAGATTGAGATAGATAGATAGATAGATAGATAGATAGATAGATAGATAGATAGATATGGATAGATAGATAGATAGATAGATAGATAGATATGGATAGATAGATAGATAGATAGATAGATAGATAGATAGATAGATACGAACGGAATGGGATAGATAGATAGATAGATAGATAGATAGATAGATAGATAGATAGATAGATAGATAAGACATGAACAGAATGGGATAGATAGATAGATAGATAGATAGATAGATAGATAGACATGAACAGAATGAGATAGATAGATAGATAGATAGATAGATAGATAGATAGATAGATAGATAGATAGATAGATAGATATTACAACTACAATTGCGGTTTTACCAGTGGTTGATTTGAAATTAGAGATTGTTTTCTAAAGACCGAAAAAATATTATTTGGAAGAGAATTTTAAAATAATGGTTGAACGTGGGAAGTTCTGAGAATGCAAACAGTTATTTTATGCTTGCATATGTGGTTTTAAGTAAATAAAATTTGATTATGTCTGCTTTGGATCCTACAACGGATATTTAATATGTTTGTTTATTTTTTGAGGATAATGGACATTTCATTTTCGGAGAGCTTTGTTTTGTCTTGTGTATTTTTTTGTTTTTTTATTTGAGTTCTCTTCCCAACGCGACGAAGAAATGTTATATTTTTCCCTTTATTTTGTTTATAATTATTTGAGGATTGGAAATTCTTCATACGCATTCAAAAAATGTATGTCGCCCTAAAGGAAAGTTTTAATATAATCTACTTCAATTTTTTTGTTTCGTTCTGTGCTTTGAAATTTTTTCTTTCTTTTTTTTAATGTAAGTTGAAAACGGAAACAAATCAACAACGCATGATGGGAAATGTTGCTTCGACGGTGAATTGGAACTCATAGCAATATGTCACATATGTTAATCGCGCTAGAAAACTTTTTTCTATTAATTTGAGATTTCTGTCTACTTTCGTAGAAACATTTCAAAAACAAGCTGAAAGAACAATAACTATATATTTGTGACTTTCGTTCAATCTTTATATATATATATATATATGTGTGTGTGTGTGTGCGCGCGCATGCGCATGCACGCGCGTGTGTGCGTGTGCATCAATAAAAAGTGACAAGAAGAAAAACTCTTCTTAGTTGACGTGTTTCGTCCTCGGAGGGACTTTATCAAGGCAATGCGGGATTCATTTTGCTGAACGTGTTTATATGCAAGGCGGGGATGTCATTAGTTTATCAAGGCTTTTAAATTTGTGAAAAGTCATGGATGTTCATCAGGTGGGTGAAAGGTCACTAAACGCATGTGGAGATCACAAATTGTCATGATTCAAATTCTGGCAAAAATTAAAATGAGCAATTAATATTCAAGATTTTTTTAAAAGGAATATTGTTGAAATTGTTA